>CM062819.1:1839072055-1839672055 GCA_031772625.1 Pinus tabuliformis
TTCGAAATTGTTCTGGTATTCCTGGATATTAGAAGAATGATGTTATGAAAACCAGCTCAGAAAAGATAGATAATATAGATCAACGCCTTAGAATTCAGCCTCTTCAAGGGGGCAACCTCCTTTACATTACACAAATGAATGATTCCTTGATGATTCAAATGACAAAACCTCCTTTCTATATATAGGAGTCTAAGGAGTCACAATATAACCTAGCTGACCTAACAATAATAATATAAAGGCACAAAAATAAGAATAGAGGGATTCTATGGGGCACGATAATAACAATATGGGGACAATAGTGGCACACCAATATTAATAAGGGATACAATTATAATAGTAATGGGGTAATCACTAGTATTGTAGGGACCTAACATGCCCCTCTCCTTCAAAAAAGTGTTGTCCTCAACGCTTGAGTAGTTCTGGATGCTTCTGTATAAAATTCTCATCCTCCCATGTGGAATCTTTAGTGGATAAGTTCTTCCACTTGATTTGATACTCCGAAATTGATCGATTTCGTAGCTGTCGAGTTCTTGTTTCTGTGACTGCTTCCGGTTCCAATATAATTTTTCCTTCCTCGTCAAGTTCTGGAAATATTGTTTGAACTGGGAGCTTGTCACCTATAACCTTCTTTAAACATGAAACATGGAAAACTGGGTGCACTCGAGAAGCTGCATGAAGCTCCAATTTGTATGCCATAGTACCAATCTTTTGCAACACCTTGTACGGACCATAATACTTTGGTGATAATTTATTATCCTTCTTAGCTTGCTTGAGGGACATTTGTTTATATGGTTGTAGTTGTAGGAATACCCAATCACCTACATCAAAACTTTTTTCACTGCGATGTTGATCTGCTTGTTGTTTCATTCTATTCTGTGCCAACACGAGGTTATCCTTTAAGAGTTGGAGGACTTGTTGTTGATGCTCGATGTGATGTTCCACTGCTTGAACCTTAGAATTTTCTCTTAAATATGATGTGATGGATGGTGGCTGATATCCATAAAGTGCCATAAATGGGGTCATTTTTGTTGCTGTATGGAAGGAAGTGTTGTACCACCATTCAGCCAGAGGCAACCATTTGACTCGTTGTGTCTGTTTATTAGATACAAAGCAATGAAGATATCCTTCCAAACATTTGTTTACTATCTCAGATTGCCCATAAGATTGAGGATGATAAGATGAGCTATGAGCTAACTGAGTACCGAGACAAGAAAATAATTCTGTCCAAAAAATTATAGTGAAAATGGGGTCTCTGTCACTTACAATAATCTTTGGATTTCCATGTAGCTTTTGAATTGTTTCCATAAATGCAGTAGAAACTGTACTGGCTTTAAATGGATGTGATAACGCACAAAAGTGTGCATACTTGGTAAGTCTGTCAACTACCACCATGATGACACTCTTTCCCTCAGACTTGGGTAAACCTGTGATAAAATCCATTGAAACCTCCTCCCAATGTTGGCTTGGAATGGATAAAGGTTGTAATAGACCCGGGGTATTAATTGTTCAACTTTATTTTGTTGGCAAACCAAACATTCTGCCACAAACTTTTGAATATCCGATTTAAGGCCATCCCAAAAAAATTCCTTCTTAACCCTGTGGTTTTTAAAAACCCTGAGTGCCCTCCTAAGGGAGAAGTGTGCAATTCCATAAGAATCTTTTGTTTGAGTTGGGAATTCTTACAGAGGTATAAGCGATCTTTGTACCATAACGAATCATTTTGCCAGCTAAATGTATCAGATGTACTGGAATCTTGTTGTAACTTTCGAATAAGTTCCCACACTTCTTCATCATTCTTCCATTCCTCCCTTGCTTCGTTTATCCAATCTGGTTGGATAATAGAAATGACACACAACACTGCTTCCACATCCTCATCCTTTCTTGAGAGTGCATCTACCACCACATTTTGCTTCCCTTTTTTGTAGATGATTTCAAAGTCATAACCCAACATCTTTGTGACCCACTTTTGTTGCTCTTCAGAGGATAATCTTTGTTCTAAAAAGTATTTAAGGCTATCATGATCCATTTTTACCTTGAAGTGTCTTCCCATTAGGTAGGGTCGCCATTTCTTAAGTGCGTGTAGTATTGCCAACATTTCCTTCTCATAAATAGCTTTGTGTAAAAACTTTCCCTTGATTGGACGACTTTCAAAAGCAATGGGTCTTTCATCTTGCATTAAAACAGCACCGATTCCATTTCCTGAAGCATCACATTCCATAATAAAGGTTTTTGTGAAGTCCGGTGTAGCTAAGACCGGTGCTTGGCACATTGCCTCTTTAAGATGTTTGAAGGCCTTTGTTGCTTCTCCTATCATTCTCGACTATTTTTGTTCATCCATGGAACAAAAATGCTCGGAAAGGATAGAACCCCTTTTCATCCTAATGGCCCAGTTATAACACAAACTGATAGCATACTAGTGGTTAGGTTTGACTACCTCAACTATTAACCAAAGTTACAATATGGACACTTCTAGAGTCTTCTTCATCACAATCATGTGGATAACCCATTTTCCAATAATAAAGAGGGTTGGTGTGGAATCCTCTCGAATTATGGTGGTAAAAAATAGGAAGGTAAACTTATGAGTGGCATACCTTTTGCATATGGATTCTAATTGAGGTGATCCTTGTGTTGTTGGAAAGGTCTATGTGTGTAGAATATAAAAAGATGGTGCAACACTAAAGTGAAAAAGTTTTACCCCCAAAAAACATCATTTGATGCCTCAAAATGCTCCCGGAAGGTTTCAGAACCTGATTTGCTAAACTGGGTCCCGCCAATAAAAATGGTCCTCCACTTTTTCCACTCTAAAAACATTGATATGGATGAAAATCAATATAATTATACAATATGGATCATTCCATACTAGAGTAACCTTTTGCAACTAGTCTAGCCTCATACCTTTCAATATTACCATCAATGCCTCTTTTCAATTTGAAGACCCATTTGCACCCAACAACCTTCCTATCTTTCATATGTTCTACCAGGCCCCGTTTATTTTCTCCAAGGAAACCATTTTCTCTTTCATCACTACTTTCCATTTAACATTGTTGATATCATTTACCACTTCCTCATAACAAGAATGTTCTCCAACATTGGTAACCAAAGCAATAAATGAAACAAATTCGGTATACCCTTTCATAACTTTCCTCTCCCACATAGATATTCTTAGTGTAGGTTTTGGAATTTTGACACTTTCCTAAGTGTATTCAATACCTACAACTTCTTTACCTTCGAAATATTTGTCTTGCTTCCATGTGTCTGCATATGTTTTAGTCTCAAGTCGTAGTGTCCCTTCTTGGTGAGATAACTTTGATGACACTTGGAGAGGGTGATTTCAATGTAGTGATATAAAGATTATGCATGTCAGACTTATGTATACGATTGTATGCTATAGACCTAGTTTAGGTCACACGGTTGCTACATTCTTATGATAAATACTAATTTTGGTTTAAGACTCATTTTGGTTAAGTGTGTATTATCTATGTTTTCTCTTTGGTATTCTAGATTGAACATAGGTGTGTGACATGGATGGTGATCTAGGATAAATACACAGAGATCCATGTATGATCATGGTTATGTGGAACATATGGTTAATTATGATTTATGGATGATACATGATTTGTATGATTATATATGCTTAATCTTGTACTTAGAAGGATGTGGCAGGGGGCCTGGGTATTTGCAAATAGGGATGCTCAAATTATAAATGACTGTGGAAGTCATGATACATGATTTGTATGATTATATATGATTAATCTCGTACTGAGCAGGATGTGGCAAGGGAAGTGGTTATTTGAAAACAAGGATGTTCAAATTATAAATGATTGTGGAAGTCATTTCTTCAAAACAAAAATGACTGTAGAAGTCATGCATAATTCTTGGTCTTGGAAAAAGACCTTACCAATGAACCATCATATGGGTATGAGCTCACAATCAGTTTCTTAAGTTGACGTGAAGTTTCAAAGAAGAGTAGATGAAAGCCAGGTAAATTAGGGCACAAAGTCCTGAATATTTAAAAGATCAAGATGTGGAATCTTGGATCCTTGGAGTAGATCAGGGTGCAAAGTCATCAATCTACTAAGGCGCGAAGATGCATGTAATAAGGATGTGGAATCCCTATTCTCCAGAAGAAAAATACTACTCATGGGCAACTCAGGGATGAATTTCCTTAATAAAATCTAATTTCTGACAATTATGGAGTGACTTTCTAAAAATAAAAAGTCATGTCTAGCATCTCAATTATGACTTTCCAAAAATAGTAAATCACCTTGCATCAATTGGTAATCAAGTATAGTTGAAGGAAAATCACTTAACTTATCACTAATCAATCATAATATTTCAATCTTGACTTAATCATCAATATTATTAATAATATTATTATTATCTTTTATGAGACTGTGATATTATTATTAAAAGGAATTACAAGTCACCTTCGTCACCTCAGTCACTTCACACCTCCCTCCTTGATGACTCTCATGGCTCTATTGAACTCCCTCTCTCTTAATGATACTTTATACTCTCTTACACACATCAAAGAATAACATATTCCTCTTAGACTCTCTTTATTACATATGTTACACTCTCCTTAACTAAGACATGCATACCTCTCCTTAATGGCATGAGTTACACTCCTCTAAATGGAATATGTTACTCTTCCTCAAGGCATGCACATTACTCCTCCTTTGTGACAAGAATTGGTTGCTCCTCCTATATACGTGTCTCATGTCTTCTCACTTGGGAGAGAAGTGCATTGTGATACCAAGAGTGGGAGAGACTTGAGGAAGATTGTGAGAGGGAGAGATTTGGAGAGTAGCCAATTGTTGTTGAAATGAATATGAAATTCTTACTAAACTACCAAGTAGCTCTAGCTAGTGGAGTTGAACATGAGTGGTATTGAGAGGAAGTGAAAATTATCTTCCTTAGTTTGCCTTGTATATCTCTCTACTACTATATTTTGGTATTGCTTGTGAGCTTCTACAACTCGAGGGTTCTAGAGGGAGAAGTTCTTCCTAGATATGGCTGGGAAGAAAAACGAATGGTTCAAATGAGTTGGTTAAGGAATCAGAGACAAATCATATTCTCAACAATTGGAGTTGAATATCTCATCAGGTATAAATTTGATTGTCTTGAAATTTTAGTAAAGTATTAGCATAAAAAAAAGTAGAAATTGAAATTGTTGTAAGCATCTAATTTTGGTTTAAGCTTATGTTATCTAGAACCTTATTGGCTAGTTAAAAATGAATACTAAGAGTGTTATATATGTATGGATGTTTATATCTCAAGTTGGAATTATTATTGGTGTAGTTTATTGTACTAACCTTGGTATTGTAGCATTTGAGAAAGGAAAGCCAAATATTGCTAAAGGTAATTATAGTAAAGAATTGTCAAAAGAGTTGGGTAAGATTTTCGTGAGTTATGGTTTTGTTTCATTTTAATTAAAATAGGTAATTAGAGGCATGTTTTAGAAATGGTTTGAGGATATGTTGCCAGTGTTTGGAAAAAATTGTGAATGGGCAATGCTATTATTTTTATTATATATGCATGAATAAGTGCTAACTTGCAACCTACCAAAGAAGTAAGGAAATAGACACATATCCAAAGTATACTTGGAGGAATCACTGGATCAACCCTTAAAATAAAAATGCAGAAATAATGGCAAACAAGGGTTTCAAAGAAAATAATTGAGGCAATTTCACTCATTATATGTTTGCAATCTTTGCAAATTTAGATAACAAGTAGGGATACATAATGCATTAAAAGAATCATCACTAGTTAACTCTTATTTTGGAGTGATTCTCTATATATATTACAACAACTAAGGATGCTTGCCATGTGTTTGTAGGGGTGAATGAAAAAAATGTTTGATGAATCTCAAAGCCCTTCAATTCACTTACAATAGATGAAACAATTGAAAAAATCATTTAGGAAATACATAAGTAACTATAACTTAATTGTGTGTTACTATTTGTTATGCATGGTTGTAGATTCAAGCTTGCATGCCATCTATTTGACAAAATCTGTAAATGAGATTTCAGGAGTTAAAATATTTGCTAGTTTTAAAAAATGCATCCATGGGTGGTTTGGTAATTATTCAGGTCAACATCAGGGGTTATTCGTACCTTATGAACATGTAACCCCTGATTTGATTCCCAAAAAATGTTTTTCAAAACCTAAATCATAAATCTCGGTGATTTTGTAGATTGTTGATGCCAACTATGGTTGCATGTTGTCGAGTTTTTGTTGAAAGATTAAGATTATTTAGTCCCTGTTTTAAGATGCCAACATTGAAGTTTCAATTTATGAATTTTATGAGTTAAATAGGTTGAAGAAAAATCTCAAATTCATTGCTTCCAAGTGTTTGACAAAATGCCTCAATGGTTGTAGATTACATGCTTGCAAAGTGTTTGTCAAAAGGGATTAATGGTTGTAGATTGCATGCTTGAAAAGTGTTTATCAAAAGGCCTCAATGTCTGTAGCTTTTGTGCATATAAATTATTAGAGTAAATGTCTTACTTACTATAGTTTTTATGTATTAGAAAATTATGAATAGATTATTTAATAGATGTAGCTTCCTATTTCTGCAAGTTTGCATATGAATGTGAAAATGAATTTAATAAGTTGTTGAAGTGTGAATAGAGAATATGACAGTTGTTACTTTAATTATCTAAATCTTTTATAAAAAAGCCGGGGGTGGGGTGTGCGGGGTTGTTGTTGGAAACAATTTTTATAGTGACCAATTTTGTAGGATTTTGTGCAAGTGAGCATAATAAGTTTCGTATGAGCAACATGTATTCATGGGTGCAATCTTATGCTTTAATGGCAGTAGAAAACAACTATTGTTCCCAATTTTTGCAAGTCCATAGTTTTATTTGGCACTTTTTGAAGAGTAATATGCTTTTGAATTTGTAATAGTGGTTGCTCTTGTGACAACATTCATTGTATGAGTCTCATGATTGAAGAAATGCCATTGAGAATTTTTAATTGATGAATCAATAAACATATCATTTTTATTAGATTTACTCATAAAGAGAGGCATATTCCTCCTTCATTTATCTTGTTACAAGTAGGTAAATACTCATACCCTCATTTGTGATTTTTGTGATAGAAGCATAATATTTTGGGTTCTTGTGGCATACTTTTGTGGTTATGATGTCAAGAGTCAATAAGTGGAGCTTATTTAGCACAATATAGGAAATCAAATAAGTTGATCTAGCTTAATGTTCACACATGGAATTATGGTGGAATTTATTTCCAGTCTTACTTAGAGCTCATGTATAAGTATGAAAATAACACATGCTTCTTTAAACTTGAGGAGAAATGTGTTTTGGAATTGGTTTTAAGGGAAAGTTATCCCTGACTCCTCATGTTGAAATAGATGAAGGAACACGATTACATGAAAACTAAGTTAGTCATATTATGAAAATATAAAAGAAAATAAAAAAGAAAAAAACATTGAGCACTAGTGTTCAATGTGACCTTCACTTCTCTATATTATTGATGGTTGGTAAGGTGGGACCTTACACACGCTGAATTTGTTAATTTGATGTTTGTTGCTATTTCATAACATATTCTGCATGGTCTAATTTAGTAAGAGAAGATTCATCAATATCACATCTCTATTGAGGAAAATTTTGTGGGTAGTAGGATACCACAACCTATATCCCTTAACAACATCATCATAATGAAGAAATATTTATTTCTTTGATTTAAGGTCTAATTTAGAACATTGATTCTTAGGAATAAGAGCATACACATCACACAAAAAAATATTTGTATAATCACATGCATGACCTATCCATACCTCTTCAAGAATTTTGTAGTTTATTACAATGGATGGTGATTGATTCACCATATAAAAACAATACTAACTACTTCTACCCACAACTCTTACTGCAAATTGTATTGCTTAGCATGCTCCTTGCTCTTTCCTAAAGAGTCTTGCTCATGCATTCCGCCACACCATTTTGCTAAAGAGTATTAACCATAATTCCGTGTCTCATGATCGTAGCCTCCTTGCAATATTCTTTGAACTCACTTCTCTTATCTATTCTTAAACATTTGATTATCTTTCCAGTTCTCTTCTCAACCATAGTTATAAATTGTTTAAATTTTTTAAACACATCAACTTTTCTTTTTAATACATAGACCCACACTTTTCTAAGGAAATCATCTATAAATGAAACAAAATATGATGATCCTCCGAAAGAAACACTAGGGGATGACTCCCACACATTACAATGAATATAATCAAGTATTCCTTTATTAACACGACTTCAATTTTTGTCTACACTATTTTCCACATATACAATATTTACATAAACTTAAATTCATATATTTCAAGTTTGGAAGTAGTTTGCAGTTTATCAATACCTGTAGTCCCTTCTCACTCATATGATCCAGTTGCTGATGCCATAAACAAGTGGATTCTTTTGCCTCCTCATATGCCATTGTTGCTTCGCAGACCTGAGTACTTTCATCCAACTTGTAAAGGTTCCCTATTTAATAGCCTTCATAACCACTAAAGTGCCCTTGGATGCTTTTAGTGCTCCACCTTGACCAGTCCATGTATAACCACTAGAATCCAATGCTATCAAAGAAATTAGAAGTTTCTTTAATTTAGGTACGTGTTTGCCATCTGTTAATGCTCTCATAATACCATCAAACATCTTGATTTTGACACTCCCAACCCCGACAATATTACATGATATATTATTCCCGTAAGGACAAATCCACCATCAATAACTTCATATGTTGAAAACCATTTTTTATGTGGACACATATGATGAGATGTGCCAAAATCTAATATCCAATCTTCATAATATTTAGGAATATTACAAATCAATAATACTTCATTGATCATACCTGAACCCGATTCAACTAGATTTGTCTCCTTTTTTGAATTTTCCTTGGATTCCTATCTTTTCCACCAGTCTTTCGTGAGATGCCTTGATCTGTTGCAGAGCCAACATCTCATTTTACTCTTCTTTCCTTTTGATTTTGACCTAAATGAACCTCTCGATTTATCTCCTCTTTCTTTGGAGTGACCTCTAGACACCATTGTTTATGGCGTCAAGTTTTCAACACTTGATTTCCTCCTCACCTCTTCAGATAATAAATCTCCAACAACAACATCAAATTCAGGAGTGTTTGTTGTGATTAACCTGACAAAGGTTACAAAATGGTCCCATGTTCCAGGCAATCAGCACAATAATGTAACCACCTTATCTTCATTATTGAATTTGACATATATACTATTCAATTGGAAAATAAGAGTGTTAAACACATTCAAGTGATTTGCAATTTTTGTACTTCTTTCATATTGAGTCTATACAACTACTCTTTAGGTAGATTCAGTTCATCAAGGATTTGGTCATGTATCGACCTTCCAACTTAGTCCACAAACCTATTGTTGTCACTTCTACTATGATGTTGAATAAAACATCATTAGCGAGACATAACCAAATTATACTAAGGGCTTTTGCATCCATGTCCTCCCACTCATCATCAATCATTGTCACAAGCTTCTTACTCCTACCACCTAACGCCTTGTGCAACCCCTATTGTAGTAGTAAACCCCATGTTTTTAACTTCCACAATTCAAAATTATTTATCCCAATAAATTTGTCAACTTCAAATTTGCACTTGCCATTATTCTTTACACAAACTCTTCTTCCCCATTTTTTTAGTGCCTATACAACCCCATTTACCACAACAAATTTGTTCAGAAACCCCCATTTTTTCATAGAAAACCATGTTCTTTAAATCTGTTATATAAACCCTATTTCGTTTTTAAAAAATCCCTTGACACCCTATTTTAAAACAATAGTTTCTTTACATATTCAAACCTTAAAAGAACATTGAATCTTTGCTAGGGTTTCCTTTAGTAAGGGTTTTTACTTACTAACTAACTAACTAACTAACTATATATATATATATATATATATATATATATATATATATTTTCCATAAATAAACACCAAAGATATATATTTTTTAAATAATGTACCATACTTGATGGTTAAAAATGTTGACACATTTTTTCTTTGAATGTGATGGATCCGGAAGATGAAACTCAAACTAATTCTCATCACAAAAGCCTCAATTCTAAAAAAATAATGTCCTCAAGGCACCTTCTTTCCCTTCTACTTTGCTCGAAACTGATAACTAGGTTTCCTTTGACAAACTCAACTTATAGGTTGGCATGAGTTTCCTTCATGGCTTTGCCTCTTCTTGTCGAATTAGAGTCTGATCAATCTTGAAAACTTGACCTTTATGAACAATTGTTTGATTTTACGAACAATTGTTTGATTCAGGTTGCAACATCTCGAATGTGGATTCCATTGCAGGCTTCTTCATGAGCAAAGTTGACTCGAAAGCAATTTTTTTTGAAAAACTAAGTGAATTGGAAACTAGGGTTTTTTTCTCCTACATGTGGGTTTTTTTTGCGCATGAGCCTATGCAGACTTCCATATGTCTATTACTTTATTTTAGGTGGCTATACTTGAACCCTAACGATTATGAAAACATGGGTCTTAAGCCCTCAACGTGGCCACCACCTCTATCTATAGCAATCAACACCGATCCCACCACGTGACCATCACCTCTATCTACAACAAATAACATCAAGCCCACTGCATAACCACCACTTGTGTCTACAACAAACATCATCGAGCCAAAATTATGTTATGATACCACTTGTTATTCAATGTTTGTATACAAAACTCATTCATAAGAACAATGACACCAAAATATACACTAGTACACAAAATTACGTGGTAAAACCCTAATGATTTGTCAAGGAAACCTCCATGGACAAGGCAAATATGATTTTATTCTTCAGGATAATTATTACATTCAAGCTTACACAATGCACAAAACCTCCTCATTTCTCCAAATATAAAAATGAAGTAGATACCGGTATAATAATTTGATAACTATTTTTTGGTTTATAAAACTGAATAACCTCAACAACAATTACATCGGTAGATTATTTTTGCATTTATTTTAACATCTTGTTTTCATAATTTTACACTAAGAGGCCTTCTTCCAACCTAGTATGGTAGAGATGTTGTAATGTTTAACATTTTGACTTGATTAAAAAAAAAAAAAAAACAAAACAAAACAAAACAAAAACAAAAAATTCTCTAGTCCAATATGGTAGAGATGTTGTAATATCCTATTTAACATTTTAGGACTCAAACTCATAGTATTCTTAACCCATGATTTTCCTAGAGTATTCTTCTCTAATGTGTCTATTTAAAGGCTAAAAAAACCATCTTAACCGGATCTACCAAGCATCGAGGAGGAGATCACTTTAAAAGAGGTTTACACTTGAAAAGAGAGAATTGATCCGTTTTAATGCTTGATAGATCCAGAATTAAAATGGATCGCAATTCCAAAAGAGATTAGAGTTGTCTACAAGTGAGACATTTTGGAGTTTCTAGTAGATTTGTGGCCGAAATCTAATGAAAAAATTTGTGCTAAAATCTTGATTTGTGTTGTTTAAATTGATTTTTTAACTACGTGTATGGATTCAATAACCTGACAAAACCCCGAATCAATTCGATTGTGAAGAGCTCACCTATCAAATTTGTTAGACACATTAGATCAGAAAATAAATCATAAAACTTTAGTTCATATGGGACCAAAAAAGCGGTTATAACGCAATACGTAAGCTAACCAACCAAAACAGCACATGAACCAAGGACAAACTGAATAAAATCAATAATAGTTGGTTTGATGTCACACGTAAGCCTTTTTGAAAACCTCTCATCTTCCAATGTACAGGATGCGAAGTTCTCGATTCTGATGAATTCCTCACATAACTACATTAAAGTGGATGGTGCATGACGAATCCCTTTTCGTTACTATCTTAAAGTGGACGCTAGGGTTCAAACTTCTTCCCGAATTGATATCCAGATATTGCGGTTATAATTCAATAAATTTCTGTGGACTATAATAAAACATGTCTCGCAATAATTTTTTAGATGGCTCGATAGAACTTGGGTGGTGTTGCTGATTCCTTTAACGCCAGCCTCAAAATACTTAGAAGCAGGATCTGCGAATCCTTGTAACAACATTATATTATAGACCATTCCGCCTTGTGGGCTCCTTCATTCACAGATATTGAAGATTTATTTTTCGAACCTCACAGAGCCTTCTACGAAGTAAGGAGATTCTGCACTTATATTTTCCAGATATTATCTTTTGTTTTGGTCATTTTCATAGCCATGTGTTGAATGTAGGTTTCATATTTTCATTTTATTGATTGTTTTTCACTTGGGTTCTTGTTTCTGCACGCAGTTATTCAGTGCTTTTAGTCTTATCGTCCATGTTTCTGAGATGGGTTTACAGGGTTTTCATGTTTTATGATTGCTCTTCATCGTTTCTGATATGTCGGTGCTGTTATCCAGTTGTTTTTGGTTTTTTATCTCTGGTTTTAAGATGGGTTTTGCAGGGTTTTGGGTTGTCTAGGTTTTAGATTGTGCATGTTATAAATCATGATTTAGGTTTCTGTGCACATTCTGTGAGAATGGGTTGTTTTGACACACAATCTCATACATAAAGATGAAAAGTTCTAACAAGATATGTGGCACTAAGACCATCTATAACACACAATTTCACGCCAAAGGTGAGGAGGGGTGTGAAGAGTTAAAACCATTTAGATATATGTGGCACAAAAATCATTTAGAACATTGTATCAGGCATTTTTCTATGTGCGTTTAATCAAATTCGCCTCTCCCTACCAAGTTATATTATCTTAGGAAAATTTTATTTTATTAGAGTGGAGTAGGAGATATGTGACACTAAAACCATTTAGAACATTGTATCAGGCATTTTTCTGTGGGCTTCGATAAAAAATCGCCCCCTTTAACTCGTGATATTTTAATAGGAAAATATTATTTTATTAGTGGAGAGTTGAGTTAAAAGTTATAAAGGTTTGCTTTCCTCATTTTGTACCTGGATTGGAATAGCAGATCAATTCGAGAACTTGTGAGCATACTTAGCTGCAAGATTGTGAATTGAAGGAAACTTTGTTATATAAAGTTTGTGTGTTATATTTGTACGATCTTTATATGTGTGGTAGAATTGTTATATGTTTGTATATTGTAGATTAGGTTGATAAAAGCTGAAGTTGGGAAGAATTTTGGCGAAGAGGAGTTTGTGGTAAACGTCCTATTATGAGCGAAGCTTGCACCTTGTCTTGGAGAAAAGATTTTTTTAAAGCCCTAGACCCCCCTTGGTGAGTGAAAGCTTAAATCTTTGTAACTTTTATTTGGATTATGTAGTTTCTTTGTGAGGCCCTTTCCTTCTTACATCTTGTTTACTAATTCTCAGTATAGCACCCTCATAGATTGCGTCATGATTCTATAACCTAAGTAACAAGATACTAGATTTCCACTTCTATCTCTACTTTTCACATTTTTCAATATTACATTTTTAAATTATTCTTAGTCGTCCACTCCATACTGTATAGAGTAAGCCTCACAATTTTTCAATATTCCATTTTTATATTGTTGTTAGCCTTCATTCCATACTCTATGCATTAAGCCTAACAACCATAGGGAAGAACCTCCCACTCTCCCCGTTTTCTGAAGTGCACAGGAGGAATTCTGAGATGACATTCGCCATAAGTTTATGGGGATTTGAGTTTTTGAGTTTGTATTTGTGTACATATTTTGTTTTTTATTTTTATTTTTACTAATGATTGTTTGAGGCCCTAGATTGTTACATAAAGTGTTTTGTCATTGATGTTGCATTAATCGTTTTAGCTATTTGTCTATACCCATTTGGCATGGGATTGCAATTTTTTTTGGTTGGTGTGTTTTATATGTGCATCTTTTTGAGCATTGATTTGCAGGTTGTGAACTTTCTTTTCTGCGATTTGCGATAAATCTGTGCCTGACATGAATTTGCATGTTTTATAGATCCGGAAGGTTCTTTATTTGGAGTCGAAATGGCAAGCGACGGAGTTGTTACTGTCTATGGTAATGGTCCAATAACCGATGCAAAGAAATCTTCATATGCAGTCAAGGTTGGCTTGGCTCAAATGCTTAGAGGGGGTGTTATCATGGACGTTGTCAATGCCGAACAGGCTAAAATAGCTGAAGAAGCTGGGGCTGCTGCTGTGATGGCATTGGAGCGAGTCCCTGCTGATATTAGATCTCAAGGGGGAGTGGCTCGGATGAGTGATCCTGGTCTCATCAAGGAAATTAAGCGTGCCGTGACCATCCCTGTCATGGCCAAGGCTAGAATAGGTCATTTTGTTGAAGCCCAAATCCTGGAGGCCATTGGTATTGATTACATTGATGAGAGTGAAGTGCTCACTGTTGCAGATGACATGCACCATATCAACAAACATAATTTCCGTATACCGTTTGTCTGTGGATGCCGGAACCTTGGTGAGGCACTGAGAAGGATTGCTGAAGGAGCTGCTATGATCAGGACTAAAGGAGAAGCTGGCACTGGTAATGTTATTGAAGCAGTAAGACATGTGAGGTCTGTTTTGGGTGATATACGGAAGCTTCAGAGCTTAGATGATGATGAAGTTTTTGCCTTTGCCAAACAAATTGCTGCTCCTTATGAGCTTGTGAGGCAAACCAAACAGCTGGGAAGGCTTCCTGTTGTGAATTTTGCAGCAGGAGGTGTTGCTACACCTGCTGATGCTGCCTTGATGATGCAGCTGGGTTGTGATGGAGTTTTTGTAGGTTCAGGTGTGTTCAAAAGCGGTGATCCAGCTCGTCGGGCTCGAGCAATTGTACAGGCTGTGACTCACTATAATGATTCCCACGTTCTGGCCGAGGTTAGTTGTGGTCTAGGAGAAGCTATGGTCGGAATTAATCTCAATGATGAGAAAGTGGAGCGATACGCAGAGAGATCGGAGTAAAATCATGGAGATAGAATCCCTCTCATTTGATCGAATTTGTTACTTCATTTTGTATGGAATCATAGCTCGTGCCTCGCTATTTAGTAACCTATTTATAGTTCTTATACTCATTCTATAAATTGATGATTATCACATTTTGGATGGATATTGAATTGGAAGAATTTGTTACCAATAATGAGGATTTGCCAAAAATGGCTTTCAGAGTTAATCTGTGAATGGGTCAGTGTAGCTCAATTACTCTATTTTCTTATCTCTATTACCAATATCCTCCATTTGACTGAAATCATCATACCTATATTTCATATTCCTTTTATTATTCGATTAGAACAATGGTGGTCTTCATTTATTTATTTTTATTAACACCTAGTTCTATTTAAAGTTTAAAATATGACAGATTGCCTTATAACGAAAATTTTAAGCGCAAAATTTCTCCAGTGGGTAAACCGTAAAACATCTAAAGTTAAAATATTGAGTGGGCTAAACTGACGCAATTTTAAATGATAAAGGCAGGCCATAAATTTGGTATTTGGACCGAGTGTAAATTATTTTTTCTCAATCTGCCAATTTTGTCTATGTTAGGTTGACTGTGCCTTAGTTTTGTGAAGAATGACAGGGAGGTGGGGATCTGTTGTTTTTGAAATATTTATATATATTTCTCAGCAAGAAAAAAACCAACAGACTTGTATTAAAAAATATAAGACTGTTTACATACTTCAATACTTTTAGGATTTTAATGACATATTCAACTCAAAAACACAGACCAGATATCCATTCCAAACATGTCCAAAATGTATGTCAACCACACAGGTTTCTATCTATATTTTAATTTAAAGAAAAACAGAAACTAAGAGAGACTGTCTGAAGTTCCTCATCAGGAAGAAAATAGATTAAGAAAAAGGAATAATTCCAGCTTCCTGAAATCGGTCGTTGAAGTAGGACACATAGTTGGTCTTTCCTTCATTACAAGTGCATATTTCGATGCAGGGATATTGTTAAAGGGGCCATCCTGATTCATGTGAGAAGAGATTGGTAGTGGCTTGTGGCAATTGCTTAGCATATCAATATAGTGCCTATTTCGATGTAGGGCTTTGAAAGAAAGCTCTATAGTCGGTCAAGACCATCATTATGAATTAACAAAAAGCTTCTGTGAATTACATAAAATGATGAATGTGGCTTATATATTTGTGGATCAAGATGGTGATTCTTTGAGGATTTTCTGCAACTGTGCTTTTAGTATCATCTTGTTAAATTTTCCAAGTAAATCCTTTTTAATATTGTGGTAAATAATTCTTTTAAAGATTTAGTGACTTCGGATTTTTTTTCGATAATACAACTTAAGAAATGTGATGGGCCAACTTATCACTTTGGCACAAACAGCTGTTGTTTTACTACAGTTTCTAATCTCTTCACAATTCCACAAGTATCTGAGCTGTGCATTTTTTATGAGTTTGTGTTATTGTTCTACAAATTAGGGGCATATTTTATTATGTTTTCTGAAAAGAAACTTTCTGCCATTTACAGGTAATTAATAGTTTGATTATTTTACATACATATGTGGATAGAGTGGCAAGTGTGTTGGTCATATTACATCTGGATTCAATTGTCAAACATATCTACATTACCAGTTTTGTCAAGCTGGATTTGCCTGAGTTATTTTATGGACTAAGAATTGCCCCAATTTAGTGTATAACGTCTAAATTTGCAGTAGATTTATTTGGGTGCTGGAGAGATTAAGCTGTATTCTTGGACTAATTTTTTTCCAAGGAAAACTTTGCAGCAAAACTGCCAGGCACTTTCCTGCATTCCCTGCGTGGTACTCCGTGTAAACCTGTTGGCACTGATTGTGGTGCCTCACCTGGTAGGGACGTCAAATGAGGCACTCAACCACTCGAGCTAGCCCACTGGGCTAGAAGTGTTCATGGACTTTATTTTTCCAGGGAAAATCTTGCGGGGCCCACATTTCATGGATGGTTCCTAGTGCAAACCTGTTGGTGCTGATTATGGTGGCTGACCTGGAAAGGACACACAACAGAGGTAGTGAGCTCAGGGAATCAACCTTCAGAGCTCTTGCATGAAATCTCAAAACACTCAACCACTCAAGTTTCTCCCCTAAGTTACTGGAAACATCCCTCCAAACCCCCAGAAATGTTGTTCAGCATTTCGGAAACAGAAACGGCTACCAAACGACATGGAGACGGTACTGAAACGTTTTGGTATTTTTGGAACACAGGATCCTATTTCTGAAACATTTCAGTTTTTTTGGAAAGACAAGATCCTATTTCTGAAACGTTTCAGTATTTTTGGAAACACAGGATCCTATCTCTGAAATGTTTTGGGCATTTTTAAGGGTTTGGATCCGTTTCCAGAGTTGCCTGAGTTGGATTTGATGTTGAATGCCATGTCTCATATGACTTTGTTTGATGAGGAGGCACCAATAATTGCATCTTCAATTGGACATGGCAGCAATGCTCCCACTCATGGAGAGGATCCAAATGTTGATTTGGATCTTATTTACATGGATGAAGACAAATTTAATGATATGTAAATGTAATTTATGATAATGTTTTAAACTTTTGAATAATGAACATTGAATACCATAATATGTCATATGATAGTAGAATGCTGGTCATAGTTCATGATGATGATTATGTATTTTTAAATATAGAATCTAGAGTCTAAAAGATGAATGGTAAGATGAAATTTATATTATGTCATATATATATATATATATATGTCGTTTCTGGATTTTTTGAAAATTCGCTGTATCTGTTTCAAATTTCCGTATTTGTTTCAGAAATTCAGTGCAACTTAGCTTCTCCCACTGGGCTATAATTATTCTGGGAGTTACCAAACAATGAACTGGAATATGTTTTAGAAGAGGCCCATTGAGATGTGTTGGGTTCATGAGTTCTGCGGGTCTAATGGTGTTTCTAGCAGTGTTGCGAACATCTCGATAACATCCCGATTTTATCTCGAAATCACGAGTTTTTGGCCTAGCCGATGTTTGCTGATTTTTGCCAATATTTTGATGGTATCTTGATTTTGCCAATGTTTACCAATTTTTACCTGTATTTTCCCCGATTTTAATGATTTTTTGGTTTTCTGGACCCTTGCTGATTTTATCCCAATGCCAATGTTCGCAACATTGGTTTCTAGTGATAGTAATAATGTTTTACAGTTGTTACTGCATGGAGGGATTTGAACCCAGGACTCCCCAGGCTTTGGAGTCTCAAGATTGGTCTGGGGGTTTACATTAGAAGTACCCCATTGCAGTTAAGAACAGATAAATTTTATGAATTAGGTGATGCTTATTTTGATAGTAGCAGTAGTTTTTTGGTTGCTGGAGTGTTGAGTGTATCTCGTGAGAAGTTGTTTGGATAATTCTTTGGTATCACGTATCTGATACATGGGTTTTGAAAGGAGTGTATGTTCTTTTTGATGTGGTCTGTGGAATCTCAGAATTATTTGAGTGATGATGAGGATGATGGTGCCAACTAACTTACTTTTGGTAGTAGGAATACTCTATTGTTGTATTAGCTCCCTGTGATTTGCCTGAGCAGCGTCTGTCCAGGAAGAAGGTGAATCCTCGGTGTTGAATGGTGGGTGTTGAATGGTGATTGTTACGGTTTTGGTGTTTTTGCCGTGATTGTCACTTTTACTTTTATTGCTGGAAGTAATGGAATTTGAGGAAGAGCTCTGCCATGAAGATATCAATTTCAAAAGTCCCAGATTTTGATGATGATGGGTGGTACTAGAGGCTCTTCAGCTCTGGAATGTATATTTGGGCTGCCTTATGGCCAAGACTGATGCTTATATAGGCTTCATTAACACTCCCAGAGATCATGGGAGGTTGCAGGAACACTGAAATGGCAATGTGCAATCTGAAAAAAAAAAAAATCTACCCTCGCCAGCCAAGCAAGTTAGCATGGGAGGTTGCGGAAACATTGAAACAGCAATCTGGAATCTGAAAAAGTTTTTATTACCATGGCCAGCCAGTCAAGTTAGCCTGGGAAACATAATGAAGTTTGTAGATGGCCACCTTAGGGAGTGTTACCACTAATACCCTCACCCAAGGTGTAAAAGTTCCAATCCACAAGGTGAAAACCTGAGGGTAACTTGGAGAGGTTATTCAGTGCACCTCAATAACCTCCTCCCATTCTTTATACCGGTTCTTTCCTGGTGCAAGGTGGAATCCTAAATGAATCTCTAAGTCTAACAAAGGATAAGTACAATGTGGATGGTTTCTTGACTTACAAAGGAAATCTGAAGTCTGATTTTTGAGTTTAAAATTTTCAGATTTCTTGGGCCAGCCGTCGCCAAAGAAAGAGTCTGACTTGGGAAATGAGATTTATGCTCCCTGATTTTATTAGAAATTTTCAGATCTCAACGACAGCAAAAAGGAAGGTCCTTTTGGATTATGGAAAGAGAAACTTGAATTCAGATTTGTACTTTCATAAATTTCAGATTTCAGACCAGCAAGATGGTTGATTTATGAGCTTATGACTTTAGATGGTTGGAAAGAAAGATTAGTGGCTAAGGATTTATTTGGGAATGGAGTCTTTGGGAAAATTTTATTGAGCTTTTTGTCATGAGAAGTATGAAAACTACTGCTGGAATTAGCGTGTGACAGCCATCAATTCGTTGCTGGTTTCAATTTAAAAATTCTGTTTTTAGAGCCCTAATGAAGTAAAATTCATCAAGCATGCAATGGGGAGGTATTCACAACTTTAAGGATAAAATCCAGTAAGTTCTAATCAATAAACTTCAGTTTTATTCAATACTTTTAGCCATGTATAACTAGAATTTCAAGAGGGAAATTAACCATCAACAGATTCACCTGAAATAAGAATAAGATTACCCAATTTATGCTCCCATGACACAATTGAAGAGATCAGAATTCTAGCCTCTCTATTCATAGTTCAAAAAGCATCCACTATGCTCCAGCAAGCCACAAAAGTCTCTCAAGCACTAGCATAGTGTATTTCCACAAATTTTCAATAACTATTAGAATAAGAGGCTTGCTGATGTAAAGTTTTGATTCAACAAGCTCCATAATAAAATAATATTATCTCTATCAAAACCCTAGATGTATTTTAGGAAAAACGTAAAATAACATTATCCCTGGACTAATAAAATATGCTGGCCGTGCCACATGTACAAATCTCCATGCATGAGAGCTCAAGAGGTGGGATGCCCCTCTAAGAATAGCAAAAGAATATTTCAAGGCTCCAACGCCCTCCTCAAAGTAGGTGGATTGACCATGTCAAGATACAAGGAAATGATCAATACATGTGCCCTACTAATGATCTCAAATAAACAATAAAACAGCCCAAAAGAGGGGTGCCACACAAGAAAGAGGGTCCACATGCATGAGAAAACAGCAGAACAAGGCAGGTGCTCCTCTAAACAAGTGCAAATAACATCTTCCTTATGGCACATTTGGTCTCCTAAGTGATGACAAGTCAACAATCCATATTATAGTGCCATTAACCACTTGCCAAGTCAATCAAAGCTCAACCAAGGAAGGAAGAAGGGGACAACCTAGTCCCAAACAATAAAATAATGATATACAAGATGGGAGCCTCAACATATGTGCCAAGTAGGTGAGTGTTGAGTTAGGTACACCTATCCACATAAGAATAAACACAATCAAGTGCAAATAGGTCAAATGTGAAGTAGGGTGCTCAAAAGCCTTCTCAATGTCAAATTAGGTCAACCTAGTTGTTAAAAGGCCACAATCAACCCCAATATGTGTGCACAAGGGGAGCGTTCCATCAAGAGGTAATCTCTATACCATGATAAAGTGATCTAAGTATCATTAAACCTCGCAACTCCTAGTGTACTTACACGTAAGCTTCCAAAACACTTCAAGCCATATAAAAGTGACCAATGTAATGCGTTGAACAATGTGAAAAGGGAGTATATATGCTAATTGATTCAAAAGTGAATAATGCCAATAATAACAAAGTACAAATATAGGCAAAATGTAATCCAAATTACTATGGTGCTCCACTTGGACATCATGCAACAAAAACAATGACCAACCATATCTCATCACCTAGTCATGTGGTGGCTGTTACCCACCAATAAGTGGGTAACTCCATAGGAGAAAAGTTTTCTCCTACTTTGGACAGCCAACCCGCTGGTAGCCCTACATTACTTAGTATATGACGATATACGACATTCCTTTGCCATTTGCACTGGTCAAACACCCCTCACCATTCGACATTCCTCTTGAAGGAAGGTGGGTCTCCATTCGATAGGTATTTCAACCATGTTGCAATTATGTGCTTTTACTTAATGTTTTGTGCATTCTAACATGGATTGAAGGGTGATCTGGATGTTTGACCAATCTTGACTATAAACTTGTTTTCTCTCTTTATTAGGGGGGGTTAGTTTTTGACCCTAGTCTAGTGGGACCTCCTTTGAGGCCTTAGGGTTATATGAGGGGCACTACTTGGGAAACTTGGATTGAGATAGTGTGGCCATCGACTCCATACTTACCACTCTTCACCATTCCCCTGATTTCACATCCATCCTTCGGGTTTGTTGTCATTGGTTCATTGGGATTAGCACCATCATGTCCTTATCCATAAGGCTAGGCCGAAAACTTTGCCTTGGAGGTTTGATGTAGCTAAAAGAAAGGTGAAGCCATAAAATGGTCACAATGAAAGAAAAAGAAAAGTTAAAATGCAAAAGATGGTTGGGACATTAGTTAGCGTGTGGGCAAAAGCCTAGCATGAGCTCTAGCCCTCTCATTAGCCATCACTCGGTTCTTGAGCACTTGATGCTCCATTACATAATAAAGGAACCCTTGCATGTCCCAAACTTGATGAGCGAAAAGCTGACTCATTATTAAGGGGTAAATCAATGCTATATCACTAAAATCAAGTTTGGTCAACTAAGCTATGCTACCTAATAAAGCATTATCAAAGAGAAGTGAAAGGTGCATTAGAGGGGTGGAAAAAACAGGCCGAGGAATGGGGTAACTCATGCCTCCACGATTGCTCTCTCCATTCATCTATACACTTAGGATGATGGACCTCCATCAAGTTTCAACTAGCCCCATGACCATGGCACATTGCCATGAAGCATTTCCCCTTCGTTGCCACATTATCAGAAACACCTATGAATTGAAGGGTTGACCTTGGACATGTCACCTCCCCTTAGGGGTTGGAAGCACCTAATAGAGTTGACCATCTAGCCGCCCCCAACAAGGTAAGGAACACTTTTACGGGACTTAGTTTATTTAGATATTTGAAGGTGATCTCAGTTTGTAGTCTTATTATGCCCTTAACAATTAAGTATGGTCCACTATGATGCATCTATGGTCATTGCCATTAATGATTGTTAACTTTCACATGAGTTTGAGATGGTTTTGCAAGGTCGTCCTTAACATAGTAGCAGAGGCCTTGAGGGCACACACTACATATGATACCCAGGCCATATTATACATTCAAAGAGCAGTGATGAACTTGCAGATGCAGTGTTGCTCCTCTATAGCAGTGTTGGGCTCTTTGATTATTCGAACAATTGATTGACACCTCCGAGCACCCCCAGATGTTGAAATGTTGAACTTGCTTTGCTTAATGTTGGAGATTTTTTATGATGTACCTTGCAGGCCCAACATGCCCCCAAGCTAACCTTGACATTGTTTTATTGTTTTCATGTAATTCATTATTGTTAGGGTTTTTCATTGTTCTATGTCTAAATGCATACTAATTATGGAAAATCATGGTTGAACCGTTGATTATTGCATGTTAAATATATCTTCCTTGAAATCCATAGGGGACCTTCTAGAGAGCTTTCCCCTTTTTAATTTCTCCCCTCCATAAAAAGATAGATAGGGTTTCTACAAGTGAAAAAAGAGGTTTTCCTCCTTACTCCAAGCGTCTATCCTTTATCTCTTAAATTAGCCCTAAGGACGCCATCACTCAAGTAGGAAGAGGCACTGGCATCCGTGGTGTTGGTAAAAAAATCTTGAAAACATAAATATTTTCCCTCTTTTATTTTCTAAGCCTTTCAAGGAAAGCCACTAGGGCAATTTTGTAGGGATGAATCCAATTAGGGAAATCGTAATGAATTCAATTAGGGCAATTGTAGATGAATGTTGGAGGTAATAAGACTTGAATTTAACCTTGATGACCCATTTAGCTCAAAATCTAGCCTTTTGAATTGTTAAATCTACCCTAGAAGGGCTAACGTCATCACTCTCTTAAGTAATTTGTGTTTTAGAAAAACTTAACGCTAGCTAGGGCTTCAACTTAGGGCTTAATTTGAGGGTTTTCCTTTCTCCTTTGTTGATTACATCTTTTGTAAACCCTTTCTTTGATGCATGTATGCCTAGAAACACTTTTGTTGCTACATATCTTGAAACCCTAGGTCATACATGTCATCCCTAGGCTCTGTGTATGATATGCTTCTCCTTTACAAGAAGAATTGTGCCTTTGTCCATTAAAGAGTGTCTTCACCTAGTTTATATCTACATCACCTTGAGCCATATAATATAGAATAACCTTTAGGTGATCATTGGGAATCCTTCCTTGTGGTGCAATTCCACTATAGAGCAGGAGGAAGATTGTTGACGTGATAGTGGTAATCTCACTCATTGTTGCAACAAGGTCTAGCCTTTTTCCTTGTGAGGTCTCTCATAAGGCTTGCTAGATTTTGAGACAACATTTCTGGCGACAACTTATATTCTCTCTTCGCGACTCCAAAATATGATCCATATATTTCCCCTAGTAACTTGTCTAATGATATCATAGCGAAAATAAAGAAAATAACTACCTGTAAGATGACTGCTGACACTTCCACTTCTACCAAGTTCCTAAGACTCCTGTGGTTAGGAGCCTCTTTGGTACTTCATCCACCCCTGACACCATGGCTAAACCGTGGCTCATTGCTGCATTCAAACCTTTGGATGTGAGTGGCTTCTCTTATGCTCCACACAAATTGCTTAATAAATATGAAGGCTGATTACCTCTCCTGTGGTTAGGAGCCTCTTTGGTACTTCATCCACCCCTGACACCATGGCTAAACCATGGGTCATTGCTACATTCAAACCATTGGATGTGAGTGGCTTCTCTTATGCTCCACACAAATTGCTTAATAAATATGAAAGCTGATTACCTAATTTCAATGGTACTAATGTAGTCACAACCAAAAAACACACATGAATTCTATTGGGCTATGGGTGGAAGGTTGTTAGAAGAGGAAGATTTTGCTATGATGTATCATGTTTGTGTTGCCCTTAGAAGGGAGTGTTAGGGATTGGTACCTAGATCTACTTGAATGATCTTGAAAACTGAGACCTTTTCCACCAAGCATTTGACAAGAGATGGGCCACAATCGAAGAAGGGATACAACTCTTAGATAAGTTCTAGGGAGACAAGAAAACCGAAAATGAGACTATCAAAGAATTCACTCAAAGGTTTGATAAATTGCTCAAGGAAGTCCCTCCCCTAGGGCCTATACTAGCCTATTGACTAGACTATCCTTGAAAGATATATGGAAGCTTTCCCTAGACATTTGTCCTATGATCTAAAGGACAAGGGGCCCAAGTCTTTGGAAGAAGCCAAGGTCTTGGCTTTCAAGATTGAGCATAATTTGAGCTCATCCAAAATTGATTTGCTTACTTATCTAAGGGCTAAAGTTGAAGCCAAAGCTAAGCCTAGCACCCAAGTTGACCCTGCCTTGCAAGCATTTTCCTAAAAGTTTGACAAAGCTACTCCTAATCTAATCCAAAGATAGACGCCCATGATGAACAAGCTCTAAATTTTGGAAAGAGAAAGGGTATCCGAATTTTCTTCCTAAACCCCAAGGCAACAAGGAAAGGCCTCCCAAAAAAATCCTTACAATGGAAACAATGTCTCACAATGAAATGTGCCCAATACTCTTGCTCTAGAAGATGTGGTTGGCCAAGAGGGGCCCTCTTGGTGTCAGACATGTAATGAATTTCATAATCAAGAGGAGTGCCCATATAGTCAAGTGGAAGAGGAGGAAAGCCCGAAGCATCTCGACATGATTAATGACAATGCTCCATTTAATACCTTGCTTGGAGAATCATTCTTCTCTACACATTAGCCTGAAGAGACCACTGATGAACCTCCTAGTGATCGTGATGAGCTAATCATGGATGTTGAAAAGGGAGGGAGATTCAAGGGGTTACATTACTGTAGAAGAAACAATGATCAAAACTGCCCTCAAACAAGTAATAGTAATAGTGTCCCCCAAAAGAGTGCTAAGCCACCCCCACCTACTAAGAACATCCAAAAGCCTAGTGCACCTAGTCCTAATATGTCCTTATATTTTGACTTAGGAAGTGTTTTGGCAAACATGAATGTGCAAGTGCCTCTTTTGGAATTGGATAAACTTGAACCCCAAAGACTACAAGTTAAAAGAGCATTCAACCTTGAAAAAGAGTCTGAGGACCCACTTGTGATACTTCAAAATATGTATAATGACCAAAGAAATGGAGGGCATGCACCTTTCTTATTGTTCTTAGTGATAGATAATTTGACCTTACACAATTGTATGCTTGATTCCGATGCCTCTTCAAATGTAATGCCTTTAAGAGTCATGAGTCAATTGGAAAGGCAAATCACTAGACCATACAATAATGTGTGTGGCTTTGACTCAAAACCTATTGTTGTATATGGCTTGATAAAAGAAGTTAAAGTATCATTGGCTACTAATAAAGATATTTCAGTGTTAATGGATATTGTAGTCATCGATATGTCGGATGCTTGGGGTATCCTCTTGTCTAGAAAATGGTGTTTCTATATAGGTGGACAATTTTAGATGGATCTGTCATACACTACCATACCCACCATGGATGGGAAGCCATTCATTCTCTATAGAGAGCCACACATGCCTGAGCATGTTGAAGTCCTAGAACCATTCCCCTTTTCCAAGCCCATTAGCAAAGCCAAGACCAACATACCTCCCAAAGACCTACACTTGAAGCAAAAACACTTTGAGCCAAAGATTCTTGATAGACCCAAGAAGGTTGAATCATCAACAGGGAATGTTTGTCAAATAAAAAATGCCCATGTGAACAAGAATAAGAAACCAACATTCCAAAACAACAAAAAGAAGCAGTGGGTTCAAAGACAAGGTAAAGATTTTTAGGTTGGTGACTTAGTCCTTGTCAATGACAACCCACTTCCATTTAGGGTCCATGGCAAAGTAGGGGTTGGATATTTCTATATTGCAAAACTTGATGGTGAACTCTTGCCTTCTCCTATAGGAGGCAAGCACCTTACTTTGTTCAATGGAACATGATGCATTTGTATTTTGGTAGTTGCATTGCATTTGTGTGTTGCATTATTGTATGTTCATCTTGCTTGTTCATTATTCATGCTAATGTGTCTGCATTCTAGATTAGATTGCATCTAGCTAACCTTTCCTTTTCGGTATGGTTTTATATATCATATAAATGTAAAGGTGACAATCAACACCTTGTATACATGATAGCAATCAAGTTGATTTGAGTGTGCAGGCAACAGATATGTGAGCTGAAGGATTGGTGGGGTTCTCATGAACTCCTTGTTCGAGCATATGGATCACGCACTCTACGGTGAACACATATCCCTGAGTTGAAGCTAGATGTTACCCACCAAAAATGGGTAACCCCATAGGAGAAAACTTTTCTCCTACTTTGGATAGCTAGCCAAACAACAACCCTATATTTGCTCAGTATATGATGATATGCCACATTCCTCCACCATTTGCATCGGTCAAATACTGCTTACCATCCGACATTCCTCTCAAAGGAACGTGGGTCACCACTTGGTAAGTACTTTAACTATTTTGCAATCAAGTGCTTTTACTTAATGTTTTGGGCATTCTAATATGGATAAAGGGGTGCTCTGAATGATTGACCAATTTTGACTGTAAACTTGTTCTCTCACTTTACTAAGGGGCTTAGTCTTTGACCCTAGACTAGTGGGACCTCTTCTAAGGCCTTAAAGTTATAGGAGGGGCACTACTTTGGAAACTTGGATTGAAGTAGCGTGTCTATAACCACTGCATATTTTCCATTCTTCGCCATTCTCCTGATTTCAAATCCATCCTTTGGGTTTGTTGTCATTGGTTCATTGGGATTGGCACCCTCATATCCTTAACCCTTGACTCAAGGTCAACAACTTTGTCGTGGAGGTTGATACAACTAAAAGAAATATAAAAGCATAAAATGGCCACAATGCAAGAAAAATAAAGTCAAATGCAAAAGATGGTTGGGACAATAATTAACGCATGGGAAAAAGCCTAGCATGAGCTCTAGCCCCCTCATTAATAATCATCGAGTTCCTGAGCACTTGATGGTCCATAACATAATAAGGAACCCTTGCATGTCCTGATCTTGATGAGCGTTAAGCCGAATCATGATTAAGGAGTAAGTCAAAGCTATATCATTGAAAGCAAGCTTGGACACCTACGTTATGCTTCTCATCAAAGCATCATAAGAAAAGAAGAAGTAAAAGGTGCGCTAGAAGGGTGGAAAAAGTAGGTTGTGGAAAGGGGTATCTCATGCCTCCACTATTGCCTCCTCTATACATCTATACACTTTTGATGATGGACCTCCATCAATTGGTCCCATGACCATGGCACATAGCCATGAAACATTTCCCCTCCATTGCCACCACTATCACGAACACCTATGAATTGAAGGGTTGACCTTGGACATGTCACCTTCCCTTAGGAGCTGGAAGCACCTAATAGGGTTGACCATCTAGCCACCCCCAACAAGGTAGGGAACACTTTTACAAGACTTGGTCTAGTTAGATATTTGAAGATTATCACAATTTGAAGTCTTATTGTGCCCTTAACAATTAAGTATGGTCCACTATGATGCAACTATTGTCATTGTCTCTAATGATTGGTAACTTTCACTTGAGTTCGAGATGGTTTTGCAAGATGGTCCTTCATAGAGCAGCATAGGCCTTGAGGGAACACACTCCACATGATTCCCAATTCATACCATACATTTGAAGAGCAGTGATGACCTTGCAGATGCATCGTTGCCCCTCTATAGTAGAGCGTTGGACATTTTAATGATCCCAACAATTGATTGACACCTTAGAGCACCCTCAGATGCTGAAATGCTGAGTTCGATTTGCATAGTGTTTGAGATTCTTGATGATGTATCCAACGGACCTAGCATGACCCCAAGCTAGCCTTGACACTGTTTGATAGGCATGACTTGATCCAAAGTCCAGATGATGTTGGTCATCCCCAAGATAACAAGGGAGGGCTTGTGCTGCCACTTGGAGCCCCAATGCTTAAGAGAGAGTGTGCCACGTCATCTAGCCACCATGAAGATGACATAGGGCACCTAGAACGGGTTTTGACACATAGAGGCATTTTGAGGCACGACTTGGGGGCTTCCCCTCAAGAATTAATTCAATTATGATGATTGGATATCTATCTTGCCCATTCCATGCATTTTCAGAGTATTTATTGCCCAAAAAGGGCATGACATCATGCTAGAGGAGAGTTTTGACCCACATGTCTGGGCTTTTGTGGCCTATTTTTGTTATGTTGAGCTATTTGGTTGGCTTGTAACCCTTTTTCTTCATGTACACTCAAAATTAAACTTTTTGTAGGGATTTTAAGCTAATTATTATGAGTTATTGACCTCATATAAATAGAGGATCACTCATTTGTACTTTTTCATCATTTCTATTGGATTTTGGCCTCTTCTTGAGAGCTGAACTTAGCCTTGTGTAAACTTGCTACTTGTGGAGATGTGCTTTTTAAGGTGTTATTGCTATTGGAGATTGGGTTTTGTCTTGGAGATGTCTTTTTGGGAGTGAAAGAAGGCTATTTCATGGAATAATTGTAAATTTTATTGCAGATTTTTTTGTCTTCATGTAATTAATTATTGCTAGGGTTTCTCGTTGTTCTGTGTCTAAATGTATACTATTTATGGAAAATCTGGTTGATGATTGCATGTTAAATATCTCTTCATTGAAATCCTTAGGGGACCTCCGAGAGAGCTTCTCACTATTTAATTTCTCCCTTCACTAAAAAGATAGTTAGGGTCTGTAGAAGTGAAAACAAAAGGTTCCCCCCCTTACTCCAAGCATCTATCCATTATTTCTTAAATTAGCCCTAAGGACTCCATCACCCGAGTAGGAACATGCATTGGCATCCATGGTGTTGGCCAAAAAATCTTGAAAACATAAATATTTTCCCTCTATTTTATTTTCTAATCCTTTCAAGGCAAGCCACTAAGGCAATTTTGTAGGGCCGAATTCAATTATGGCATTTGTAGATAAACGTTGGAGGTAATAAGACTTGAATTCAACCTTGTTGATCCATTTATAGCAAAATCTAGCCTTTTGCATGGTTAAATCTACCCTAGAAGGGCTAGCATCATCATTCTCTAAGTAATTTGTGCTCCAAAAAAACCTAAACCTAGCTAGGGCTTCAACTTAGGGCTAATTTGAGGGTTTGCCCTTCTCCCTTGTTGATTACATCTTTTGTAAACTCTTTGTTTGATGAATTTATGCCTAGAAACACATTTGTTGCTACATATCTTGCAACCCTAGGTCATACCTGTTATCCCTAGGCTAGGTGTATGATATGCTTTCTTACAAGCATTGTGCCTTTGTCCATTAAAGAGTGTCTTCACCTTATCTATATTTACATCACCACGAGCCATATAATCTAGAATAACCTTTAGGTGATCACTAGGAAGCCTCCCTTGTGGTGCAATTCCACTAAAGAGCAGGAGGAAGACCACTAAGGTGACAGGGGCAATCTCTCTCATTGTTGCAACAAGGTCTGGCCTTTGCCATGTGAGGTCTCTCACAAAGCCTGCTAGATTTTGAGGGAACAATCCTCTGTGCATCTGTTGGTCTGTTGGAAGTCATTATTTTCTTGGTGTCTAAGTGGAAGAACACCTGGGTTTCTCTTCCAAGATACTTTGTAGGCATAGCAGTTCTTTGGTTCTTTTGGAGGAGATTCTGTTTTCTTGTCTTGGGGATTTTCTGTGGGAATGGTGGTTTTCTGTGTGGTTGATGGAGTATATTCACTGCTCCTTCCCTGGCCTTCTCTGCACCCCATCAACTCCCAGGTTTCTTTTGTGCTTGTAGTCAGGAACAACAAACCCAGGTTGTTGTTTTCGTATCTCACCTGGCAGTTTGTCGTCTTCTTGGTTCCCCAATGCCTCGTATCAATGATCCTTCTGGTTGAAGAGGTCGTAGGCGTGCTCAGCCATCCTCAGCTCCTCATTCCTAATCAGCAACAGGACGCTTGGCAGCAATATATGCTCCCAACACCCCTCTAGACGTTTGTTGGGAGATTCACCATGCAGAAGAGGAAGCTAGGATAGAATGAAGGTTTATCTCAGATGCAGATATACAAGTAGGCAGCTAGATCCCTGAAACGAGCAATACGTGTACAAGATAGATGAGATATATGCAGACAATGGACCTATATTAGCACTTAAAGGCTATCATGCGAAAAGTGCTCGTAGAAAGATCAGAGACAAAGCAAGAGATCCTCTAGAGCATGAATGAGAAACCTAGAGACAAATTTGGAAGCTGGATGAAAAAGTCTCTTTACTTGCCAAGAAGATTGCTAACCTGGAGTTCACTAATTCAGAGGAAGAACATGAAGTTCCAACAACCATACAGGTGGACTTACCCTCAAACTGAACGATTATCTTGTGTGTCTTTGTTTTTGGTTTTGGTAGCAGCAAGGCTGCTAATCACAGGATATTAAGGTCTTAGTTTTATCATATTTTTTTAGCATTTCTTATATTTCAATAGTTTGAACTTTGGATACAAGCTACTTTTCTATGCTACTAGTATGGTTTCCCAGTTGCAGGTCCATAGACATGGAAAGAATATTGTTTTTTTTCTTTGAAAATCATTAATACAAAGTTCCACGTAACCTTAGCCAAAAAAAAAACTAAATAAATAATTTAAGATGGAAAATCCTCTATGGTGTGCACACATATCATTGCAAAATTGTTTGTATGTGCTATTTATGACTTCGTAGCTTCTGTTTAACAGATGCAGTGTAAAGCTACACTATTGCAAAATTATATTATTGGGTGTGGTGCATCACAGTGACTTCTCACTTATTTGGGGTTTTCATGTTTTTAAATGATCATGGTTTAGGTTATTTAATTTGAATGGAAATTATTACATGTAAGATTATTCTGATTAGGAGAGGCCAGGCTACACTCTAATGCTATCCCCTTCTCTTTTAAAGGGCACTCTTATATTATTGTACATTCAACCAGAGTTGGAAATACAGTCCTTTTATTCTAGCAGTTTTTTGCCATCATTTATATTCAAGAATATCAGTTGTTGAAATTCTTGAAAAATCCAAGAAATATACTTTTTTCTATTAATTCCCTCAATACAGAAGGTATTTGCATGGAATTTCAAATCGAAATCAGCGACATAACACCAAACCTTATCCCCATCATCAAAAATATAGACAACTCTAATGTTCTGAAAAACAACTTAATATTTTTGTTATCGGAATTTCCTAGGGAAGTTGCTATTCCCCCCTTGATACACACTGGAATCACCAAATTGTGGATCTGTTTTGTGATGGATCCACTTCCTCTGCCTGGAAATGGATCCTGAATATCAGTCTCTGTTTCCATGTAGAGGAAATGGGTCCACTGTTATAAGAAAATGCCAATAGAAATTCAAAACCATAGTCGTGCAGGAATATGAAGGGCGTATGGCAGGAAAGAGTAAAGGGGAGGGTTCCACAACCAATGGAAGTAAACCGAAATCCTAGAAAACGAAAATCAAACTCCAAAATATCATTTTTTTCCTTTATTTATAAACTATGAGAGGTTGAGAGCACCTGGCATAGCAGCACTCTTATTTAGTGAGTTTGGAGTGCAATTTGTATAAATATACTCTCAGGCAGAAATTCCTCATTCATTTGCTTACCCATTCCTTCATACTTTTCTTGTACGTCATTCCAATGGCCTCATGTTCACCAGTTGGTTGTGGTATTTACGGTGGTTGGGGGGACCTTCTTTTGGCCATGGTTCCCATGCTGCTTCTTATCATTAGTCAGGGGAATTTCACTGAAAGATTTAGACGGTGGACCATCAATGGGAATAATCTCGACTCTATGTTTTCATGTTTCCAGTTTCTAATTTAGGACACCTGGAGCTTTCCAGATAAGCCTAGTTTTTGTAATTTGCATTTGAGATGGACACGTTGGAAAAATAATATAGCCATCTGCTATGATTTTATTATGCAATTTCTCAATTATGAGTTTGACATATCTGAAATGAAAAATCTTAAGTTTATATAAGATATTGAACCTGTTAACAGTGTAATAGTATATTATTTGGAAGCCTGAAATTCTAGATCAGAATCTATGTATGACCATGAATGGTGATTATGAATCATGAATAAAATCGGATTATGAATTTTGTTTATATGAAAAAATGTTTGATGAAAAGGTTACTTAGCTGTTCATTCCAGTGCATGTGGTGTGAAGCCTATTAAATTCTTGCCTTGGTACTGTTATTTTAATAATGGTAATCTATATTACAAAGCAGGTTAGATGTTGTAGCCCAGAGGGATGAAGCGAAAGATGTTTCAATGTCGATTCTAGGGCTTTGTTTTAGAATTCTATATAAAAGCATGGGTTTATGTAATTGCCTTGCATAAGGCGTAATCACTAATGCTAAGTGAAAAAAGTGAAAAAACAGATTCGACCATGGCAGATTTTCTAGTGCCATTCAAAATTATGTCTACCATTTAATTGGTAAGGTAACAAGTCAATCTCTGAGGTAACAAGCAATTTGTGAACTTAAGAAAATATGCAGTTGCCAAGAGAATTGTGCCGTGGTTGTTGAGAGGGGAGCTTCTTGACGTGCATTTTTTCAAACATTGATATGAAAAATAATGAGTGCCGGACTGAAATAAGATAATACCTCTTGGAAAGTTTTATGTTTTATTATTTCTTCTCTCCATATATTCCTTATCCCTTCTCGTTTATAAGGTTGATATCTTTTGTCACTTGCCACCATTAGATGTGAATACAATATTATATGGTATGCACTAATAGGTCAAACTACAATGATGTTCACTAGGTGAAGTAGCTTGGTAGATGTTAGTGAGAGTTTGGTACATGAATGTTAATGAGAGTTAGTGTGAATAATCGTTGTTGTCTATGATGTTTAATAGGTGAAGTAGCTTGGTAGATGTTAGTGAGGGTATTGGTATATGAATGGTAATGTGAGTTAGTGTGAATAATCATTGTTGATTTTCATGCACTAGGTTTAAATGATAATCTTTTGTGTTATTGGCTATTGTAAGAGCATTGAAGTTTTAGCAAGTGTGGAATTTGAGACTTGCATTAAACATATTCTCCATATTGTTGGTAGAATAGAACCTATGTTTTTCTCTTTTATAATGAATCATAATTGTGAGGCTTATCGTCACAATGAATCACCAACATAGATCCTAAATGCATAACATAAAAATTGTAAAATCCAATTTACAAGAATTTGTTTTGCATTAACGATGCCTATTATTTCTTTAACAAGTTTATGCTAATGAAATAAAATAACCAATCACACACAAAAAGAGGCAAGAGATGGTTGGAAAAATCCTCATGGGAAAATCCATTGTTGAAATGGCTTCTTGCTTTGGTTATTCTTATTAGTGCTTTCTAGTTACAAGTATCTCTAGATTTTCAACTCAAGAAATACAACATACAACAACAACACTAAGACCATTGTATTCAAAATTCTTCCATGAACTAGTGAACCATTATTTGCTCGAGCCTCTCTCTCTCCAATTGCCACCGCTGAAACAAAACAAGCATCAATCCAACCTATGGATAGTCTCCTTGTATTTTTTTTGTTTTTTCCCTCAAATCTCCCCTGGTTGAATAGTGGAACAATCCCCATAATTATGAATGAATGATCAAACTTCTAAACCATTCACTCTAACTCTTGTTCCTTTGCATATCCTTTTTTATCTCTAGCTTCTTGGATATTTGAAGGGTTAATAGTATCCCCCAATCATTTCCAAATCAAATGAAAGAATTGGTTATAGGTTCCATTAAATGTTCCAAATTCTACAAAAAATGAGGACATATTTTGTGGTGGACATGTGGCACCCTTTGACAATGCATTTCCTACATGCCACCCTCTTATTGCTTCATATTTGTGATTGCGGTCTTAAGTCAGCGTCAATGTGCTTCCTAGGACTCCTTAGGTCTCTTCTCTATCACATGCAAAGGGTGAAGCTCAAGTTTCCAAGCCTCTAGCCTTTATTGTGCTCTCAACCCCTTGCTTTCACATACCTTCTAGGCTGAGTGCAGAGATAAGACCTTCTTTTACCTCATCAAAACTCATGTGCCTTCTTTGCCTTAGTTGATTTCAAGTTTGGTTGCCTTCTCTTGTGCAAGGTGCAAAGGATGGAGGTAATGCTTCCCTCCAATTTGTTTGATCTTTTGTGTGACCAGAACTCGACATACACTCTTCCTTAGTGTATTTCTATTCTTTTGCACAGTGTTTGTGTAGAACTTGGAGGTAAGATCTTTACTATGAATCCATTTCATTTCATGTCCATAAGCTTTCCACACCAAAGGATTTGCATTAATACTTCCACCAAGGCATGTCAAAAGGGCTTTCCCTAGCCTTAGAAAGAAGGTTTAACAAAGTTTCTAAAGCACAAAATTTAACTAGAGAAACTTGTAAAGAAGGTTTAACAATGTTTCTTAAGCACAAAATTTCACAAGAGAAAATAACTCGGTGATTTTGATTTTTCAAGGACCCATTTAGATCACACCTCCAATTGGGAGGCTTTTAGACCCCAAAGGATTTTAAGAAAAGGTGAGGTAATTGAGTCTATAACTTGGTTTTCCTCATGCCATTTGGTTTTCCTTATGGTTTGTCCCTTGAGGCCATTATGCCAAATTTCTTCTTGTGCTTTGTAGGTATCTAAGCCTTATTCTATAAAATTACGTCCTTCAATTCATTAAGTACGCTGGTGAAAATCCTTCTTGTGTATGCAAAACCTATTTTGCATCTTCCCCATCTAGCAAGGATAGTTTGAACAATGTCAACTTCTCCATGTTGATTGTTGAACACATTCTCATATAGGGACATTGGTTTAGTTTCAAAGCATCACCACTAACATGCTTAATGATCTTGTCAAGGATTACTTACATTCATAATGTAAGGGTGACTGTGCATAAAATATTACCACATTGAGTAATGTAAGTGTACATTTATAACAAGAAATATAATTATTGTCCATGTGTGATTAAGTGTTGTCTTCTAAAGCTAGTGCATCTCCAATTAGCCATTGAGAATGACTCAAATCAAAATCAATGCATTTACATACAATTTAATCTTCTAGTCCAAATATATTTATATTTTATAGTTTGTATAAGTTGAGTAGTCAATATTCTCACTCATTATAATAAGGTTTTACTTTAGAATCCAACGTCATCAAGAGTGTAATTAAGCTATGCCAACATAAATCAAATATTTAAATTTCTATGTGGATGGGTTCCATGTCCCACAAAGAAAAGTTAGGATATTCCAATTTGGCATCCCGATGATAAGGGAGATTTTTTTTCCAAATTGCAGGATCTACACAAGGAAGCTGTTAGATATTTCATGGGTCTTTATTAGGCAAGAGCGTAGGTGGAGATTGATAATCAACTTGATTTTATATAGCCATATCACCAGATGTTCTCCAAGGTGGATGATGGTTATGTTGGTGGTCTCATCTCTATTGAAGAAATTATTTCTGTTCTAAAATCTTTTGCCAAGGATAAGTCCCTATGGGCAGACGAATAGATAGTGGAAATATTTGCTCACTTTATGGATATCATGGGCCTTGATTTGCTAAGGCTTGCTGAAGAGGTGAGGACAAGATGTAAAATTTTAGGTGCTTTAAACTCGACCTTTATAGCTCTCATACCAAAGAAATCAAAAGATACCTCTTTCCTGGACTTCTAACCTATATATTTCAAAGATTATTGCAACTTGGTTAAAGGATAAACTCTCTTGCTTTATCTCCCCTGAACAATTCAATTTCCTAAAGCATCGACAAATTCATGATGCCATGATCATTGCATAGGAAAGCATACATTCCATCACGGTTCAAAGGAAGGAGGCTATAATTTTAAATCTAGACTTACAAAAATCATACAATTGTGTCGATTGGGCTTTTCTCATAATGATTCTGCACAAAATTGGACTCTCGGTGGAGGTTGTTGAATGGATTATGGCGTGTGTCTCCTTGGTAAATTATGTTGTGTTGATTAATGGCATGCCATCCCACTTATTCAAGGCTTCTCGGGGGTTAAGACAGGGATGCTCCTTATCCCCATTATTATTTATGCTAGTTATTTATGGTTTGAGTAGGCAGATCACAGAGGCCAGGCATAGGGGTTTATTTCGCGGTATATTGGTAATAAGAAATACCTTTCTTTCTCATCTCATTTTTGTAGATGATGTTCTTTTTGGTGATGTTTCCATGACTCAATGGACACATCTATTTCATATCATTTCTAATTTCGGGGAAGTTTCAAGGTTGTTCATGAACAAAAAAAATCCTTTGCTCATTCATGCTTCAGATGACCAGGCCCAAACTTCGAAGATTGCAAACATTTTTTCTGTTGATGTTTGTAAATGGGATAACAGTTTCAAATACCTTGGTTTCAATTTAAAACCAAATTGATATAAAACCAAGGATTGACAGTGGTTGATTAAAAAATATGATCCCTGTTTGAGGACACGGGCACATAAATGGTTGTGCTCGGCGGAAGATTAACTCTTGCTCAATCGTTCTTACAAAGTATCTCTTGTTTACTGGATGCACTTATATTTGATGCCCAAACATGTCATTAGAAAAATCAATTCCATTATCTCAAATTTTATTTGGTCTGATGCTCGAGGTGCAAAAAAGATCCATCTTATATACCTGGAAGTTCTCTCCTTGAGGAAAGAAGAGGGTGGATGGGGATTAAAAAACATGGAGAAATTTGGATGGGCCTTGAATATAAAGAGCTTCTGGTGTGCCTTACTTGGATATGGCTTATGGCAGTAGATCATTAAGGAAAAATATCTAAAAAATCAGTCTCTTTAGGAATGGATCAAAACTAGAGCTGGGTCAACAAAGAACAGTTCATACGTTTGGAATGGTTTTATGAAATTAAAGCATTGGTTACTTGGCAATCTTTGGTGGGAGATGATTACATGAGTTGAAGTGGAGTTGGGATGGAGTCGATCCGAGGTTTCTAAGGCAATCACTCTCTTCCCATAGAGATCATTCAACACATACATGACAAGGGGATTTTCTTCCTAAAAAAAATGTGGTCTATAAATGATCCAATGGGTTTATATCCTATATGGATTAGATCTTGTGAGATGGGTTTAGTTGGTGCATTAGTGGAGGTATGGGATGGATATATTGCTAATTTATAGGGCATCTCATTTCGGGATGGGGTTGACACCTTAAATGGGATGGGAAGACACTTCAGGGTATTATTTTTGCGGAGGAGATATACTTCCATTTATCTTCTTCTCATATGGTTTCCCCATCAAAAAAGGTGGTATCAAAAAGTCTAGTCTTGGCATATGCCTCTGAAACTAAAATGGTTCAGATGGATGGTGTGGCAAAATAAGATTCTTGCTTGGGAGAACCCATGCAAGAGAGTTTTCCACGGACTTAGCACATGTCATGTGTCAGGGTGATTTCGAGAATGTTTCACTTATTCCTCAAATGCCCATTCGCCATGGCCATTTGGATTGGTGTATTACAACGACTAAACATTGATGTTGGTTAGATATATTAATCAATTAAGAGTGCTTTATGCAATGGAAATCCAAATACATGGCTATCAAAGCATTCCATTTATATTTTAGGGAATCTGGAGATGCAAGAATGCTTTCATTTTTGAAAATATTCCCTTAGATATTGATATAAATTGCAACAACACCTTCTCATACTTCAAGGGATATGAATATGTGGCTAAAAAGGGGATTAACAAAAGTTTCAACATATTGATTGATGGGGAAAATATCCTATTGGTTTTTTTGATGAGGCTGCACAACAAACAATATGTGGTTGTGGGGCATATATCGTATTATCCCAGGGACAATATTATCTTTTTAGTTGGAACAATGATGCAGGGACAAATTCCAAGACGAAGATCGTGACTCTTTGGGCCTTCTATTCTATGCTCGTTGGTTATCTATCAAGACTCTGTATGTGTTCGGGGACTCCAAAGTCACTATTGATTGGGTCAATTATAATCCCCTTTTTGAGACTCCTCTTCTAACTAACTAGACGCACAAGATCATAAACTTGATCGACCTTTTCAAAGAGCTCACTTTTTCCCATATATATAGGGAGCATAACACTATTTCGGAAGCCCAATCAAAGAACGGTTTATCATATTAGATGGGTGAGATAAACTGCATTGCTTTCTGTAGCAACAATTTACTTTGCTATGGAGATATTCCTTTCTTGTTATGTTGTTGACAGTTTAATTTGACTTGATGGGAACATGGCTACGTTTATGTTTTTGTTTTTAGTTATTAGATCCCAAGTCCTTTCTGTAGTCACTCTAGTCATTTTGGATTATGGTTTCCACAAGGGACAATTCTCAAATATGATGTTGATTTTGATAGAAATATGACATATAATTATTATGATATTTCAGAATTTATGACTCATGTAAACCAATTTTATTAATACCAAACCCATTGATTTTTTCTTTCATGAAAAAAATAAAATGTCTTGTGTTCACATAATGTCATTTTTTTCCAATATTGTGAGATAAGATTTTGATCCGAAAGTGGCTTTTGGTTTTATTATAAATCTTGTGATTCTCTAAATCCAAATCTAGTGGTTTTTGTAAATGTTTTTTCTTCTATATTTATTTGTGCATTTTTTTTTGCAATTTACATTTACTTTTTCAGCACTAGTTAGAGAATGAACAATTTCGAGATCTAATAAATGTAGGACACAAGTTATCATGAACTTGTTGATTTTTTTTTTGTAGCTACAATACAATACTGTTAGATGACAATCATTTTAAACTTATGGGACACATCATCCTTATGTGAACAACTATTTTTATGTGAGCTATACCAAAATATGTACATGATCTCTGCGTAGTATAAAATGCCAATATTAAAGTCCCGGTTCTTTTATGTGAGGCAAAAATTAATACTTTTGGATGGAAAATCGACACAAACCTTTCTTGTTTGATGAAATTGCCAACATCATAGATAGGCATTGCACAATACAAGTGCTTGCCAATACTTGTGAATGTGATATTTAGCCATGAAGTTAATGCGATGACAAATAACATTGGGCCTTGGACATGATCTTTGACATGTCAAGGTGTCAAAAGATGCTAAATGCATTGGTCTTGGTGATATTTGGCATCTCAAGGTGTCAAAAGGATGTCATGATGGTGAACTAACCCTTGGGCACAATAAGTTCCTAGGCATCATTATTAGTGATATTTAACATGTTAAGGTGCCACAAGAATGTGATAATGGGTGGAATCTAAGTGGTAGAAAAACACTCTAATTAGAGAAAAATTCAAGGATCCATAATTATAAGTGTAGAAACTTGGTGAATCTTAATAATTCTTAAATTTCAATTGTAAAATAATTAGTGATATTTTTGTAAAAATATACAAATTTTAAGAACTTTATATAGTTATAAAAAATTTAGTGATATTTTAAACAAAATAATCCTATAAAATTTGGATAAATTCTCTTTGAAAAAAATAAAAAATTAGTCCTTGATATTTTTCGTGCTTCTAATGCACCAGTGGTACACAGACAAATAATGATAAATTTCCACCTTATATTTTAGTTTGAACTCCATGGGCCTTGGATATGACAAGTTCCTATGCATTGTTCTTGATGATCTCTATCATGTCAAGGTGTCGAAAGAATAATGATGAGTGGAATCTCAGTGATAGAAGAACCTTCTAATGCATTAGGGTGACACACAAATGTAAATGATGATGAACCTTGACTTTCTATCTCATAATGGCAATTCTAAATATACAAGTCTTTACTTCATATGTTGACCATGATTTGGCTTGCATAAAATGCATTGAATTGTGAACTTTACAACTTTTGTATGGATGTTTTGTTTTGTGTACAAAAGGCGAATGCTGATATAATAACAATTAGATTTAGGTAATTACGTCATTATGGATTTTCACTTATCACCTTATTATGACTTGTGGTGGTGATCCATTTGATATCATTTTCATGTCAATTTGGTTGGAGTCTTTGCTCCCGCCTCTAATAGGTTCAATTAGAAAATTGATACAGAATATCTAAACCCTTGACTAATTCCTCTTTCTCAACATCTTGAAAAGATTCTTATAACTATGAGCTTCATGCTACTCCTCCAGAGGGGCATGTTAGAGCTAAAGGCATCCCAATGAGATTGGATTAATTTGTATTTATTTATATTTATATTTAATAGGTTATTAGAAGCATATTTCATAAGAACAAAAGGTTTGGAAATGAAGACAACATAATTAATTGCAAACATTGTACTTATGTTTATTCAACGAAACCTTGTATTTCATATAGGTCAAAGGAGATACCTTAATAAACCCAATGAATGAAAATGGTCATTTTTGTTTGTTGGCTTAGATCCAAGTATCTAAATTAAATGGGTTTATGCTTGTCAATGTGACGCTGATCAAGCTCAAAATTAATAAGCACTAACATTTGGTTCTTGTGCCCTCCCCACACTATTATTTTTTTGTTTGTTTTAATATTTTGCTACATATTTATATTTACTCTTATAAGTTACTAAAATTATATGGGTTAATATGTTATAAAACACTTCATCCTAGTAATAAGTGCCATTAAGTTTTATGTAGTTATGGTTTTTCCATGTGCTAATTTTAGCTATCAAAATGATATGAATCAATATGTTAAGGATGAATTATGTCAAAGCACAAAACATATATCTAAAGAAGTATTAATCCACAAAGTATATCTTTTAGTAGTCACCTTTGTCCTTTCAATAAAATTTAGCAACATTATTGTATATAAAATTTCACATCAATTTTGCTATGGGATCTTCAACTTGGAGTATCGAAATTTTAGTAAATACAATTTATTAAATTTACACTTATGCATATCTAATGTTCTTATATATTCCTGGGAATATGGTGACCATTTTTCATACTAAGGATTGTAATACTAGGGCCACATGCCTTCAATATAACTAGAAATGTGTTAGAATGAATGTAGTATGTGGCTTTGAATAAAATCTATGTATTTTTTTAACCCTTTGTAAACTTGTAGATTATTATGATAGGTCATGCCCATGAAAGAATCTCTTCCTTTGCCTATGAGATGCGAGTTTATTCCATTTCCATGTTGACACATAAAGATGGAATGAACAAATGGGAGAAGTAATGGATTCATTTAAGTAGGAAAACTGATGCAATTTATAATGATGCATCATTGGAAAATTGAAGCAAAATGAGGATGTATACTAAATTGGAGGGGAGTGTAATGTCCCCAACCACCCCCTAGTTGAGGCTCATTACCATTATATTGACTTTGAACACCTTAAATTTCAAAGTTAGTTTCTACTTGGCTCTTAATTCCATCTTAAACATCTTTGATACCATTAATTTTACCATCATAACCCTTCTAAAGGCTTGTACAATCAAGTACGCTCCTCTAAAATCTTAGTTGTATATCCTAGTGACCCAATCAAGTGTAATTTCATCTTTAAAGTATCAACGATACCATAATTTAGCCCTTATCATGAAGGCATAATGCAACCTACCATCACACACACACACACACATATCAAAACAACAAAATAGGCATGCCTAGAACATATAAATTATGAACAACATGTGTATATAAAATAAAACACAACATAAACAACCTATAAGACATCACAAAACCAATTATATTTTATAAAGCCATACAACAATTCGTTGTTGACTAAGGATATTCCTTCAGCCTGACACTATTGTTTTAGGACTCTAAACAATAAATCACCCCCAAGCTTGGGCTATGACACCACAAGGGATAAAAAGAGCACTCTATCTCCCAACCCAATCCCCTCTTATACACATGTCACTCACTCAATCAACCATCCCAATCACTAGCTATCTTTCCGCCTTCATCCTGCACAACCAAAGAGGGGATCCCCTTCTCTACAATGCAATCGCTTAGGCTATCTCCCTCTTCCATGGCTCCAATGTTGTTTGGTTAGGAAAATCTCTATGTCAGGACACTAGGGATGTTTAATGGTGGCTATACATCAAATTTCCCATGTACATCAGTGTCCCATACAAGCCTTAGGTTCTTTCTTTAGTCACATGTACCTCTCCTTAGGACATCAATTCTAATAGGTGAGAAGGAACATGAATCATCCCCCTTAACTCCCAAAACTAGGGAATATGTATGCATGCATCTATCTTGCCACTTGACATCTTTCCTAACTACTTAGACACAAATCCCAACACTAATTTATTCTTTACATAAACTAAGGTAAGTGTACTTTAAATTATAATAAAATAATCATTAACTTGGCTTTGGTCCCTTGGGAACCTCGAGTCCCCTCCTGTCGAGTCATAGCCCTCCATCATTCTTAACCCCCCTGTCACACAACTGACTGTGTTTTTTTTTTAATAACTTTATGTACATCAATCACATTACATAGATTGGCCTTTGGCCATATCATTCAACTCACTAGTGTACATACCATACATATACAATTACATTATGAGAATATGGGTATTATAAGAGAGAGTGGTGGTTTTGATATACCAAGGGAATTTCTATCTTGGAATATAGAGTAACTTGCAACTCTACAATAGAAACTGTGGTGTTGTAAGAAGGGGGATTATTATCATCTTAGCAACACAAACTATTATTAACTTAGGCAACACCAAAAACATGATATTGATCAACATGTTTAAGGGATTACATATACATTATAAGACATGTATAAAAAGTTTGAGATTCAAATGAATTTGTGGTCTTTTTTTTTATGTAAATATGTACACAGGTATTTGTTAAGTTCCATTATTGTGGTCATGAGAGTGACTCATCGAGAGAGTGAAGAAGGGTTGGGAATAGAATGTGGTGCATCAAGGGATTAATGATGAACAACAGGGCAAGGGTCGCTTGACACTCAAATGAATGGGCATAAGTGACATGATAATAATAAGTAGAAATATATATGTTTTCTATATGCATTATATTTATGTATAACACAAGTCAATTGAAATTTATGTTTTTGTTTTATAATATTAAAAAAGACTATTTTTGTTTTAAAGAAATAACTTTATATTCCATGCGAAGGAATATACATGTTTTGATCCTTGAGGAACTCTTAAACAAGGCTCGAAACCATTACAAGGATATATCCATTATGATCTAAACATCTCACATGCAAGAATTGAACCTAGGTGGGGAGGATAACAACATTTCTCCCAACCACTTGAGCTACATCCAATTAACTGTTAAAAATAACTAAAATTAAATAATCTTAATTATTAATAACCTTAGGTATTGAAACCCTTAGATTTGATTAAGGTGATTATGTACACGCACTATTATTTTATTTATTTTCGTCTTCAGGTTGTCCTTTCAAGATATTAGGATACTTTTGGATTAGGTGCTTAAAGAACAACTGCGTATTTCTATATTTTTTTGCACACAATTAGATAGATGGACCTCTCAATAGGTTGAATCCTTTATATTGAATTGTTATTACCTGTTCATGAGCTTCTTTTAATAAGTTGTAATTACATTGTGTTTGAGAGTAAGAAAAGAGGGCCAACTCAACTTAAGAATGTTGTGATTCTCTCTAGTGTGTTATACCTCTACTATTGATAAGTAGTTACCTTCATTGATTTTGCCTCAAAAATATTTTAAGGAAGTCTTCAAAAATTATACCATTCTCGTTTTGTGAACACAATCACCCTTTATTATCAAGGTATCATTTGTAAATAATGTGTTCTTATTTATTTCTTGAATGAGATATAACCCTACATCGATGCAATGTTTGGTGCATCAATGATCCAAATCGGATCCTAAAGAACTCTCTAAGTTTTCATAACTCTGTAAAATTCATGCCAAAGTTTCAAAGACTTACAAAGGTCGAGCTTATCAGAAATATCCCCGAATAGTTGTAATTTGTGAGCAGCGCCAAGCAACGAGGACCCTCGGTCAAGCATGCTGACAGTTGGCCCATGCTAACGCGCGCTGCCACGAAACAACAAAACGGGAAGCTTTTTTGAAAAACGGGGGAGGTTTCTGATATGCGATTAGCGACAAGTTGCTAATCACATATCACCAGGCAAACCCCTCAAAGAAGAAAAAGCCCCGAGCGACCGGACCCGGAAAGTAAAAAACCATATGGAATTCGCAGATTCCGTCTGAGGCAGGTCCCACACGAAAACTAGCAGGATATCGGAAGGGCTTCGAGCGGTAAGCGGTTTCAACCGAGTCCTGCCCGATGCCACACATTGGGTGCCACGCATCTGGCGGAAGAGAGAGAAAACTGCTCACATCGGACGAGTAAATGTCATGCAACTTACCTGCCCGATATGGACAGAGACTGTAGGATCTGGAGGCTCCAGATCGACGACGGACATGCGATCCGACGGATGACCAGATTCAACGGGGTAAACAGGCCGAATTGTATAAATGTTTGAAGTCCGGCATGAATGATGAGTTGGCAGAGGAATCATGTTCGCAGACATTCTGGGAAGTTAAACAGAAATAACGGCAGTTCAAACATTTCCAAGAGAACTGACACTCAGTTCGTTATGAAACAGGTGGCCACCTCCTTGTAAGGCGTTACACAGTGATGATGACGCAGAACAGGGGAATTCAAATGGACAGAGGCAGGAGAACCAGAGTGCCAGGAAGCAGAAACGAACAATCAGAAAGCAGACTGGCTTTAAAGCCATGATCTGACAGAAACAAAGCAGGAGAAGAGTTAGTCAAGGCAAAAAGCCAAGAGCAGAGAACAGAGAGAAGAAGTCGAGTTGACCTGAAGGCAACATCGAGCCAGAGAGAGTCAGAGAGTCTGTGTACTCCAGAGAAGGCTTGAGAGGTTCAAGCGAACTCCTCTGTACATACTTGTCATGTATGAGAATCAGATTGGGCTCTTACTACTGTGACCAATAAAGGTCGAGTTTCAGTAAGGAGAGTTTGTGTACTCCAGAGACTTGGGGGATCCAAGTCCAGTCCTACTGATTTATATCTGTTGAGTGAGACTCAAATTGAGCTCACTATTGTAAAAACTCTGCTTTGAAAACATAATAGAGAGGCCACCACTGAAGGCTGGACCAAGAGACGTAGCCCAGGAGTATTGGTTGAACTCCTTATTAAACTTGTCATGTTTACATGTTTGCCTATTATGTTTTCTCTAACTGCTTCAGTGTCTATGTAGTTCGCAATATTATCGATCCGTTGCATAAAGTAACATAGGCACATCCATGCACATGAGTCTGTAATACCTTTTAATTCTTTGTCCTGGATAAATTCCAGATCGAGTGGTATCAGAGCTCTAGGTTACTAAGGTTAGACAAGTTTGTGCTGGATTTTATTATTGAATGCTAACTAGATCAAAGCTTAAATTAGGAGAAGGAGAATTGGTTGAAACTAACCCTAAAATTGGAAGAGTCTATCCTAAGGGGAAAATGTCAAAAGAAAGTCCCTTTGAATCAGATCCTCACTTCATGGATAGTTTCATGACCCTGAGAGCCATGGTAGAGGAAATGTATAGAGAATTTAAGAAAGGTAGAGAGGAAGATGCATCAAACTCCAAACAAGATAAAGGAGCATAAGAATGTCTTCTCCATGACCACTCTAAAGGCAAAGGGAAAGAAGAAAAACTTCCCACACCTCCCAGTAGCCCTAAAAACAAAAAGAAGACATCTTTGATTAAATTAGATGTTAAATTTAATTTACCAATATATGATGGAGAGTTGAATGCAGAGAAGCTGGATAATTGGATTAGAGAGATTGATGTTTATTTCAGAGTGCAGAGCAATGATTCAAACAGTAGTAAGATTCAGCTGGCCAGCCTATGCTTGGAGGCACTGCCTTGGTATGGTGGGAAGGCAGGACACAAGCTGACATGAAGAAGCATGGTAAGATTCTTTCTGTCTGGAGTGAATTTGTTTCTGCAATTAAAAAATAGTTATATCCACTAGCTTATATGCAACAAGCCATGATGAGTTGGTAAACTCTTTGACAATTAAAAGGGTAAAGTGTACAAAGTTACACTCAAGAATTTAGGAAAAGATCTTTGATTCTAGACATTTATTTAGACTCACCTGCAACTCTGTTGAAGTATATAGGTGGTCTACAAAGCTACTTAAGGAACACTATTCTCATGTTTAATCCCACTAGCATAGATGAGGTATTTGTTCAAGCTACACATCTAAAGGCTAGAGGCAAGAATGTGAACCCAGAAGTTGGGGGATCATCAAAACCCACTGCAAGCAAGAATAAGGAGAAAAGAAAACAGAAATGGAAAGAGAGGAAAACAAATACTGTACAAAAGACCAAAACTTCATGCACTTACTGTAAAAAGGATGGGCATGATGATGAACACTGCTAGATTCTGCATCTAGAGCTGAAACCCAAGAAGTACGATGGTAAGAAGAATAAAACTGCTGTAGCTATTCAAAAAGATTTGGGGTCAGATTCAGGAGATGAAACAACCATTGCAACGACAGGTATAAAAGGTAAAAATTCTGAAGCATCTACTAGTAATTCTGCACAATCTACTGACAATGAAGAAAATGAGAGGAAAAGGCATGAGCTTTTTCATATTCGAGTTGTTTCCAAGCATCAAAAGATTGATACTTTGTTTGATAGTGGCTCACAAGTAAATTTAATTTCTGAAGCAATTGTAAAGAAGTTGGGATTACTAACCACACCTCACAAAAAGCCATATCCATTAGGTTGGTTATGTGATAAAGCACAGTTACCAGTGACTAGACAATGTAAACTTAGGTTTTCTTTTGGGTCAGCATTTGTAGATGAGGTTGAGTTAGATATTGTTCCCTTGGAGATATGTGGAATTGTTTTAGGAAGCCCTTACTTGTATGATAGAAAAGTTGTTTTCTATAGAGCTGAGAACAAGTATCAACTCGTTAAAGATGGAATCGAATATATTGTAAGAGCTCATAAACTTAAGAATAATTATACTCTCATAAACTCAGGGCAGATGAAAAGAATTGTAAATTCATGCAAACAATTTTTACTGATGGTTGTAAAGGAAAAGAAACATGATAAAACCAATGTATTTGAGGGCTGTAATGCTAAACAAGAAGCTGATTTAGAAAAAATTGTTTTAGAATATGATATATTATTTCAAGAACCTAAAGATCTGCCACCCAAAAAGGAAATAGTACATGATATTAATTTGCAGCAAGATGCTCCATTGCCTAACATCGAAATGTACAGGTTGTCCGCTTTAGAGAATGCAAAAATCAAGAAGCAGGTACAGGAGCTGCTCGAAAAAGGGTTCATAAGACCTAGCACATTGCCTTGTGGGTCTCCAATTGTCTTGGTGAGAAAGAAATATGGCTCATGGAGAATGTGCATTGATTACCGAGCACTGAATAAGAAAATCGTTATCCCCTTCCTCGCATACATGATCTATTAGATCAGTTGAAAGAAGCTATTTATTTTTCCAATTTGGACTTGCATAGTGGCTATCATCAGGTCAGAGTTGCAGAGCAAGATGCATGGAAGACTTCTTTCAAAACAAAGCAGGGATTGTATGAGTGGTTGGTTATGCCTTTTGGCTTAACTAATGCTCCTGCTACTTTCATGAGAATAATGAATGATGTACTCAGACCTTTTATTGATGATTTTGTCATTGTATATTTGGATGACATTCTTATATTTAGTAAAACATGGGAAGAACATTTAAAGCATGTCAAGCAGACTCTAGATGTTTTGAAAAAAAAGAACCTTTATGTTAAGCTCTCAAAATGTGAATTTGGCAAAACATCTTTGAATTATTTGGGTCATATTGTAGGGGGCGGTGACTTGAAGATAGATCCCTCTAAGGTTGCTGTCACTGTAAACTGGCCTAAACCCAAATCTGCTACAGAAGTTAGAAGCTTCTTAGGAGCAGCACAATTTTGGAGAAAGTTTATTTTTAACTTTTCCTTGATTGCAGCTCCCTTACATGCTTTAACAAGATTGAAAAAGGTGTTTCAATGGGGAGGCAAATAGCAGAAAGCTTTCGACACCTTAAAAGAAAAGATTAGTACAACACCAGTACTAGCACTGCTTGATCTTCAAAGACCATTTGAGATTGAAACAGATGCCAGTGACTATGCCATGGGAGCAGTGTTGATGCAGCACGGTAAACCCATATGTTATCATTCTGAGACATTTAATTCTGCAGTAGTTAATTATCCCACATATGATAAAGAATTATATGCATTAGTACAGAGTGTGAAAAAGTGGAAACATTATTTAATGGGCAAAGAGACAGTTATACACACTGATCATCAACCACTTCAATATTTGCACTCACAAACTAAGTTGCAGCAATCAAGACACTATAGGTGGATGGGTTTTCTACAACAATTTCATCTTTTCATCAGATATAAAAAGGGCATACACAATAAAGTTGCAGATATGTTGTCCAGACCAATCATAAATGCATCCACTATACTTAAGCACAATTCAGTATTGAATGAAAGCTACATTGAACAGTATGCTCAAGATATAGATTTTAAAGATGTATATGCAACTTTAAGTCATGGAAAGCAAGTAGAAGAATTGGATTATCACGTTAAGGACCAACTCTTGTATCATTTGGGAAAGTTATGCATTCCTCAAACAAAAAGAGTAAAGATAATTTGAGAAGCACACACTTCTCTAATATCAAGTCACTCTGGTGTAAGTAAAACAGTTTCACAACTGCAAAAATTTTGTTATTGGCTAAAAATGCATGAGACAGTTTCTAGATATGTAAGAGGGTGTACCATGTGTGCTAAAAGCAAGCCCAACAATAGAAAACTAGGCTTGTACACTCCACTACCAGTTCCTTCTCATGCTTGGGAAAGTGTTTCCATGGACTTTGTTGGGGGACTGCCTAAATCTAGAAAAGGTCATGACTATTTATATGTTGTTGTGGATAGGTTAAGCAAAATTTGTATTTTAATACCTTGTAACAAACAGATTACAGTTGAACAAACTACAAAGTTGTTCTTTCAGCATGTATGGGTTCATTTTGGATTACCCACTTCCATTATATCTGATCTAGATACCCGATTTGTTGGAAAATTTTGGTCAAGTTTGTGGGAATTGATGGACACCAGACTAAAGAAGAGCACAACTTTTCATCCGCAAACAGATGGCCAAACAAAAGTGGTCAACAGGACAATGATCCAGTTGCTCAGAGGCTATTGCAGCAAGCATCCCAAGCTTTGGGATGAACATTTATGTTATGTGCAACATGCTTACAACCGAGCTAAACATTCTTCTACACAGAGATCTCCTTTTGAGACCTGTTTTGGTTTCACACCAAGGTCTCCTTTGGATTTTGTCTTTGGTAAAGACATAGCAGTTGATGGACATAGTGATGTGGACAAGGCAACCAAGTTCATCGAACAAATCCAAGAGATTCACCAGGCAGTACAGGAACAGTTGGAAAAGAGCCAAGCCAAGTACAAGGCAAGGCATGATAAGCATCAGACTAAGCATAGTTTCCAAGTTGGTGATCAAGTCTAGCTGTATATCAGCAAAGATAGAATGCAAGGTGAAGGTAAGACGCTGAAGCCAATAAGGTATGGACCTTTCAAGATACTTGAGAAAATTGGTGAGAATGCTTTTCGCCATGATTTACCAACTTACATGAAAATCTACTCAGTTGTTAATGAAGACAACTTGAGACTATTTGAACCTTCATTGATTGAGGATCCCGAAGAGGGGAGTCAATTTCCTTCTATTGATGATCTGTTACCTGAATATCTCAATGAGTTGCAGGAAGATACAGTTCTGGACAGGAAGGTGAGAACTACACGCAGGAGGGATGTTGAGTACCTGAGGATTGTACTCAAAGGTTCAGAGTACCTGAGGATTGTACTCAAAGGTTCAAAACCGAGCAGTGCGAAATGGATAGAAATTGGGCAAGCAAGGAATCTGTACCCTCACTTGATTGATGCTTAAAAACCAACTTTTGGTGGTCCAAAAGATTTTTCAGTGGGAAGGCCATGATCCGAATCAGATCCTAAAGAACTCTCTAAGTTTTCATAACTCTGTAAAATTCATGCCAAAGTTTCAAAGACTTACAAAGGTCAAGCTTATCAGAAATATCCTCGAACAATTGTAATTTGTGAGCAGCACCAAGCAACGAGGACCCTCGTTCAAGTGCGTCGATCGTTGGCCCATGGTAATGCGCACTGCCACAAAACAACAAAACGGGGAGCCTTTTTGAAAAATGGGGGAGGTTTCTGATATGCGATAGCCACCGGGAAACCCCTCAGAGAAGAAAAAGCCCTGAGCGACAGGACCCAGAAAGTCAAAAACCGTACAGAATTCGCAGATTCCGTTAGAGGCAGGTCCCACACGAAAACCGGTAGGATATTGGAAGGGCTTCGAGCAGTAAGCAGTTTCAACCGTCCCGCCTGATGCCACACATCCAACGAAAGAGAGAGAACCACTCACATCGGACAGGTAAATGCCATGCAACTTACCCGTTCGATATGGACGAAAACCGTAGGATCTAGAGGCTCCAGATTGACAGCGGACATGTGATCCGACGGATGACAGGATTCAACGGGGTAAACAGGCCGAATTGTATAAAGGTTTGAAGTCTGACATGAACGATGAGTTGGCAGAGGAATCATGTTCACGGGCATTCTGGGAAGTTAAATGGAAATATTGGCAGTTCAAACATTTCTAAGATAACTGACACTTAGTTCGTTATGAAACAGGTGGCCACCTCCGTGTAAGGCGTTACACAATGATGATGGCGCAGAACATGGGAATTCAAACGGACAGAGGTAGGAGAACCAGAGTGTCGAGAAGCGGAAATGAACAATCAGAAAGCAGACTGGATTTAAAGCCATGAACTGACAGAAACAAATCAGGAGAAGAGTTAGTCAAGGCAAAAAGCCAAGAGCAGAGAACAGAGAGAAGAAGCCAAGCTGACCTGAAGGCAACATCGAGCCAGACAAAGCCAGAGAGAGTCAGAGAGTCTGTGTACTCCAGAGAAGGCTTGAGAGGTTCAAGAGAACTCCTCTGTACATGCCTGTCATGTATGAGTCTCAGATTGGGCTCATACTACTGTGACCAATAAAGGTCGAGTTTCAGTAAGGAGAGTCTGTGTACTCCAGAGACTTGGGGGATCCAAGTCCAGTACTACTAATTTATATTTTTTGAGTGAGACTCAAATTGAGCTCACTGTTGTAAAAACGTTGCTTTGAAAACATAATAGAGAGGCTACCACTAAAGGCTAGACCAGGAGACGTAGCCCAGGAGTATTGGGTGAACTCCTTATTAAACTTGTCGTGTTTATATGTTTTCCTATTATGTTTTCTCTAACTGCTTCAGTGTCTATGTAGTTCGCAATCTTATAGATCCGTTGCATAAAGTAACATAGGCACATCCATGCACATGAATCTATAATACCTTTTAATTCTTCGTCTTGGATAAATTCCAGATCAATCAGGTTTCAACCATGATAACATAAGAGCTTAAATATAACGTATAGGCTTGGACTATTATAGTTGACCTCTAAATGGTCTTAAAAACCATGGCCATGTCATTAACCTAATTTTTGTCCAAGAGTTTTCTATGTATGATGTTGACTAGTTGATTCAATCCAAGTTAAGGTTAAAACTTTTTTTAAGTACCTCAAGAAGAAAATAGTCATCCACTTTATGAAATGAATTTATTGTGTTTAAAATAAACATTACATTTCAATTATAGGAGTTTTCCAATAAATCTCCTCGATCTTATACCATATTATCCAAAAACTCTCTTTATGTGAGAAAGCCTCCAATGGTCTTTAGCAATAAGGATTTGAACTTTTCAATCAAGGTAGAATTATATTTTGTGAACCAAAGTCATAAGCATGAAACGATGCATTTTATATCTCTTTGCCTACTTTGAGACTCTTCCAATCTCCTTGGACTATGTCCCAATGCTTGGAAAAACTAATTTTGAATCCATCTAAAATCAAGGCATTTTTATCAATGAAAGACCTTGATTTTTAGTTACTCTGGGAAAATGGGTTCAATCAAATATTGTTGTTGTCTCTGATGTAATACAAATACAATTTTTGTTTACATTGAAGAATTCTCGTTGCATGAAATGACAAGTTAGTTTGGAGATAGTTTCCTACCTATATGTCTTACATTTTTCTATCTCACAACCCCTTCATAATTCTCACCTCACTGTGATCAATATTCAATAGAAACTTCAACACATAAGAAGACATGTACTAATATATGTTCTTATTACCCCTAATTCCCATATAGAAACATTCCACAAATGTCCATCTATTTATTGAATCATGATATCTTTGCCTTGGGATTTAATTAAACCATTGAATGCTCCTCAATATGTAGTCTAGTGCAAGACTTTCAGTGTCCTAAAAGTAATAATTAAAAGTGATACATCTATGATAAGACCAAATTTAAAAAGAAAAATTACCTCCACTACACTAAAAGCCAACTCTTGGTCACATGCATCTAAATTGATCAAGATTGGCTATATGGACAACAATTAACCATGATACATGTAAGCTTGATCATTTGGATTTTGATCTTCAATAATCTTGGTTGCTTTAACAAAACCTCAATTATTGTTGCATCTAGTGACAATATATCAAATTTCTTTCATTACTCTAAATGACTGTATCTGTGCACATTGGACCCAAGGAATAACGAGCAAAACTAAGCAATGAATTTGTTACATGATTTGAACTCAAAAGTAAAAACGATTGCAATTTTTTTGAGTTATCCAAGCATGGAACCCTGTTCACTAACTTCAAATTTTCCACTTTGCCATTTGGTGGCTTAATTAACTTGTTGCCTTTTATGATAGTGTCCAATATTTTCTACCTTGTCAATAGCTTCAAGAAATACCTTGTTCATCTCCTCCTAATCACATTGTTATATGTACCACTAGTTTAGTTAGGAAACTAATTTCCTTATCTTCCAAAATCTTGCCAATTTTTGTTGCTAGGAGATAGATTTCTTTATTTTTTCATTGTTGTTTCCCTTAAAAAACTAACATTAGATGGGTTTGAAGGATAGGCATGTAGTTTAGGGCTTCAAGTTAGTGGGAATTAGAGGCAAAGTAAGAAATTTGGTTTGTGGTTACAATGGATATTCACGCTAAAAATAATGATAGATGACATCATATTTATTATCATTAGAATGATCTATGGTATGGCTCTAGATGATTTTAGATTAAACATTTAAATGATAGAGATGAAGCCCGAGGACTAGTTTTTAGCACAAAAATATGTTTGTACAAATTTGATTGTTAGATTGTGACTGCTTTACACGTGGCTCCTGCAGCTCCTGAGTAAGCTTAATCAGACGAGCATTCTGCTCCTGCAGCTCCTCATTCATCTTAATCAAGATATCATTTTGCTCCTGCTTCTCCTGATTCATCTCAATCAACCTATTAATCTAACCACTTCCTTGCACTAGGAAGCGCAAGCCCCTCCGGGACCTTACTTCCCCACTGAGCAAATTACATATATAACCGGATGACCAGCAGCACGATCCCCAGGGACCACCTAATAGCTGAACCGAGTCTCTTATAGACGTATTAAGATTCTCGATCGAGAGAGAGGAAAGATGATGTCGGTTGAGTGGGCCCGGTTGAGTGCATGCATTCCAACTAAACCTCCTCATGTTGGTTGGGTGCATACCCAAATCATATGACATAGATAATAGAATCTCGGTTCAGCGAGTTTCTTAGATATACCCAAAGTAGGAAAGGTCACACGACAAACAAATGTGTCATGCTTCAAACCTAATGAAAGCCCTCTCTCTGGATTAACTAGAATGAGAAAAGGAAAGAAGCTTAGAATATTCTTTATATTGCATAACCTGAATCCATTGCTAGTGTAAGAGAGGCTAGAGAGTTAGGAAAGTATGAATTCTCGGGTTATAGATGCTTTGGACTTGTAAGGTAATGTGTAGGCATTGAAGGACCATTTTGTATAGGCTCACTACCCTCAAGTTCAACATAAGTACCACACTGTGGACGTCAAAAGAAAATAGAATAAGCAATGCTTCAAAGAAACCTCTATGAGGGATTTTTAGTGAATAAAACAATGTCTATACTTACACAAAATATTATTTGTAGTGTGAGGATTCATTGTAGGGTAGTACTTATAGAGAGAATTCTAAAACTATAGCTTACACCAAAAGCCACTTTTCTTTCTCTACCTTTGACGGCAACCAATTAGAGGCATATACTATATGCCTATACTTCTAACATCTTTGATGGTATATTTTGGTGGGAAATAACTATAGAGTTAAGAATGAAATTTGTCTCTTGGCAACAAAAATAGTTCAAGAATTGTTTCCTCCACTACCCACAATGCCCACAAACCTCTCTTTATTATGGACTCAAATCCTCAACCCATTGTCCTAAAGAACATCATACCCAACTCCAAGACCCTAACCCTTTGACAAACCCTAATTCCCTCTCAACACCATCATCATCTCCATTGCTAGATTTAAAGCCTTTAAACAAAATTGACCTTCTAACCTTGCTCCCTACCCTTGTAAACACAATCAACAAACTACAGATCTTATGCAATATTCTTCAAACAAATATATGCAAACCCTCACCTCTTAAACCCTTAAACAAAGAGTTCATGAAGCCTAGTATCCTTTCTGTCAAAAACCTAAAATGCAAAGCCCTTACCCTTGCATCAGATTCCTTGACTCCCAGATTTGTTTGACTAAAAATGAGACAATGTGTTAATCGACAATGAACAATAGAGAAATGGTTGTTTTACACTCAAATTAATGGGTGATGGAAAGTAACTATAGCATATGGGTGAAGGTAGGAACATCACAAAGGGGAAATAAGACAATGGTGGCAAAAAGGAAAATAAAGAGCTTTGTTGCAATGGGAAGTGTGGTCTAGACAACCCTAAGGGTTTTGAGGCAAACTGGTAGACCACGTGCACCACATCCCATCCGAGGACATAGAGCCCATAGTAAAAAATCCTTGACCACATAATAATATTATATTAAATGTTAATATGTTTCAAGCAATTTTCTAACACCAACTTTATTTTGTGCTTTGGATAAGAGAAATATTATATTAAGTGTTAATATATCTCAAGCATCTTTTTACAATCAAATTTTATTTACGAGAATAAACTATTACTTGATTGGTTGACCTACTACATAAGCATGCAAGGTGTTATCACTCTGATAATTCTTTTGAAGTAAAAAGAAAGAAAAACCAAAGGTAACCACAAATCGTTTTTGGAGATCGGGACCTAACCTTCCTGATGCTCAGAGAGGGCTCTCTCTTTAAAATTTAACTTTTCTTTAGTTAAGATGTTTTTAGGCTAGTTATGATTGTTCAAGGGATTTTTGATTTGTATTTGAGATTTGGTGGTGGGATCTTAGACAGATGGATAGAATTATGTCTTTTAAACCATTGGGCAATGGAGTCAAACATTAAGGAAGCAAAACTGGATTAACTCACTAAAGGGAATGTCCAAAGGGCAAGATAGCAAAGTGTTTTTCAGATCTTTGAGACAGAGGGGTGAAAGGTTTTCACTAGGGGTGGGAGAGAAATTAAGGGTTCTCAGACCGAATAATGAATGATGAATGAAGGGATAATCGAGATCAAAGGGCAATTAAGAATCCTCTAACCTGGATATTGAAGAAATCAATCTAAACCAAAGAGCAATTAAGAATTCTTTAATTTAGACATCAGCAGAAAACATTTAAATGTATAACTGTTAAGACAAAGTGTATTTAAACAAGTTCTGAAATATTATTTCAGTTATAACATTTAGATTTGGAAAAACATTAAAGATTATGAATAACTTGAGAAAAATAACAATAACACATGAGAATACTTGTCTGAAATTCGCTTAACACATGAATCCTTTGAAATGTCTGATCTTTATTTATCAATCCATCTTGTTGGCTCAACAAATGATACAATAACCCTCTGGGTTTTCTGATCAAAAAGTCTATAGAAATGTCTAGTAGAATCCACACTTACATACTTCGAATTTTGAAGTATTTATAAAAATGGAGTTAAAAAATATCTGAAACTGTATTCAGAACTAATCTAGGAAAAAAGAAATATCTTCATGCAAGAAGATAGAGACAGTGATTGAACTATTTCATTGTGTCCCTTTTATTTTGGTTATGATGGCTTTGATCTTTTGCCCTTTAATCTGCTTTGTTTTTTGATCTTTCACGTTGGATGCTCCATTTACTTTAGCCTTTCATCTGATACACTTTGACTCTGCTGATCTGTCAATAGCCTTTTACCATGTTGTTTTACTTTTACTGTACATTAACCTTTTTTTTGCATATCTCTATAGTAAATCAATTAATTTCTCCCATGTTTCAGCATCAGGTAATTGGATTTTTAGCATCTTTCTATATGTTTCATTTGCCTCTATGTATTTGGAAAAAGTAGGCTTATTGATAAACAAGTGTTTTACCTCATGTTGGAGGTAAAACAAGTTTTCAAATGTTTGGTAGAGTACTTTTCCTGTTGGCAATGCCTTCATTGATGATGTATTTACCTAATATTTTGCTACCTCTCCGATTTTCTTGTTGTAATCCTCGTGTGTCATCATATTATCATTTATCACTAAGGGATTGGGTAATCTCTTTTCTCTCAAAATCTGGAACTTAGCCATAAATCTGTCAACGACTAGCTGCATATTCTGACACTTATCCTCCAAGTTTTGCATCAAGTTCCTCTTGGAGAGGACCTTTTTGACCTCCAAAATTGTCTCTGTTCTATCCTCTATTTCCAATTCCTGCAGCTCATACTTATTCTTGGTGTTAAGGAATTGGATAATTCTAGCAGCCTCTTCTAGCATTTGTCCTAATTCTACTTTTACTTTCTGGATGGCCTTTGTAGCCAGCTTTATCAAATCTATTTGCTTGAAAATCACCTGAATAGATGGCCAAATATCATTGACAGAGTCAATGATATTGGACCATAGTTGTTCCTTAGCCTGCCTAAGGGGTTCTTTCAGTGTTAAGTCCTTTTCCAGGGCTTTCAATCTTTCACTCATCCTGGTAGCCTTTTGCACTTCTTCTTTGTGCATGATTTTGGCAAGCTTGTAATCAGTTTCCAAGCTTGTCACTTTCTCTTTGAGCTTATTCATCTCTGTGGTTTGTATGGACATTTCTTCCATAGCTTTAACCAATTTTCTTGCTTCTTCACCTGATGTACTTGTTGCTGATGTAGATGTTGTAGAAACCGGTAGTGTTGTGGCCATTGGAGCTGTGGGAGCCAATGAGGCTGCCAATGTGGAAGGAACAACCGTGGTAATTGCTGGGATGACATTTACCGAGGTAGTGCCAAGATCAGTTTGTTTTAATTGGATTAAGCTATCCAATTCCTTTTCTGTCTCCCTCAACTGATCATTGAGTTTAAGGACTAAGTCCATCAACTCTTCATGCTTAGTTTGGCTTTCCAAGACTTCCTATGTCTGGGGGTGCTGCAGTTGAGGTATCTTTAACTGTTTCTTGAGGGCTGCAATGTCATCATTCTTATTTTTGATTAATTGTTCAGTAGCCTTGATGTCTTTGGGATCATGTCCCAATTCAATTACCAAGTCTTCCAAAGACTTGATTCTGGTGTCTTTGGCCTATGAGGAGGCCTTTTCCAACTGATATTGGGCCGAAATATTATTCAGTGAATTCTGCAACTGATGTGCAGCCATGGCCTTTCCTGTAAGGGTGGAGTAAATCATTTCTCCAACCTGCTTGTGAAATTCAATCTGGTCAACGGGATGAATATCCCTTGCCAATACTTCAAAGTCTATCTTCTTGAAATCTGTTGATGTTCTCGATTGTTGTATAGTTGGCTTCATGAAGGACATTTGCATCTTTCCTTCCTTGATGTCAAAAGCTGACATCAACCTACTTTGATTAGGTGGTGTAAGCTTGAAATACTGTGCATAGGATTCCGCCTTTAGTTTCTCATTTCTCATTTTAATCTCCTTGAACCTGTCCTTAATGCCCCTATCTCTATCAGTGCGCTTATTGAATGAGGAGACTTCTACGCCAAGCAGCCTTTCTAAAATTTGAGTTTTTGATGTAGATGGATCCTGTGTTTCTCCAGATGGAGCTGTGCCTTTGCTCATGTCTAACTCAATATCAGTTATTTCTACTGAGCCTTTTGTGTCTTCCTGTTCTGAAACAAGATTGAGCCTAGGCCTTTTGCTTTGGCTAGCTTCATACTGTACATTGGAAGTGTCCATACCTGAGCTAGAGCCTTCCTCTCTGTTCCTTTTGGGATTCTTTTCCTCATTCTGAGGAGTCTGCAAAACAGGAGGGGTACTCATGGTTCCTTCTTGCTCTGGTACCTGCAGGAATGAGCTTTCATCAAGCTGTTTCTCTAAATCAAACAAGGTATTTTCAACATCTACCTTTGTACTATCCCTGTCTATGAGTGTTTTCCAACCACTCAGATTGGTTGGCATATCCCTCTATTTCTGGTATAGGGTGATGAATGTAGATCCCAATTTGACCTTTTTCTTAGTTTGGTTATAAACCCTTGAGGGTCATACCTCCACATGAAACTGTTCTTAAACTTCATTTGTTGCAGAATTTGATCTGCTTTCTCTCCTACCTCTCTAGTATTGCAAATAAAAGGGCCTAACTGGTTTTTGATATTGAATTGAGTCTTTTTCTTGGCTGAGACAAAGTTGATATCATCAGGGTTCATTATCTGCCTATAATATTCCAGAGCAAATAACCTCATGGGGAGGTATTCGGGTAGTTTGTACGGGCCAAGCTGGCAACCATAGATTCTTATTTCGGTGTGATTTTGATAAAGGTACCAATCTCCCACCTTACTTTTCTTGGACAACTGGAGCACTCTTTTGATTTCTTGGCTTATTCTTGGTGGAGGGCTTCCAGTCAGCATGGTCATCATTGGATGGACAAAAGAGTCAATAAAGTTTGTGTAGGTGTATGATGATGAATACCTGTGGAATAGTGGTGTCCAAAATATAACAGAGCTGGCCTGGCCTTTAGAATCATGGTGAAGGGAAATCTCTCTGACTGATAATAAAAAAACATGTGGTAAAGTACAGATGAGTACTTGAATACTCTCTCATTGTGCATTCTGGTAAATTGTTCATGCATCCTTTTAGCTATGAACTGGGCATAATTGTACAAAGTAGCAGGAGGCTTTCCTGGGGTGAAAATGGACATGAAGGCCAGGATGAGCTCATCAATGTATTCATCTGTGGTATAGCCCAAAATACATGATATCATGGTTACAATTTGTTTTCCCCTTTCAGAGAAAATGGCAGAAACATATGGAGGGGCATCTGTAGGAATGTGCTGCTCCTCTACAATGAAAGTTTGGAATATTTGGGCCAATCTAGACAAGCTCAATTTTGTATACTGGTCTAACAAATCCCCAATGGAGAGTGGGGTCAGGTTTGGACCTGGTTGGACTTGCAACATTTCATTGATTGACTCAGCTGTAATAGTGAACAAGACCTTTTGGTCTGGGGACATTATAGCTCTCTCACTGGGAATGTAACAAGCATGGCACAAGTGCACAATCTCAGGAAAAACATGTACTTGTGGAAACTGGTATTTGGGAAAATTGGACTCCCAAAGGCCAATGTCATCAGTATGGTTTAGATATTTTTCCTTACTCCAACAATGAATTTTGAGTAGGAGTGTATAGGCAACCATGTCTTTGATTTGAAAATCCCTGTCTGCCAAGGGAAGGTGGTCAAGGTCCAAATGGGGGGTTGACACTGGTCTGAGATCCATGGCGATGGGGCAGCCATAATTTAGTTCTTGTGGAGTTTAATTTGACTTTTGCGGGTTTATATCAGAGGTTTTAAGGTAATTTAGAAGCTTTCAAAAGGGTTTTGGGTATTTAAGTCAGGCACACTCTTTGATTTTAAAGTAATTTCAATTAATTTTACTCAATTAAAACACTTTAAAGACTGAACGTTTTCTTTTTTTCCGGAGAAAAAAGCAAAACTTTTTATTACAGCCATAAAAAGTTTACATTCTGTTGTGTTCTTGAGCCAACAAGAGGGCTCTAAAGTTCTGTTGAGTTCTTGAGCCAACAAGAGGGCTCTAAAGGCACAGTTTTGCTCTTATGCGAGCTATTACAACAATTTTCTAACTGCACTTACAGATCTCCTCCCCACAGGAGGTGATAAAATATGAACATATACATGATATCCGTAGGTTCTGGGGTCTCCTACGATGTAGGAAAACAACCCCTAACAACAGAAAAATTTTAAAAGTCTGTTTTGTCAAAAAATATACAGCAATAAAGTTATATAGTTTGCTGGAGTCATATGTAAGAAGAACTAAGAACCGCATAAAAAGAAATATAGAACAGTATATGTACAGCAACATAAAAAGTACTGTGAAACCGCTGTCAAAAAAGGCTATGTACTGTAATCACTGTGGAAGATTGTGCGGAGGCTGATGAGTAAAGTGTGATTGCCCCTGTCTGATCTCCTCAATTGACCAACTGCCCAGAACTTGTTGTAGACCAGCCTTAGAAAGTTGGTCTGCGACTTCATTTTTGTCCCTGTAGATATGGCATATGGTAAAACTGATATAAGAAGATTTTAGTGAGTTAATTTCATCAACAAGAGTCTTCAGTATTTGATTTTGACAAGATGCATTTCCATTGACCCATCTAATGACATTGAGAGAATCCCCAAAAATTTGGACTGAGTTGATATTTCTGTGAAGAAGCCAGCATAAGAGAAGGCGCAAGGCGGACAATTCAGCATAGTTATTTGTGCCAGTGCCCAACCCTATAGATGCTTTTAAAGAGTGTTCTGGGTTTATGTGTATGCACATGCCCGCTCCAGCCTTATTATTTTGGGATGCCCCATCGAAAAAAGCCCACGGCATGCCTTCCTGAATAATGATTTGGTTTTGTTTGTTTTTGGGGTTTCTAGCTTCAGGTGGCGGGATGGCTGAGTAGATGGCAGCCACATTGGAAGTGGCGGTGGAGATGGGGGTATCCTTGTCTTGGAATAGGCTTTTGTTTCTAGCCAGCCATACACCCCAGAAGAAGACCAGGGGCAGATTTCTCATGTTCCCCTCCGGAAAGTTGTGCCACCATTTCCTCCAGGCCTCTTCCAAAGGTTCATGACTCCACTGAGCTTTTACCTTGAGCATGGTAGTTACTTCCTCCCAAATCCTTTTTGTGACTGCGCAAGATGTAAAAAGATGACCAATGGTTTCCTCTTCAGTCTTGCACAGGGGACATCGCCCAGGCCCTGCTAGAAACCTTGCTTGTAAAATCTCCCATGTTGGGATCTTCCTTCTTAGGATACACCAAAGGAAGAGCCTGGCCTTTGCTGGACCCTTGAGTTTCCAAATATTATTTGCCCACCAGACTGGTTCTCCCCACCCCTTCTTGCTCATTAGAAAAGAGTATCCTTCTTTGGGAGAGTAGTCCCCGGTTTTGCCTTGAGCCCACATCAGGCGATCTGGTTCCTCTTTAATCCTTACATTTGAGCGATGTAGTTCTTTGAGGTAAACCTCCCATTCATTCTTCCATCTGTCATTTATTCCTAGATCTTCGGCTCCCAGCCACGCCTGTCCCCAAAAGGTAGATTGTCCCACTTTTTCCACCTGATTTAGGGAAGTAATTCCAATGTTGTCTAGGTGTCTTAGAAACCCTGGGGACAGGGCATAATCTTCATTGCACCCTATCCAGGGATCTCTGCCAATACGCACTTGTTTTCCATCCCCCACTTTCCAAGCTAAACCTTGTTCAATTACCGAAAAGGCTTCCACCGTGACCTTCCAGATGGCAGAGGAATTCTTTGTCTTCTTGTTCTGACTCCGAATCCAATCTTCCAAGGGGACGGGATCAATGTATTTCCTTTTCACTACCCTAGTCCACAGATTCTCCATAGTTATTAATCGCCAGCCCGATTTTGCTGCTAGTGATAGGCTGAATTCTGGGAGTCTTTTAATACCCCATCCACCCCATTCTTTTGGCCTAGCTACTTTGTCCCATGCTACCCAAGGCAGAACCGAGGCCTCATTTGTTCCAGCCCAAAGGAATCTGCAACATATTCTTCTGATTTTTTCCATTATACCTTTGGGAATCCAAGTCAAGGCAGCCCAGTAAACAGGGATGGCTAACAGAACCGATTTGATAAGGGTCAGTCTGCCAGCTTTGGAGAGCCACCTAAAGCTCCAGTGAGATATTCTGGTTTCTATTTTAGCTACAAGCCAGTTCCAGTCCTCTTTTTTGTATGAACCTGGTTTTAACCAAAAACCCAAATATTTGAAAGGGGAGTCCAAAGCTTGAATGGGGAAAGGGAAAAGATTTGCCATTCTGTCCCTCTCTCTTCTTTCACAATCTGCCACACAGACTTGAGATTTACGAGAATTTATCTGCATTCCAGTAGCTTTCAGAAACAGTTCAAAAATGCATTTTAATTCCTTTAGTTCATTGAGAGATCCATTGGTAAAAATCAGTATATCATCGACAAAAAGTAAATGAGTGATATAAAGATTGATTGCTACCTCAATACCTTTTACCTTCACCTCTCTTCTGGCTGTGTGGATCAATCTGCTTAGCCCTTCTGCCACAAGGAGGAACAGGAGAGGGGAAAGCGGACATCCTTGTCTAAGGCCTCTTTGACTGTTAAAAAATGAGGATGCTGCTCCATTGATCAATACTGCAAAACTGACATTTGAGATGCAACCCATAATCCAGCTAATAAAGGTGTAATTGAAGCCCACATGAGTAAGCAGCATCCGGATGTAGAGCCAGCTAATTCTATCATATGCTTTTGAGAGATCAATTTTGATAACTGCACCCTTTTTTTCTTCAATCTGACACTATGGATAACCTCCTGGGCTACTCCAATTGCTTCATGGATTTGTCTGCCATCCAGGAAACCAAATTGTTCCATTGATATATTCCTTGACAGGATAGGGGCAATTCTGAGAGCAATGACCTTTGCAATGATCTTATAGATACAGTTACACAGGGAAATTGGTCTGAAATCTTCAAAACTCTCCGGATCATCCTTCTTAGGAATGAGAGCTATAAAAGTAGAGTTGAAGGGTTTGTAAACTTCTCCTTTCTGTCTTGACTCTTCAACTACCTCGGTAATCTCAGAGCCTATAAGATCAAAAAAGTGGAGAAAGAGTTCAACAGTCCACCCATCAGGGCCAGGACTTTTATCCTTACCCATAAGCTTCATGGCTGCTTCCACCTCCTCCTTGGACACCGGAATTGTAAGGTCTTCTGCTTCATCCTCCTCAATGAATCTGGGGAAACATTGAGCTGTTCTTATGACTTCTGCAATGGTAGCCTCTCCCGGATCAGAGAAGATTTTCAGGAAATGTCTCTGTCCTAAGCCAGATAGCTCGGGGAAAGATTTGACTTCCCTCCCTTCTTCGTCTTTGAGACTCCAAATGGTATTAACTGATTTCCTTCCTTTAGCATAATTGTGAAAAAACCTTGTGTTTTCATCCCCTGATTTAAGCCAAATAGCCCTACTCTTAAGCCTCCATTCTTCTTCTTTATCCAGGAGGATTTTGTTTTGTTGTTTCTCTAAATGAAGAATTCTGTCCTTAGAGGCCTGCGTTGAATAACCATCTTCCTCAGTGCTTTCCAACTGCTTCAACTCCTCCCGGATTTTATTCAAATCCTCATTTTGTTTCAGTTTCCTGTCCTTTGCCCAGGAGATTGTCGCTTTCTTCAATCTTTTGAGATTCTCCATAAACAAGAAACTCTTATCCTCTCCTGAGTTGTGAGCAGGATGGATCCAGGTCTCTTTAAACAGGTTACTATATGTGGGATCTTGGAGCCAGGATGAATTGAACTTAAAGGGAGCAGGCGGCTTTGGGGGAGGAGAAGAGAGTTCAAGAAAAACAGGAAAGTGGTCTGAGTTCCCTACTTCCTCGACCCACTGCTTGAGGAGAGGAGCTTTATCTGCTAAGAACTCAGATAACAGAAAACGATCTAGTCTTTTGGCAATCCGGTCCTCCCTTGACCTTCGGTTCCTCCAAGTGGGCTTTAGTTTGATCGGGGCTGGATCTATGAAATTATTGTCCGTTAAGAGATTAGAGAAGAACGTTGTGAGGGGATCTTCCCTTGCTGATGGGCCCCATGCTTCCGCCCTACCCAAGGAGAAGTTGAAGTCACCCCCCATAATCAGCAAGGAAGATTTCAATACCGATTTTGACATCAGTTCAGCCCAAAAGGATTCCCTATCCTGACATGGCCCATAGATATTGACAATATTGATGGGAGAGGGGAAGTCGTAAGAAATAACCTCCATCCCCATAACCTGTTTCATCCCCCAATGATTTATGACCTTCACCCGACCTTCTTTGACTCCAATAGCAATACCCCCCGAGTGACCAGATGAGTCAATAGCCGAGAAGATCCAACCTGGCAAGAGGTTTTTGAGCATAGATTCAATCTCAGGGGCTTTTCCCAGGGTCTCTTGCAAAAAAATAACATCAGCTTTTGAATTAAGGACCCACTCCTTCAAGGCCAGTTTTTTAGGTTTACTGGCTAAACCTCTGCAGTTCCAGGATGTCAGGATCATTTCAAAACATCAACAGGGGGTTGCGCTGCTCTAAGGACCCCGGGGATGGAATACTGTTTGCCATCTGCAACATCCAATTTTGCTTTAAGTTTGGCCTTGGATATGTCCGATTTCCTACCTCTCTTGTTTTTTGAGCAGCTCTGTAGGGAAGACTGCCCCAGACCACCAACAGCCCCTGGAAAGTCAATCTTCCCCCCCAAGGATCTCAGGTTGTAAGGGCAAGGGGTGCGAGATGCGGGATGGGAGAGGGGTGGCCAGTTCTCTTCACAGTTTATATCAAGGGACGGGAGAGCCTCAGAGATAGAGTCTACATCTGGAGTTATCCTCTCAAGTTCCTTTTTATTAATATTGTTATTTTGATGCGAAGGAGATAAAGGAGAAGAGACATGCAAGGTAGATAATTTATGCTCAGGAGAAAAACAGGAAGAGACAGGGATCCCTGAGCACATACCCATATCATTTTCGCCAGGAGAGTGATGTTCTGTAGGGATTACCTTAGCAGTCTCCACCAGGGCTTCTGTTCCTTTCTCGTTCTCTTCCACAGCTTCCGCCTGATGGGGGACCTCGGTCTGAGCCGCCTCTTGGTGATTAACAGGAACCGACAGGGGATCCAAAAGGGTCTCGCCCATCTCCATCTGCTCTGTGCCTCCCCTTTCCGGATTTTCTTGTTCCTGCGGTCTCGGTGAAGGGATAGTTGTAGGATCTTTGAATGCAGCAGTCCTCCTGAAACGTCTCCTTCGTCTGTGGTGAGGGCAGTCCTGGGCCAGGTGCCCGTATACATGACAGCAGTTGCACCTAAACGGCAGGTGCTCATAGTCAAGTAATTGCTCGAAAACATAATCTTTATACTGTAGATTGATTTTTTGTGCCAGGCCACCGCTCGGATTGAGAAGGACCAACATACGAGCCATCGCTCTATTTTTAGTCTCCAGGAAAGTCATATCAGCTTCCATGAACACCCCCAATCTGTCCCCAATAGATTTGAAGACCGCTTCTGTCCAAAGAAAAGATGGGAACCCCGGCGCTCTCACCCACACAGGGAACTCATCCGTTCTTTCTTTAATGGCATCGAAAAGGGGGGACCATTTCTTCATCAGGACAGGAATGTGTCCAATGTGCCAGTTTCGTTGGAAAACCCAATCTGCCGAGGCCTTATCTATAAAACTTAGCTTAAACCATCCTTTTGCCAGACATTGTGCTTCAAACTGTAATGGTCTTTCCGAAACAAAACAATTTTCTCCCCATGCTTGAAGAAATTCCGAGGAGAATCTCTTACCACGAGCTCTTCCGACCAAAGTACATTCTGCCACAGCTAGTGATTCCTCGATGGATACCTCCATTCCTAGGATCAGGTTGCCGTCAATCACCTGAGATCCAATAGGTCTTTGCGGCCTTCTCTTTGCCCCTTTGCTTCTTAAATCTTCCTCCGAATCCCTAGCTCCCCTGCGCATTTCATTTCGAGCTGGGTTCGTCTGCACAGAGCCCACAAGGGGCTCAATCTCCGGCAATGTCTGATGCTGACCAGCGATGCCCGTGCCTTGAAAGCCAGATGGTGTTAACCCAGCTGTCGGAAAGTTGAAACCCTCACGCTCCCCCACCGAGCATTCACCATGACCTCTAGTGGGAACTCCTTTCTGTAATGGGGAATCCCTTGGCAGAGAGACCCTAGATAGTGTAGGAAGACCCCTTGGAGCCCCAGAAAAGCCAGAACCAGACGAAAGCCCTAAAAGTGCTAACTCTTCAAAACCTTTAGAGGGCGCAAACCGACCTGGAACAGCTTTTCCTTTTGGGTCCAGATGTAAACCCTCCTCATTTGTTCCAACCACCGCATTATCTCTTCCCACCTGCTTGGGAAAAGCCGAAAAACTAGATGTGAGATCCCCGCTACTCAGATCTTCACCTTGAAAAAGAAAAGAAGGTTTTTCCCCCGCCTGAGATAGTGCTTCCAGTCTGGACAGTTCGATAGCTCCAAAGTAATGTTCAACATTTTGTGCAGTGGTATCCTTCCCCCACATGGAGAGGATGTCTTCCACCTCCGGCTCCAGGTCAACGAAGTCGGCGGGATTAACCATGGTTAAGGTCCGTTCCGAAGCTAAACAACCGACAGCCAGCCGCTCCCTTCTTTCGCGACTGTTAGGGGAACGGAAAAAGGCAAGGGTAAACAGCAAAACACCTGTAGTAGAAAGACTATAAGCAAAAACCGGGTAAAAACATTCGCCGAGGAAGGGCCACCTCCGCTTGCCCGTTACTTAGACCGAAAAGCTGACCCTGCACCTGCGGCTGTTCATGGATCCTGACATTCCTACTGTCTACCCGTGACCTGTGCGCGGTTCCGAACGGGGCCCTGGTTTCGAAACCCTAACCTCCATCAAGACTGAACGTTTTCAAATTGAAAGGGTGTCTGGTAATTTCTCTTCAAATACCTAGAATTTGGGTGAAATAACTTCAAATTTTTGTTCTCGGCAACTGCAGAAGGTTGAAAGGGCTTTGGTACGGACTGAGAGCTTGATTGGGGTCTCTGCAACTTCTTCAGGAGTGAAATTGAGGTCAACTGGTAATTTCAGGGTTTGAAGGTGTCGCAATGGCTTGTAGAGGTTTACAAAGAAATTGATCGAAAAAGGCCAAATAGGGCTTCTTGGCCTTTTTATTGAACAACAATCATTTTTTGGCGGGCGAATTATGAATGAATAGTGGGCGGTTTTTTGGGTTGGGCAGGGAGGTGGTTTTCCAAGCCATCACACTGCTTTATCGAGGAGGCGATATTTTGGCGAGGTCACCCGATCTACCTTAACGCTTGACACATATCAGACGAGGGTTTGGGCAATATCACTTTATCGGGCTGGTAAAGGTCGGATATCGGGTGAACCCGATATGGCTTTGAATCGTTAGATTCGGGTGCTGACGATCAGACGATAATCGGGTGACAGATTAGCACGGATGAAATGGGAAAAGGTTTTTTTGGGGGGGGGCTTTAGTTAATGGTGGTTTGTGATTATTCTGGAGTTAAACACGGGATTAAATGATCAGATAGGGTTAATGGAGGGATTATCTTAACTTTACGGAGAATTGGCGAGTTAAGAGGGTTTTGTCGGGGGGATAGGGTAAAAATATAGTTTATAATTAAACTAAGGGTAGGAGTAATATATACAGGGATTTATTTATATACGAGGAAAAATGGTATATCAGGAGCTATATTATTAAGTTAGAAATTAATATGAACTGAAATGAGCAGAATGAAAATAATACTAAGTATAATGTAATATTTGCGCTTTTCTCTTACATACACTTATACTTAGGATAAAATCTTTTTGTGGGTATTTTGAGCGAAATGGAATTTAACATGGGGTTTTTTACTTTTCATAGGCAAATGGAGTTTAACCTTGGGAAAAGGGGTTTTATTAGGGTAATGAAGGGAAATGACTTTTATGAAGGGAATTCTAACACTTGATGTCCATAAGTCATTAAGCCGAGGGTCCGGTCCCACCAAAAGTTAGAGAAATGCTTTGAGCCTTTATGACTTGAAGGATTTTTAGTACTAGAACATACTTGTGGATGGGGAAATTAGTAAGTATAGGGATGAAATGAATGAGGAGGAGTCAATTAAATGAACTTGTAAACCATTGTTTTTGCTTTCTTAATTTCTCATGCACATTGAAACATATGATTAAGCATGATAAATGTGCTTTTGTCCAATCAACTTTATACTTCAACAACATTTCTTCTACTTACCCATTACTTACCCTAACATTTTTTTTTCCACTTATTTGGGTGCATTTAGGCTAGCAAACCCTTTTCTTTTATAAAAAAAACTATCTACTTCTAACCTTATATCTTCCAAGGGCTCAGATTAAGCTGATGAGCCCCTTTTATTTTCTCTACCTATCTAATAATATGTCAAGATTAAGCTGTTTGGTCAGATTTTATTCTTTAACTATAAACATAAAATTCAAAGCATGAAATAGTCAAGATTAAACAATTTGACTACCATGGGTTGTGGCATATATGACAAGCTGCACACAACCATTATTTGCAGAAGAAGTAAAATAGTAGTGGCATTTAGACTTGCACACTTTCATGATCTGTTTTTGTGTTTGGGGTTCATATATTTTCATTTTTTGATATTTTCTTATTCTTTTTGTCCTTTGATATTTCTTTTAGGACACACCCTCTTTACATTTTTTAATTTTTAATATGGAAAACATTTGCAGAAAGCAAAGGTATGTACAATATTACAAGAGTTACTCTCAGCCAATTCAAAATTATAAATCCTATCACTATAGGACTCTAACAGTGGCTCCACATGGGGATGGCATTTCTTAGTGAAATGTCAAGAACTCTAAAGATCAGTAGCCTTTGAATTGTAGCTGAAGTTACCTTGCAAAGTGTCCTTCTGTGAATCTGCATTATTGATACTTATGACAGTAAATCTTTCAAAGCTTAGGGCCTTCTCTCTGGGCTTCAACTTTGTAGGATTACTCTCCTATCCAATCTACACTCTGCAATGTTATGTACAATGATGCAAAGTAAAGTGAACTATTGTAAGTCAGTGGAAAAGTAATGCTTCAACATCCTACCATTAACAGGTCCTCCTGGTAGATCTGATCCATCTATTTTTCTCAAGAAAAAGGCATTGTTGCCTCTGTAGCCATAAATGACATAAGGCCCTTGCCACAAAAAATCAAATTTTCCATGCTTGCCTTTGTCTTCTCTCCTTGAATCCCACTTAAGGACTTTGTCTCCTATGTGAAAATCATCTGCTTTAGTCTTTTTATCAAAGACTTTCTTAATCTTTTCTTGGATTATCTGTGATTTTACATATACTTCTTCTCTAGTCTACTGCAGGTGTATGGTCTGATTTATTCTTCTTTGAATATCATTTGGTTCCACCTATAATTCCTGGAGGATCTTCATGACTGGCACTCCCAAGGATGATGGGAAAACTGCATCCATCCCATAAACCAGTTGATAGGGTGATGTTCCAATAGACTTCTTAGTAGTCAGTCTATCTACCCATAAGGCATTGACTAACTTCTTGTTCCATGTCTTTTTATTGTCTTCCAGTAACTTTTTGATAATATTGACCAGACTTTTGTTGGATGACTCTGCTAGTCCATTACCTTGAGGGTAATAGGCTATGGAATGGCCAAGGGTGATGTGGTATTTGTTACAGAAATCTATCATTCTTTTGGATTTAAAGGCTGCTACATTATCAGTAATGAGCTTCTGGGGACATCCAAATCTTGAAAGGATATTACTCTCTAGGAAGGTGATTATGACAGTGTCTATGGCTTGCCTAGAAGGTATGGCCTCTATCCATTTGGTAAAATAGTCTGTGGCTGTCAGAATCCACTTGTGCTGAGCTGAGGATGCGGGGTGTATTTCTCCAATGAAGTCTAACCCCCATTGTTGAAATGGCATCTCAGTGGAAATTGGTTTAAGAGGCAAGGGTAAAAGTTTTCTCTTTCCCTCAAAAATCTGGCATTTATGACAGGAGGTCACATGTTTTTTAACATCTACAAACAAAGTAGGCCAATAAAAACTAGCCCTCAGAATCTTGTCAGCAGTACTCTTCCAGTACAAGTGTCCTCCACAATCCCCTGCATGAAACTCTTGTAAAATCTTGTCAGCTTCATCTTTTAATAAACATGTTAAAAGAATACCACTATTGTCTTTCTAAAACAATGCATTATCTATAACACAATATCTCAATGACTTCATTTTTAAGAATCTAGCTTTAGTTCTTGTCAATCCAGGAGGAGCTTGTAAGTTTAGTAAAACAAATGTAATATCTGCATACCATGGTGAATCAGTAAAAGGTTCACTGATCTGTGGAGTCGCCATCTCCTCCTAATCATCAAGGGAACTAATGAAGTTGATATCAAGGCCCTGACAGTTCGATTCAGCCATGAGTTTGGCTAAACCTTGGCCTTTGATGAGCTTGGTGGGTTTTATCTCTATGTCATATTCCAATATTATGTCAATCCATCTGCCTTTTTTTCCTTCAAGCCCATTTTGAGTCAAAATGTCCTTAACTACAATGTTTGGAACATAAGCAATAATGTGAGAGTACATAATGTATACTCTGAAATCTTTGATAGCCTTAACCAAAGCTAAAGCCTATTTTTCCATGATATTGTATTTGAGTGTGGCATCTCTTAAGGATTTACTAAAGAGTGCTATTAGCTGTTCATATCCTTGATTGTTATTTTGCAGCAAGATTGCTACAATGGTGTGTTCTAAAGCAAAAGAAAAAATGATAAAATCTTTGTTAAAGTTAGGACTAATCAGGATTGGAGTCTTGGTTAATGCTTCCTTAATAGCTTCAAAGGATTGTTTGGCCTCCAATGTCCATTTAATTGCTGAGTCCTTTCTTAGCATGTTATTTAATTCCCTAATTAATTCTGCTAGATTTGAGATGAATCTCCTAAGAAAATTAATCTTACCTAGAAATGATTGTAGCTCTTTAATGTTTCGGGGATGGGAAATGGTCAAAATGGATTCTATTCTAGCAGGGTCTATCCTAATCCCATCTTTAGATATGATGTGTCCTAACAAATTTCCCTCTTCTAGACCGAAAAGTGTCTTTTTAGGATTTAAAGAAATCCCAAATTTCCTGCATTTGATAAATACTCTTCTGAGGTGGTCTAAGTGTTCATTGTCAGATTTAGAGAAGACTGTGATGTCATCCTGGTATACTACTAAGAAATCATGGATTTCCTTGGCAAAAGCTATATCCATAGCTCTTCAAAATGTGGCACATGCATTAATTAATCCAAAGGGCATCTTCAAATACATGAAGGTACCCCAAGGAGCAGTAAACACAGTTTTGGCTTGGTCTTCAAGTTGGACTAAGATCTGGTTATACCCAAAGAATCCATTTAACAGTGAAATCCTAGACGAGCCCACTACCCTTTGCAATATATGGTCCATTTTTGGTAAGGGGTAGTTGTCTTTTAAAGAGACCTTGTTTAAGTTTCTAAAATCTACACAAAGTCTAATTTCACCTGTCTTTTTCCTAGTTGTAACTAAGTTTGAAATCTAGTCTGAGTAGCTAATGGGCGCTATTATTTGGGCATCAAACATTCTTTTAACCTCTTTCTCTATGGATGGCATAAGGACTGGGTTTATCCTCCTAGGTTTCTGTTTGAAATGTTTATGATCTTCTTTTAGAGGTACTTTATGTTGGATTATACTAGTTTCATAAGATTTTAAGTCTTCATAACTCCAGGAAAATACATCTTGGAACTCCTTAAACAGATTTATATATTTGACCTTTTCCTCTGGGGGTAAGGATTTAGATATCTTAATGAGTTTTGGATTATCTTCAGTTCCTATATTAACCTCTTCTATGTCAGCTCTCAGAGGTTCCATCTTGGGTTTCCTAGCTACATCATTAGAGTCAAACAAATCTTCTAAAGGTACTAATCCTTTAGGCAAAAAAATATTTTTCAAATGAAGAATCTCATGATCATCATCCATTATTTCATCTATCTCTACATTTTATAAACTATCTATTTCTATTGTAGTAAATTTAGTTGGTTTAGTTATATCAAAAACATTTTGATCTAAACTGCTTTCTACATTACTGCCTATTGTACAGTCAGTATCTATCTTACAATTCTGAAATTCACCTTCATTGTTCATGAAATCGTAGATCTGAGAGTCCTAGGAGAAAATCTATAATAGTTAAGGTTGTATGGTATAACAGGCCTATGTCTGACTTCTGCAGTGTACTGGTGGTTTAGTTGAAATGGAAATTTACAAGTACTAGCAAAGGTAGCCAGACTGTGGGCCTGCATGTTTTGTTTCTAGGAATGACAACAAATTTTGATTCCAGAAGGTCCTTGATCAAGTCTAAAACAATATCCCTATATCTACCAAGCCTAGGGTTGTTGACAAAATATTCACCACTGATCTGTTTGATAATCAACTCTGAGTCTCCCATGATGGAAACTCTTTTGGCTCCCAATTTCCTAACCAATTGTAACCCTAGAATCAGGGCTTCATATTCGGCCATGTTATTGGTACATTTGAAATTCAATATGAAAGCGTGTACCTCAACATGGTTATTTTTCATATTATGGATCCACACTCCTGCATCAGCCCCTAACCTATTTACAGACCCATCAAAGTCTAAATGCCAAAGTGACTCATGGAATATGTTCTCACTGTCAGTTGTTCTGTACTTAAGGTCTTTGGCTGTGATTTCCTTTTTATCATTTTCTGCATTGTATAAGATGAAAGAGTCCATATCTGAATGCATGGAGTATATGGGAAGTTTTGTGGCTTTTCCTCACTACTGAGCATGTACTTCATCAAGGTCTCCCTATATAATTTTCTTGGTTGGCCAAAAAACGGATATGGTGGCATAAGACATATCCAACTGCAAATATCCCTGTAGTTTTGCTCCCCACGGGAGAGATAGTAGCATTCCATATTTTGGTGGAATGTCTGCAACTACAATGTCCATTAGAATGCTCTTTGCAGGCACTAGACAAGAGTCACACATAAGTCTTTGATTAGACCAAGCATTTAACCTCGCTGGAGTCAAAAGAAAATACATCCTTATAAGGCCTGGTAATGTCTAGATTAAGTTTTTCCATTATTGCCTTTGGCATTAGATTGTGGGATGCTCTTGAGTCCAACATAGAGTTATGAAATTTTGTATCATGACTGTTTAGGTTGATGTAAAAAGGAGGAAATCCACCTTACTGATGAATTCCATTGGCCTTAGGGCCAAATAATAATTTAGGCTGGTCATCATTCAAATTAATAGAATCCTCTCCCTCTCCTATGTTCAAAGTCTGAGTTATCTGTGACCTATAAGATTGATTCTTTACCAGTTCGGTCAAAGGAACTAATATCTTTAATTTAGCTATTTCATTTTCAATATTGAAACGGAGTTGAGATTTGTTTGTTTGATTCAGATCTTCCTTAATGTGTGTAGTTTGAGTATCTATATTCTGTTTCTCAGTGGTAGGTATTTCAGTTTGTGTTTCTACTATCTTGCCTTGATTTCTTTTATTTTGATTGTTTTTAGTGATTGTCTCTATTTGGGTTTCAGTGGAGGTTATATCTACAATCCTAGGGGTTGAAGTTTCAGTTGTTCCCCTAGGGATAATTTGCAATACTTTGTTAACTGGAGCTTCTTTTATTATCTTAGTCTGCGTTTGGACGGATCTTTTAATGGGAGTCTCGTCATTCTTCTTACTTCTCAAGCTATATTGTTTATGTACCGCATATATAGCCGTCTCATATCCCTGTTTAAAATCAAAAGATTCACCAAATTCTAACTGCAACTGCTGAAGCATATATAACTCCTGTTCTTCTTGAGAAAGAAAAATAGTGTCTTCCTCTGTGGTTTCCACTAAGTTAACCTGGGTATCATCCTCTACTTCTTGGTTCTGTGAATCCTCAACACAGTTTTCTTGGAAGGGGGGCCTAATCTGTTGGTTTGGTATAACATTTTTTGTAGTATTAGGGTTCTTCCTAAAATTTGGGTTTCTTATTGGGGGTTGTTGTTGTTGATTCTCCCATTGATTTTTCCTCTCCATGTTCTCTAACCTATCCATGATTCTTTATAAACTTTTAGCTAAAACAATACTTTTCCATTTGAAGTTGAAGCTTCTTCTTTAAATACAACTTTCTTTTCATTCCTCATTCATGCTTTCTTAGCTAACACGTTGGCCTCTACACTGACAGCATTACTCTGCATTTTTTCAAGTGTTTCGAGATTTCTCTCCCTTAGCTGGTATGACATGTCAACATCAAAACCATCAGGGAATTTAATTAATGCTAGGTCAGGTGGAGGCTTAATGTTGGTTGGAATTGCATTGTAGATATTATTAAACCTAGTGCAATAGTCCTGAACTGACTCGTTAGGAGCTCTTTTAATATTGTCATATTCAGAAAGTATTTGCAATGGGTTTTTCTTTCTCTCCCATCTATCAATGAATAACCTTTGAAAATTTTCTAAGTCTGCAATATGGTTGGCAGGAAAGGCTTTGAACCATTTCTTGACATCCCCAGTTAAAGTTTGGGAAAACAATCTCATTTGGACATCTGCTTCATCTATTTCATGCAATTCAAAAAAGTCAGACATCTTGTTTACATGTTGCTAGGCAGTGTAATGACCAGTAGCATCAAACAGGAAGATCTTACTCTGATAATCTGTAGGCATGGGATGGAGTTGGGCAGGTAAAACAAGAGGAGCATATCGGTTTGCCATTGCTGTAATTCTGGTTTGACTGGGGGGTAAAGTTGTGGTGGTTGAAGAAGGGCTTGAAACTGAGGGAGGTGAACTAGATGAAGATGAAGATGATTGATTAATAAGTGGTTTAGGTGATTGGATTGTGGTAGATACAATTGATGAAGTTGTGGTAAAGGAAGGTGGATTTACAACGAGTGAAGTTTGTGGAGAAACTCCAAGGGCAGCAGTAGTAAGGGCAGCTAGTTCAGTAGATTGTTGAATGTAAGAATCACCTATATTACTTATCAATTTAGAGGCCCAAGCTTCTAATTTGTCAAAAGTATCAACGACTAATTTATCTAAATCTGAATGAATAACCCTTTTTGATTCAATGAGTTGAACAAACCCAAGATCTAAGACTGTTTCGTGGATTGCATTCTCAGATTTACTTCTGAATAATGAGAGGTCAAATGAAAAATCGAAAGGGATGTCCTCTAAAGTTGATAACTCCTGAGGGAGTGAATTGGATCTAACTAACCTGCTACTTCTGGCTTGAGTTTCTGTTGTTTTAGGTTGTCTTAAAATTCTCTCTGGGTCATCCACTATAGTTGTAGGGTATGGATCTGGGTTTTCCCTAGTATAGTGAATCTTCTTAGGAGCTAAAATTTTAATTTTTTTAAACTGTTTTATGAAATTCTCTGAAAAATTACTTCAGGTAATGACCTTAAGGGGCTCAAGATTTAAATTAAGGTTTCCTTAAAGTTTTATGATACTGGGTTCGATTCCCCAATATGGTCACCAAAAATGTTATCACTCTGATAATTCTTTTGAAGTAAAAAGAAAGAAAAACCAAAGGTAACCACAAACCGCTTTTGGAGATCAGGACCTAGCCTTCCTGATGCTCAGAGAGGGCTCTCTCTTTAAAATTTAACTTTGTTTTAGTTAAGATGTTTTTAGGCTAGTTATGATTGTTCAAGGGGTTTTTGATTTGTATTTGAGATTGGGTGGTGGGATCTATTAGACAGATGGATAGAATGATGTCTTTTAAACCATTGGGCTATGGAGTCAAATAGTAAGGAAGCAAAACTGGATTAACTCACTAAAGGGAATGTCCAAAGGGCAAGATAGCAAAGTGTTTTTCAGATCTTTGAGACAGAGGGGTGAAAGGTTTTCACTAGGGGTGGGAGAGTAATTAAGGGTTCTCAGACCGAATAATGAATGATGAATGAAGGGATAATCGAGATCAAAGGGAAATTAAGAATCCTCTAACCCAGATATTGAAGAAATCAATCTAAACCAAAGAGAAATTAAGAATTCTTTAATTTAGACATCAACAGAAAACATTTAAATGTATAATTGTTAAGACAGAGTGTATTTAAACAAGTTCTGAAATATTATTTCAGTTATAACATTTAGATTTGGAAAAACATTAAAGATTATGAATAACTTGAGAAAAATAACAATAACACATGACAATACTTGTCTGAAATTCGCTTAACACATGAATCCTTTGAAATGTCTGATCTTTATTTATCAATCCAGCTTGCTGGCTCAGCAAATGATACAATAACCCTCTCGGTTTTCTAATAAAAAAGTCTATAGAAATGTCTAGTAGAATCCACACCTACATACTTCGAATTTTGAAGTATTTATACAAATGGAGTTACAAAATATCTGAAACTGTATTCAAAACTAATCTAGGAAAAAAGAAATATCTTCATGCAAGAAGATAGAGACAACTATTGAACTGTTTCATGTTGTCCCTTTTATTTTGGTTCTGCTGGCTTTGATCTTTTGCCCTTTAATCTACTTTGTTGTTTGATCTTTCACGTTGGATGCTTCATTTACTTTAGCCTTTCATCTGATACACTTTGACTTTGTTGATCTGTCAACATCCTTTTACCATGTTAATTAACCTTTTTACTGCATATTTCTATAGTAAATCAATTAATTTCTCCTATGTTTCAACATCAGGTAATTGGATTTTTAGCATCTTTTTATATGTTTCATCTGCCTTTGTGTATTTGGCAAAAGTAGGCTTATTGATAAACAAGTGTTTTACCTCATGCTGGAGGTAAAACAAGTTTTCAAATGTTTGGTAGAGTACTTTGCCTGTTGGCAATGCCTTCATTGATGATGTATTTACCTAATATTTTGCTACCTCTATGATTTTCTTGTTGTAATCCTCCTGTGTCATCAGCTTATCATTTATCACTAAGGGATTGGGTAATCCCTTTTCTCTCAAAATCTGGAACTTAGCCATAAATTTTTCAACAGCTAACTGCATATTCTGACACTTATCCTCCAAGTTTTGCATCAAGTTCCTCTTGGAGAGGACCTTTTTGACCTCAAAAATTGTCTTTGTTCTGTCCTCTATTTCTAATTCCTGCAGCTCATACTTATTCTTGGTGTTAAGAATTGGATAATTCTGGCAACCTCTTCTGGCATTTGTCCTAATTCCGCTTTTACTTTCGAGATGGCCTCTGTAGCCAGCTTTATCAAATCTATTTGCTCGAAAATCACGTAAATAGATGGTCAAATATCATTGACAGAGTCAATGATATTGGACCATAGATGTTCCTTAGCTTGCCCAAGGGGTTCTTTCAGTGTTAATTCCTTTTCCAACGCTTTCAATATTTCACTCATCCTGGTAGCATTTTGCACTTCTTCTTTGTGCGTGATTTTGGCAAGCTTGTAATTAGTTTCCAAGCTCGTCACTTTCTCTTTGAGCTTATTCATATTTGTGGTTTGTATGGACATTTCTTCCATAGCTTTAACCAATTTTCTTGCTTCTTCACCTGATGTACCTGTTGCTGATGTAGATGTTGTAGAAACCGATAGTGTTGTGGCCATTGGAGCTGTGGGAGCCAATGAGGCTGCCAATGTGGGAGGAACAACCGTGGTAATTGCTGGGATGGCATTTACTAAGGTAGTGCCAAGATCAGTTTGTTTTAATTGGATTAAGTTGTCCAATTCCTTTTCTGTCTCCCTCAACTGATCATTGAGTTTAAGGACTAAATCCATCAACTCTTCATGCTTAGTTTGGCTTTCCAAGACTTCCTGTGTCTGGGGGTGCTGCAGTTGAGGTATCTTTAACTGTTTCTTGAGGGCTGTAATGTCATCATTCTTCTTTTTGATTAATTGTTCAATAGCCTTGATGTCTTTGGGATCATGTCCCAATTCAATTACCAAGTCTTCCAAAGACTTGATTCTGGTGTCTTTGGCATGTGAGGAGGCCTTTTCCAACTGATACTGGGCCGAAATGTTATTCAGTGAATTCTGCAACTGATGTGCAGCCATGGCCTTTCCTGTAAGGGTGGAGTAAATCATTTCTCCAACTTGCTTGTGAAATTCAATCTGGTCAACGGGATGAATATCCCTTGCCAATACTTCAAAGTCTATCTTCTTGAAATCTGCTGATGTTCTCGGTTGTTGTACAGTTGGTTTCATGAAGGACATTTGCATCTTTCCTTCCTTGATGTCAAAAGCTGACATCAACCTACTTTGATTAGGCGGTGTAAGCTGTGCATAGGATTCCGCATTCGATTTCTCATTTCTCATTTTAATCTCCTTGAACATGTCCTTAATGCCGCTATCTCTATCAACGGGCTTATTGAATGAGGAGACTTCTACACTGAGCTGCCTTTCTAAAATTTGAGTTTTTGATGTAGATGGCTTCTATGTTTCTCCAGATGGAACTGTGCCTTTGCTCATGTCTAACTTAGTATTAGTTATTTCTACTGAGCCTTTTGTGTCTTCCTGTTCTGAAACAGGATTGAGCCTAGGCCTTTTGCTCTGGCTAGCTTCATATTGTACATTGGAAGTGTCCATACCTGAGTTGGAGCATTCCTCTTTGTTCCTTTTGGGATTCTTTTCCTCATTCTGAGGAGTCTGCAAAACAGGAGGGGTACTCATGGTTCCTTCTTGCTCTGGTACCTGCAGGAATGAGCTTTCATCAAGCTGTTTCTCTAAATCAAACAAGGTATTTTCAACATCTACCTTTGTACTATCCCTGTCTATGAGAGTGTTTTCCAACCACTCAGATTGGTTGGCATATCTCTCTATTTCTGGTATAGGGTGATGAATGTAAGGTCCCAATTTGACCTTTTGTCTTAGTTTGGTTATAAACCCTTGAGGGTCATACCTCCACATGAAACTGTTCTTAAACTTCATTTGTTGCAGAATTTGATCTGCTTCCTCTCCTGCCTCTCTAGTATTGCAAATAAAAGGGCCTAACTAGTTTTTGATCTTGAACTGAGTCTTTTTCTTGGCTGAGACAAAGTTGATATCATCAGAGTTCATTATCTGCCTATAATATTCCAGAGCAAATAACCTCATGGGGAGGTATTTGGGCAGTTTGTACGGGGCAAGCTGGAAACCATAGATTCTTATTTCGGTGTGATTTTGGTAAAGGTACCAATCTCCCACCTTACTTTGTTTGGACAACTGGAGCACTCTTTTGATTTCTTGGCTTATTCTGGGTGGAGGGCTTCTTGTCAGCATGGTCATGACTGGATGGACAAAAGAGTCAATGAAGTCTGTGTAGGTGTATGATGATGAATACCTGTGGAATAGTGGTGTCCAAAATATAACAGACCTAGGCTGGCCTTTAGTATCATGGTGAAGGGAAATATGTCTGACTGATAATACAAAAACATGTGGTAAAGATGAGTACTTGAATACTCTCTCATTGTGCATTCTAGTAAATTGTTCATGCATCCTTTCAGCGATGAACTGGGCATAATTGTACAAAGTAGCAGGAGGCTTTCTTGGGGTGAAAATGGACATGAAGGCCAGGATGAGATCATCAATGTATTCATCTGTGGTATAGCCCATTTTTTTGCCCCTTTCAGAGAAAATGGCAGAAACATATGGAGGGGCATCTGTAGGAATGTGCTGCTCCTCTACAATGAAAGTTTGGAATATTTGAGCCAGTCTAGACAAGCTCATATTTGTATACTGGTTTAACAAATCCCCAATGGAGAGTGGGGTCAGGTTTGGACCTGGTTGGACTTGCAACATTTCATTGATTGACTCTGTTGTAATAGTCAACAAGACCTTTTGGTTTGGGGACATTATAGCTCTCTCACTGGGAATGTAACAAGCATGGCACAAGTTCACAATCTCAGGAAAAACATGTACCTGTGGAAACCGGTATTTGGACAAATTGGACTCCCAAAGGCCAGTATGGTTTAGATATCTGTCCTTACTCCAACAATGAATTTTAAGGAGTGTATATGCAACCGTGTCTTTTATTTGAAAATCCCTGTCTGCCAGGGGAAGGTGTTCAAGGTCAATATAGGGGGTTGACACTAGTCTGACATCCATGGCGACGGGGGCAACCATAATTTAGTTCTTGTGGATTTGAATTTGACTTTTGCGGGTTTATATCAGAGGTTTGAAGGTAATTTGGAAGCTTTCAGAAGGGTTTTGGGTATTTAAGTCAGGCACACTCTTTAATTTTAAAGTAATTTCAATTAATTTTACTCAATTAAAACACTTTAAAGACTGAACATTTTCAAATTGAAAGGGTGTCTGGTAATTTCTCTTCAAATACCTAGAATTTGGGTGAAATAACTTCAAATTGGTGTTCTCAGCAACTGCAGAAGGTTGAAGGGCTATGTTACGGATTGAGAGCTTGATTGGGGTCTCTGTAACTTCTTCAAGAGTGAAATTGAGGTCAACTGGTAATTTCAGGGTTTGAAGGTGTCGCAATGGCTTGTAGAGGTTTACAAAGAAATTGATCGAAAAAGGCCAAATAGGGATTCTCGGCCTTTTTATTGAACAATGGTCATTTTTTGGCGGGTGAATTACGAATGAATAGTGGGCAGTTTTTCGGGTTGGGCGGGGAGGTGGTTTCCCAAGCCATCGCACCGCTTTATCGAGGAGGTGGTATTTTGGCAAGGTCACCCGATCTACCTTAACGCTTGACATGTAACAAACGAGGGTTCGAGCAATACCACTTTATTAGGCGGGTAAAGGTCCGGTATCCGGTGAACCCGATATCACTGTGAATCGTTAGATTCGGGTGCTGACGATCAGACGACAGTTGGGTGACAAATTAGCACAGATGAAATGGGCAAAGGTTTTGGGGGGGCCCGGGGCTTGAATTAATGGTGGCTTATGATTATTCTGGAGTTAAACATAGGATTAAATGATCGACAAGGTTAATGGAGGGATTATCTTAACTTTACGAATAATTTGTAAGTTAAGAGGGTTTTGTCAGGGGGATAGGATAAAAATATAGTTTATAGTTAAACTGAGTGTAGGGGTAATATATACGGGGATTTATTTATATACGAGGAAAAAGGGTATATCGGGAGCTATATTATTAAGTTAGAAATTAATATGAACTGAAATAAGCAGAATACTAAGTATAATGTAATATTTGCGTTTTTTCTTTACATACACTTATACTTATGATAAAATCTTTTTGTGGGTATTTTGAGTGAAATAGAATTTAACATGGGGTTTTTTACTTTTCATAGGCAAATGGAGTTTAACCTTAGGAAAATGGGTTTTATTACGGTAATGAAGGGAAATGACTTTTATGAAGGGAATTCTAACACTTGATGTCCATAACTCATTAAGCTGAGGGTCCGGTCCCACCAAAAGTCAGAGAAATGCTTTGAGCCTTTATGACTTGAAGGATTTTTAGTACTAGAACATAATTGTAGATGGGGAAATTAGCAAGTATAGGGATGAAATGAATGAGGGGGAGTCAATTAAATCGACTTGTAAATCTCTGTTTTTGCTTTCTTCATTGCTCATGCACATTGAAACATATGATTAAACATGATAAATGTGCTTTTGTTCAATCAACTTTATACTTCAGCAACCTTTCTTCTACTTACCCATTACTTACCCTAACATTTTTTTCTTCACTTATTTGGGTGCATTTAGGCTAGCAAACCATTTTCTTTCCTTTTCTTTTATAAAACAAACTATCTACTTCTAACCTTATATCTTCCAAGGGCTCAAATTAAGCTGATAAGCCCCTTTTATTTTCTCTACCTATCTAATGATCTGCCAAGATTAAGTTGTTTGGTCATATTTTATTCTCTAACTATAAACATAAAATTCAAAGCATGAAATAGTCAAGATTAAACAGTTTGACTACCATGGGTTGTGGCATGTATGACAAGCTGCACACAACCATTATTTGCAGAAGAAGTAAAATAGTAGTGGCATTTAGACTTGCACACTTTCATGATCTATTTTTGTGTTTGGGGTTCATATATTTTCATTTTTTGATCTTTTCTTATTTTTTTGGTCCTTTGATATTTCTTTTAGGACACACCCTCTTTACATTTTTTAATTTTTAATATAGAAAACATTTGCAGAAAGCAAAGGTATGTACAATATTACTCGAGTTACTCTCAGCCAATTCAAAACTATAAATCCTATCACTATAGGACTCTAACACAAGGTACACCTTTATGCATTTCATGTAGAAGTCTCATATTTTACTAGGACCTGTCCATGGATACAAACAAATGTTTATTACTTACGAGCATGTATCAGTTTCTCCTCATCATGCTGCATATCATCTAAGTTATTGTGCATTTCCCCTTTTTGATAAGATTTTAAAATTAGTGTGAAATTTTGAGATATAAATTTTAACAATTTGTTTTTGCATATGGAGTTAAAAGTGTACCATATCACCCACAATTTTGGAATTTCACAATAAGATTTACATACAATTCAAAATAATCTTTTAGTAATTTTGTAACACGAGGCAAGATCCAAGCATTTATATATTATTAAGCTATTCAACTTGTCTGCTTTTACTTTTGAAATTGAATAAAGTTTTTACAAGATTATATAATTTTTCTTAGTAAGGAAGAATTGTCTTATATAAAATTTCTTTATAAGGAAGAATTGTCTTATAACTTTAGTGATGATTTAGTTATGGACATAGATTAGTTGATTGTAAATGTGTATTACTTCTACCTTTGTACTAATATAAATATCTCTCTATTGGACTAAAGTATCATACCCTTTCAATTGGTAATTGACTTCATAGCTCATAAGGTTATTTTATATGTATATCTACTTCATTGAGTTACCTCCTTCGAAGATCATTGTATTGATGCATTAAATCACCATATCTTGTAGTGAGTTACCACTTTTGAGGGTGACAAAGGTTAAATAATTTTATTGTTTATGCTGAGTTAACATCTCTTTACAATAGGATTCTACCTTCAGGTGCCACAACATTATTAATTGTACTTTCACACTTCACATCTTAGTAGGTTCCCACTTTTGAGAGTCTTTTACTCTCACTTTTCCTTATGGTTTGTCCATGGTAGTCATCATACTCAAGGGTGGAACCTTAGCTTAGCTTAATCAAATTAGGACTTTCCTTATGGTTTACCTATGGTAGTCATCATACTCAAGGGCAGAACCTTAGCTTAATCAAACTAGGACCCACGAGGGCTTCACTGGGGGAGCAATATCATATCACGTGCATTCATATTGGGGGATATATATTGAGAAAAAATGACATATTATATTGGGGGATATATAGGGGGTAAAGAGTTTATATATTGACAAGTGTAAAAAATGGAGGTCAAAGTTAATGAAAAAATATAAAGAGATATAAAAAATGTTAGTGAAAAAATAGATATCTACAATATCTAGTGAAAGTAAGAGTTTTTTAAATTGGAAAGGTGTATTGGGTTCCTATTGGTAGGGGGTTAAATAATGTGATTTTGAAAGTTATTTTCCAATATGAGTCAAATTAGGGCTATTGGTTAGTATGCCACGAACGCACGTGATATGTCATAGGGTCATTGAGTGAAGCCCCTGTGCTAGCACCATATGTAGCTTATGTCACATGGATAATGATAATGAATATCAAATAGTGTTAATCATGTGTGGCTTTTCTCACAAGGAATGCTATGCATCATACTCCTCAAGTTTCCTAGTATATTGTGTCATCACCAATTACCCAAGTCAAAACAAGTAACATTTGTTAATAATTAATTTATTATTCTATAAATGTAAAGACACATGAAGTTATGGTCATTTTCAAGGATATTGGTTGAGAACATAGTAGGGTGTCAAGGAGACTAATCAATAAGCTGAAAAATAAGAACATACCCTTTGAAAACACTAACTATGGTTATTGTTAAGGAGACTAATTGAGAACATAGTAAGGTGTCAAGAAGAGTCAATGATAAAATTAGAATATGGGCATACTCCGATGCCATTAGTTATGGTCATTGTCATTGAGACTAATTGAGAATATAGTAGGGTGTCCACGAGAATAAAAGATAAGGTGAGAATAGGAGCATACTATTTGATGTATCATGTTTTCATTTCATTTTCAAATAACACAAAAAATAATTCTTCTAATTTTCAATCTACTAATAATTGCGAAGGCAAAGGCAATTTTATACACCATGTCCAATTGAAATATGAATGGAAACGAGAAATTGCGAGAGCATCAGAGCGGCCTTAAGGTGATTAAATAGTTTAATTAAGCAACACTCTTTATCTTATTGAAATTTTGCTTTCATATTGGACTCTCTACTCTGTTTTTCACTTACAACCAATTTCAAACTGGACTAGGCTTCCACATGTTTTTACATAGAATACGAGCTTCATGCCTTTTTCGAACCACTATTACTTTCTTCACGGAGTGGCCTTAAGGTGATTAAATAGTTTAATTAAGAAACACTCTTTATCTTATTGAAATTTTGCTTTCATATTGGACTCTCTACTTTGTTTTTCACTTGCAACCAATTTAAAACTGGACTAGGCTTCCATATGTTTTTACATAGAATATGAGCTTCGTGCCTTCTTCGAATCACTGTACTTTCTTCATGGAATATGAGCTTCATGCTTTTTTCTAACCATTGTTATTTGCAATCGATTTGCAAGAGTCTCACCCGTGTTCAAATCTCTGGAGGCAGTCACCCATACGCCCTTAGTGTAGGAAGATACAAGCAATTGAAAGCAAGTGCCATCGCCAACTCCGGCCAACTCTCGCCGCCTCTAGAGTATTGGTATTTAGAATCAATTTGCAAGAATCCCACCCGTGTTACTTTCTTCTTGAAAAGGGCCAACAAATCCTACCTGGTTAAACTGATTCAACCTGAGAAAGCTTTAAGGTGAGACTTAGACGCCCTTTAGACGTCCTTTTAAATCTGTGATTTTTAGCTTATATTTCCGTTTGATCAATACCCTTTACAAGGACACGACTATTTACTTGAACATTTGAAGCCTCTAAAACGATACTTGAATCTATTTCTTTTACAGGTTCTCTCTGTTAGAGATAATGGAGAATATCTTAGAATAGTGAATTGGTTCACGGTACCTTAGGATATGAATTAGTTTCTATTTTCTAGGGTATGGTTCTAACTTCCCTAAATCTATGATTACTATATAATGTGTGATGTACATGGACAATGTAGAGCGTTCTGCAGAGCCATACTCTCCTGGTTCAAACTCTCTTTCGTAGAGGTGACCAGTGGGTTCTTTTTTATTAATTCCAACATCACTTTTTAACATGGTATCAGAGCTATAGGACGGAGGAACCTGTACGCTGAGTGGATGATTTGAAAGGCGCCTGAGGTGAAATCATTGCGTGGTTTGGAGGGCTAATCGTGCCGATCCCACTGTAACACTTCCGTTCATTTCATTTTGGATGAATGTCGCTGGATAATCCTAGATAGTCATGAAGACCTTCGCGAATCCGTAGTACTAAATCGCGCCAACTGTGCAAACAAAAAAGGGTTTGCGTGGAGGCCAAGGTCTACTGAGAGGAGGTCGTGATGGAGGCCGCAGTAGAGGCCGCGAAGGAAGCCACGGTGATTTGCATGTGCGTTGCAAAATCAAAGAGTATTGGAGACCGTTTATCACAAACTCTGTCTTTGACACAGATCTGGGGTAAATCTAACATCTATTTTTTTTACCTGTCAATTTTTTTAATCGCCAAAATGAATAATCAAATGATTGAAGCATACTTGAATGAGCATAACAAGCTTGATGGCTCCAGTTATGCGAATTGGAAATTCAAGATGCAGACTCTGCTAGAAGTGAAGAGTGCTTGGACGATTGCAAATGGGGATGAGCAGAAGCCAGCAATTGGATCAACGTCAATCCTAGATTGGCAGAAGCAAGAAGGTAAATCAAGGACTCTGCTGAAAATGTCAGTGAAAGACTGCATCATACCACATATCAGAGAATGTAAATCAGCAAGCTAAATTGGGGAATTTTGAAGGATTTGTATGAGATCAGGAATACAAATCGTCTTCTGTTCCTAAAGAGCAATATCTTATCCCTGAAGATGGAGGAGAATGAAACAGTTGTTGCCTTCATAGCAAGGATCAAAGATCTAAAGGAAAAATTGGCAGACATTAGTGATACAGTTGCAGATACAGATCTAGTAACCATTACCATGAATGGTGTGACCGATGACTACCAAATGTTTATCACTAAGATAAATGCAAGAGAGAAGATCCCAAAGTTTGAAGAACTGACAGGAATATTAATGCAAGAAGAAGAAAGAAGATCGACTCTGAAGCCCCAGAGTGCAGATCTTGCGTTGATGGTGAAGAAGAACTTCTTCAAAGGAAAAGGAAATCCGCAACAACAAAATGAAGGAAACTCACAGAAAAGACCAAATCAGACTCAAGGTATGCATCCGAATAGAAACAACTCTGTAATTAAATGTTTTTATTGCGGAAAACTTGGTCATATAGCTAAGGAGTGCAGGAAGAAGATATATCATGAACAACAACAGAAGCAGAAACGACATGCAGGTCATCTCACGAATAATAATCATGAGCAGAACTTCAAATTGTTCATGGAAAACTTTGATGAGAATGTTGATGCAGACATCTGGTATGTAGATTCGGGAGCATCAACACATATGATAGGGAACAAGCAATGGTTCGAAGATTTTAAAGAAATCAATGACAGAGCACAAATCTACCTAGGTGATGATAGAAGTCATCAAAACAAAGGGTGTGGGAAAATTTCTGTCATTTTACCTAATGGTACTGTAAGACAAATTCATAATTTCATGTATGTGCCCAGTGTAACAAAGAACTTGATTTCTGTATCCATGATTACAGATCAAGATCTTAAAGTTGAATTTTTTAAATCTAACTGTTATATTAAAGATCTGTTAGATGGCATGAAGACTATTGCTATAGGAATTCGAACAAGAGGTCTGTACAAATTGGATGTAAGACCAGCACCAGTTCGAGCTTTGACAGCAACAAGTTTGACTACAGAAGAGCTGTGGCATCAGAGATTTGGTCATATCAACTACAATGATTTGTTGTTACTTCAAAAAAAGGAAATGGTAAGAGATCTTCCTATGTTAAAACAAGTGCATAATGATTGTGATGCTTGTACATTATGAAAGATGCATAGAGAAGAATTCCCTGTTCGAGTAGAGAAAAAACAGAGATACATACTTGAATTAGTGCACACAGATCTTTGTGGACCCATGCAAACAAAGTCATTAGGAGGTGCACTATATTTTTTACTGTTTATTGATGACTGCACAAAGTTTTCTTGAGTATATTTCTTGAGTAAGAAGAGTCACACATTTGAATACTTTAAGCAATTCAGAAACATGATTGAAAAGCAAACAGGGAAGCATATAAAAATTCTCCACTCCGATCAAGGGGGAGAACACAATAAGGATGAGCTTATCAAGTATTGTAAAGACCACGGAATATTACAACAATTCACAGTACCATATACTCCTCAACAGAATGGAGTAACGAAAAGAAAGAACAAAACATTGGTGGAATGTGCTAGGAGCATGTTGAAAGGTAAGGATCTTTCGAATGGTTTTTGGGCTAAAGCATTGAATACTGCAGTTTATTTGAAAAATAGGAGTCCTACAAAGAGTCTTGAGTTTAAAACTCCTTATGAAGCATTATATGGATTTAAGCCTGCAGTAAAACTTTTAAGGGTGTTTGGGTCTAAAGAATTTGCCCATATTCCAAAGGAAGACAGAAGAAAACTAGATTCAAAAGCCATTAGATGTACCTTTATAGGGTATTGTTCACAATATAAAGCTTATAGATTATTTAATCCCTCTACTCACAAGATTTTTGTTAGTAGAGATGTCATATTCCATGAGCAGGATCATGAAGAATCTGATAAGCGCAATGAGGAATGGGATATTCCGTTCTTGGTAGAAGAAAGCAAAGAAACAGGAAACAATCATGATCAACAGATAAAGGCAGAAGATGAGCAGCAGCAGATGCAACAGCAACAACAACAACAACAAAAGCAGCAGCATAAGCAAGAAGGAAAAGAAGATGATGTAGCTATCAAGCCAAGTCCAAAAAATGATGATCAGACTGTTGAGATTGCAACAAGATGATGGAGCTTAGTGAAAAGAGTCGCCTTCACTAAGTGGGCCCGCAGGCTATTTTTGGCGCAAATCTATTTTTAGACTATGTCTATTTTTAGACATATGGATCATGTCTATGGATTGCAGGTTGCTGTTTATGGATGATTGATCAAGTTGGGAAAAAATAGATGGACTTCTATTTTTGATGAAAGTGTGAGTGATCAAAGTCTATTTTTAGACTGGCTGTCAAAAATAGAAAAGCCAAATATTATTATCTCACAATAATATTTGGACTATAAACTTAATCTTATTCTCTTGGAGCACTTCAGTTTGAGCTACAGAGGTGGCACATGCAGCTGTCAGAAGGAAATACGCTTTTCTTATGAGTTAGTTGAGTTGTTGCATGCATGACTTCAGTTAAAACTCAATCAGTTGAGTTTGGTGGAGTTGATTGTGGAGTTGATGGAGTTGTGTTCAGTTTAGCTTTGTTAAACTGGTTGTATTTAGTCTAACTGGCAAATAGACTAGAGATGAGTTGGGTGAATTAGTTATTAATTAATTCACAAGTTATTAACTCATAATACAACTAATGAATACATCAGTTAACTCAGTTGCATGTCAGTGCATGTTCAGTTCAACAGGGACAGGTGGTAGAGAATCAGATTGCTATCAGTTGTGACTATAGTTGTGCACCAGATCTTGCACAATCAATGGATTGAGTATGCCAATGAGTTTGCTCATGTACTTGCCCACATTATAGCTTGTGCTCACGTCCAACAAAGTGTGAGTAACTATTTTGCAGGTGAAAAACGAGTTTGGTGAGCCATTCTCATCAATTCTTGAGCAGGTATTGAGCAGTGGAGGTAGGCAAGCAGTGGAATAGATTTGGAGATCAGATCTTAGCTGTATTGTGTGTAACAAGTGGAGCTGGTACTGGATTGCTTGTGATAAGCATTGTACTTTGTAATGTTACATGTTCTCAATCATTAATATACAGATAGTGTGGGATTTTTAGCGAGATGCTTTCCCCGGGTTACATACTGTGTTAATGTGTGAATGCTCTTGATGTTTTATTGTTATTGATGTTGCTATATTGATGATCAACGTAGAGGAGCTTATGTATTGTGTATGTATTCTGCAATAGTACATGATCAGGATAATCTCTGTTGAATATGTGTTAAATTATTCAAAATTTCTACATGGTATCAGAGCGAGCTAGATAATTGTAGAAAAAGTTTCTACATGGTATCAGAGCTGCTTGATTTGTAGAAGAGATTTTTACAGGATATCAAGCGAGGATTGATCATCAGATCTACTATTCAGGAAGTGTTTACATTCTATTTCTTTAGGCAGAGTCTGTAATCGGGCCAGGTAGCCTCTGGATTCATCCTTCCTTTGGAAGGTGAGATATCCGGTGAATGCCCATACAGTCAATCTCTGTACGAGAAATATTGTGTTCTCACGAATTTTAGATCGGAAGCAGTTGAGTTTGAGCTGGTGGAAATCGAATTTGCAGCAGTGTTGTTGAAATGTCTTTCAACGGATTGCAAATGTTATTCCAAAGCAAGAGCGACCTGGCGCTCAAGGATAAACTCAGTAACAATAAGTATGAGAATGGATCTTCATCAAAGGTATCTGATGAAGAGAATTGCGCTTTGGCTGCCAAAGCAAAGAAAGGGAAGAGCAAGAAAGCTTCTCAGTCTGGTGCAAAAGGCAAGAAGCAGGATGTGTCCAAGGTGAAGTGTTTTCACTATCACCAGCACGAACACTATGCCACAAATTGTCTGCAGAAGAAGAAGAACAAGCAAGCTGCTGGATCTACAGGGGGAGAGGCCTTAGCTTCTCAGTTTGAGCTTGATTTTTCATTGATCGCATGCTTGGTTTCAAGTGTGATGGGATCAGTGTGGTTCTTGGACAGTGGTGCGTCTTTTCACATGACGGGAGATAGAGATTTGTTCTCTGATCTGGAGGACAAAGATCTTGGAGTGCACATCGAGATGGCCGATGATGGTAGATACAGTGCGACCGCTATCGGTACCATTTCCTTTGAGAGGGAGTCTAGTAAACCCTTTGTATTGAAGGAAGTCATGCATGTTCCAGGATTGAAGAAGAATCTCATCTCAGTGGCGATGTTAGAAGACAAGGGGTATGATGTTGTTTTCAGCGAGGGAAAGGCCTTCCTGCGCAGCAAGACAACTGGTGAGACCCGGAAGATAGGGGTTCGAGTGAGGAACCTTTATCAGTTGCATGTAGATGGATGTGCAGCAATGGCAGGCAAGGTAGAAGGATTGGTGAGCCGGGATGATGGCGAGTTGTGGCACAGGAGATTGGGTCACCTTCACCATGGAGCCTTGAAGATACTGCAGCAGATCACTACAAGGCTTCCTAAAGGCACACTTGCGCAGTCAGATCAGTGCAAGGGGTGTACTTTGGGGAAGTTTGTGAAAGCCACCTTTCACGAGAAGGATAGTCGTGCCACGACGATCCTTGAGAGAATTCACACAGACGTGTGTGGACCTTTCTCAGTTGCTTCGACAGCAAAACACAGGTATTATGTGATTTTTGTTGATGATTTCTCTCGTAAGTGTTGGATCTTCTTCATGCAGAAGAAGAGCGAGACATATTCAAAGTTCTGTGAATTCAAAGCACTGGTCGAGAAGGAGTCGGGGAAGAAGGTGAAGGCTCTTAGGAGCGATAATGGTGGTGAATACATCTCCGACGAGTTCAAGGATTTCTGCAAGACAGAAGGGATTCGTAGAGAGCTCATAGCTCCCCATAACCCACAGTAGAACGGGGTAGCTGAGCGGAAGAATAGAACGATTGTGGGTGCTGCACGGGCAATGTTGCATGATCAGGGCCTACCCCTTCACTTGTGGGCGGAAGCATGCAATACAGCAGTTTATGTGCAGAACCGTTGTCCTCATAGGATACTTGGCATGAGTACACCTGAGGAGACTTATTCTGGTAAGAAGCCTGATCTTTCTCATTTGAGGATTTTAACATTTACATGCATGTGACGAAGGATGCCAGGAAGAAGTTGGAGCCGACCACAGAGGTTGGGATATTTTTGGGGTACACTGATACGCCCCACAACTATCGTGTGTATTTGCCAGACAGTGGTAAAACTGTTGTGCGACGAGATATAAAATTTCAGGAGGAGAAAGCCATGAAGTGTTCGCTTGAGAGGGAGCTACACTTGCATGCAGATGAGGAGCTATTAGTTCCTAAGGATGAGCTTCAGGACGTGGATCAGCCACAGGACGAGGTTCATGGAGTGGAAGAGACCACTCATGCAGCGCCAACCATCAGAGGGCGAAAGCGCTTGACAAAAGCTGAGCGACTGGCTCAAGATGCAGAGAAAGTTGTAGGACCACCTACAGCCCAACGCAGGCAGAGACAATCACCTGATCGGTACACTGGATACATGGCTCTTATGAGCAAGTGTGTTGTGACTGAGCCATCCTCTTTCGAGGAAGCTGTGGAGGATCCCGCATGGGTAGACGCCATGGTGGAAGAGTATGATTCTATTGTCAGAAACAGTGCGTGGGAGATTGTTCCTAGACCGGAAGGGAAATCAGTGGTGGGTTCGAGATGGATCTACAAAGTTAAGCAGGCAGCTGACGGGAGTGTGGAGAAGTACAAGGCAAGATTTGTTGCCCGAGGCTTTTCACAGATTGAGGGGATCGATTATGAGGAGACCTTTGCACCTGTCGCAAGGTATTCTTCCATACGGACGATTCTTGCTCTCTCAGTGCAGATGGGATGGCACATTCATCAGATGGATGTGAAGACTGCGTTCCTCAACGGAGTCATTGAGGAGGAGGTGTACATTGAGCAACCCGAAGGCTTTGAAGTCTTCAGCAGCGAGTCGCATGTGTGCAGGCTCAAGAGAGCGCTGTATGGGTTGAAGCAAGCACCACGTGCTTGGTACACACGGATAGACAGCTATTTCACAGGACTTGGATTCTCCAAGAGCGAGGCGGATCCGAACCTATACCAGATTGTGGTGGAGGGTAAGTTGCTTATCATTGTACTGTATGTTGATGATTTGATTCTAACGGGTGATGAGCTGTTGATACTGTCATGCAAGAAGGATCTTGCTACAGAGTTTGAGATGAAGGATTTGGGCCTCCTTCACTATTTCCTGGGATTGGAAATATGGCAGCGTGGTGGTGGACTGTTTGTTTCTCAGGGCAAGTATGCTCGGGAGATACTGGAGAAGTTCAACATGCATGGCTGCAAGCCTGTTGATACTCCTCTTCCTGGAGGTTGGAGGAAGGAGGATGCCACTTCGGGAGAAGAAGTGGATGCCACTGTTTATCGACAGTTGGTGGGGTCGCTGATGTATTTGGTCAATACACGACCTGATATATGCTATGCAGTTAACCAGCTTTCACAAGCTATGGTTAAGCCTACCAAGCTCTTCTGGAAGGCGGGCAAGCATGTATTGCACTACTTGAGAGGCACATCGGGATATGGTTTGTGGTACAGACAGGAGGATGAGGTGAAGCTATGTGGCTTCACGGATGCAGATTGGGCGGGAAGCCCAACAGACAGAAAGAGCACATCAGGAGGGGTCTTCAGTATTGGATCGACAGCAGTTTCTTGGTACAGCAGGAAACAGAGATCCGTGGCACTCAGTTCAGCGGAGGCTGAGTATATGGCAGCAAGTTTGGCTGCATGCGAGGCTATATGGATGAGGAAGATCCTAGTTGGTTTGTTCGGTTCTCATTTGGATCCTACTGTGATTTACTGTGATAACCAGAGTTGCATTAAACTCTCGACTAATCCTGTATTTCATGATAGATCTAAACATATTGACATCAGGTACCATCATATCAGAGATTGTGTGCAGTGGAGGATCATGTTACTTTCGTACATTCCAACGGAGGATCAGGATGCTGATATTCTGACGAAGGCTCTCACCAGGAGCAAATTCGAGTACCACCGAGGCAGGATAGGGGTTGCTGATAATCCATATCTTGTCGAGAGGGAGTGTTGAGATTGCAAAAAGATGATGGAGCTTAGTGAAAAGAGTCGCCTTCACTAAGTGGGCCCGCAGGCTATTTTTGGCGCAAGTCTATTTTTAGACTATGTCTATTTTTAGACATATGGATCATGTCTATGGATTGCAGGTTGCTGTTTATGGATGATTGATCAAGTTGGGAAAAAATAGATGGACTTCTATTTTTGATGAAAGTGTGAGTGATCACAGTGTGAGTGATCAAAGTCTATTTTTAGACTGGCTGTCAAAAATAGAAAAGTCAAATATTATTATCTCACAATAATATTTGGACTATAAACTTAATCTTATTCTCTTGGAGCACTTCAGTTTGAGCTACAGAGGTGGCACATGCAGCTGTCAGAAGGAAATACGCTTTTCTTATGAGTCAGTTGAGTTGTTGCATGCATGACTTCAGTTAGAACTCAATCAGTTGAGTTTGGTGGAGTTGATTGTGGAGTTGATGGAGTTGTGTTCAGTTTAGCTTTGTTAAACTGGTTGTATTTAGTCTAACTGGCAAATAGACTAGAGATGAGTTGGGTGAATTAGTTATTAATTAATTCACAAGTTATTAACTCATAATACAACTAATGAATACATCAGTTAACTTAGTTGCATGTCAGTGCATGTTCAGTTCAACAGGGACAGGTGGTAGAGAATCAGATTGCTATCAGTTGTGACTATAGTTGTGCACCAGATCTTGCACAATCAAGGGATTGAGTATGCCAATGAGTTTGCTCACGTATTTGCCCACATTATAGCTTGTGCTCACGTCCAACAAAGTGTGAGTGACTATTTTGCAGGTGAAAAACGAGTTTGGTGAGCCATTCTCATCAATTCTTGAGCAGGTATTGAGCAGTGGAGGCAGGCAAGCAGTGGAATAGATTTGGAGATCAGATCTTAGCTGTATTGTGTGTAACAGGTGGAGGAGGTACTGGATTGCTTGTGATAAGCATTGTACTTTGTAATGTTACATGTTCTCAATCATTAATATACAGATAGTGTGGGGTTTTTAGCGATATGCTTTCCCCGGGTTACATACTGTGTTAATGTGTGAATGCTCTTGATGTTTTATTGTTATTGATGCTGCTATATTGATGATCAACGTAGAGGAGCTTATGTATTGTGTATGTATTCTGCAATAGTACATGATCAGGATAATCTCTGTTGAATATGTGTTAAATTATTCAAAATTTCTACACAGACAAGGTTTGAAGCTACCCCACCACTCAAGAGATCAAGTAGGAAAGCTCAATGCAATGCAAGATATAGGGAAAATGCTTTTATAACTAGTATGATGAATGTTGTTGAACCTTCTAGTTATAAGGAAGCAAATGAATGTAGTGAATGGAAAACAGCTATGGAACATGAATATGAATCTATAATCAGGAACAACACTTGGGAGCTGGTTGAACTTCCTAAAGGGAAACAAACCATAGGTTGCAAATGGTTGTATAAACCCAAGATTAATGCAAATGGAACCATAGATAAATTAAAAGCTAGATTGGTAGCAAAGGGGTATTCACAAAAAGAAGGCATTGACTATGAAGAAACCTTTGCCCCCGTAGCTAAACTAAATACCATCAGAATGTTGATTGCTTTAGCTACTAAGAAACATTGGATGATTCACCTACTAGATGTAAAGTCTGCATTTTTAAATAGAGAATTGAAAGAGGAGGTTTATTTAGAGCAACTTGAGGGGTTTGTCCAAAAAGGGAAAGAACATTTAGTTTGTAGATTAAAGAAATCTCTTTATGGACTAAAGCAAGCACCCAGGTCCTGGTATGAAAAGATTGATTCATTTTTTCTACAACTTGGCTACAACAGAAGTAAAAACGACTCTAATCTGTATGCCATGCAAGATGAAAAGGGGCACATAGTGTTGATTTCTTTGTATGTAGATGATTTAATTATTACAGGTGATGCTATTACTCTAATGAAAGAAATCAAGCAACAAATGTCACAGGTGTTCGAAATGAAAGACCTTGGTGAATTAAGACACTGTTTGGGTCTTGAGATCTGGAGAGATTCAGGAAAAACATTTCTGTCCCAGGGTAAGTATGTCAAAGGTCTACTGGAAAGATTTAGGATGGATCAGTGTAAGCCTGTAGCAGTACCACTACAACAGAACATCAAACTGCAGAGTGAGAATGGCTCTAAAGAGACAGATGCGACACTTTATAGACAACTGGTTGGGAGCTTAATCTACCTGACCACTACTAGACCAGATTTGGCTTATGCAGTCAGTGTGCTAAGTCAATACATGTCCAAGCCACTTGAGAGTCATTGGAATGCAACGAAATGTGTTTTGAGGTATCTACAAGGCACTGTAGACTATGATATTATTTATACTGATTCCTTTGATGTTAGATTGACAGGATTTACAGATTCCGACTAGGTTGGAAATGTAGACGACCGCAGATCCATAATAGGGTATGCATTCAACATTGGATCCGGGGTGATTACATGGAGCAACAAGAAACAAAACACAATTTCCTTGTCTTCAGCGGAAACAGAGTATCAAGCCATGTGCACAGCAACATGTGAGACAGTTTGGTTGCGGAGACTTCTCCAGGATGTCGGGGAAGAACAAAAATATGCAACAACAATCAGATGTGACAACCAGAGTTCAATCAAACTTGCTAATAATTCGGTGTTTCACAAAAACACTAAACACATTGATACACAATTCCACTTTGTCAGGGAGAAAGTGCAATCAAAAGAAATCCATCTGATATATTGTAATACATGTGATAATGTTGCAGACATTTTCACTAAGCCTCTTGGAAAAATCAAGTTTGAAATGTTTAGGGAGAAGTTAGACATATTTGTGAACCCTTTCTCCATTAAGGGGGAGTGTTAGAGATAATGGAGAATATCCTAGAATAGTGAATTGGTTCACGGTACCTCAGGATAGGAATTAGTTTTTATTTTATAGGGTATGGTTCTAACTTACCTAAATCTATGATTACTATATAATGTGTGATGTACATGGACAATGTAGAGCGTTCTGCAGAGCCAGACTCTCCTGGTTCAGACTCTCTTTCGTAGAGCTGACTAGTGGGTTTTTTTTTATTAATTACAACATCACTTTTTAACAGGTTGGTCTCAAATTTTCTACCAAGTCAGTTTGAGGTGTAAAAGTGGATGTTTCGATGGGGAATCTGATTATTTTAGTCAAATAGGAATGGGGAAAAGAATGTCCTAGGAAGAGCCATACACTGCATATATAGACATCTTGCCAAGTTGAAGTGTTAAAGTGTTTTAAACCAATTTCAAGATCTTCTAAGATGAAACCAAATTTATTTGACTTGAAAAGTGATGACATTCAATCGTCTTTGAGTAAAGTCTAGTATGCCTGGTTAGTTATGGGCCTTCTAATTTTGCTTTTTTATCGCTCCCAACTCTCCTGAGATCCATAACTTTGTGAACACATAAAAATCCATAATAGTGATCTAGTGTAAGAAAGGGACCCACCTCTTATTTTTCTTTTCATGGAATTCTCTCATTAAGACGTTGGTTTTTATATATGAACCATGCCCGTGGCAATTAGAACGTTGCTTCAGAGATAAATATCTTAATCCAAATGCAGCATCATTCAACATCCCTTACAATTCAATGAATGTTGTCAAATTACTATAAGAATTGCGAGAAACAACAAAGAACAAAAGAATACAATGAAAAATTCCAACATTAAATTGATTCTTCTTTGCATCTACTCAGCTGTCCTTGCTTGCAATTTAGTAAAGCTTTCTTCTTGGACATCTTCTGTATAATCCTTTGGATGAGCATACCTATCTTAGAAACACAAATCCTCATGTCAAAGGACAGTTGTTGGAAATACCAAAATGCAGAGGGCTAAGGAAGAAGCCTGTGGGCTCAATCTCACTAAGGCCTGCAACTCCTCTCGAAACACATACCCATTATTAAGCAATGCAAGCTAGATATTTAATGAAATTCTCAAATTATTCAAACTGAAGTTAGGATGTGGTAAGCCACTTATCTGGATGATCAGTCATTAGCAGAAATTATGTGGTAAGCCACTTATCTGGATGAACTCCAGGTGTGCAACCTTTATACCAAAGATACAAGTTCATCGTAAGTCCAACCAAGATACATTTTAGCTTAGAGCTTGTTTAAGAAATACATGTTGCTCAAAATAAACCATGGTAAAGGTGTTCTTTTAATGACCAGTGGAGGAACCTACATGAATTACTATTTTAGTACATGCTAAACAGAAAGGTTTACTGTCTACTATTGAACAGATTACGAGGAGACAAGTTGTCCCTTTCGAAATATTTCTATGGAGTTTCATCAATGTTTAGTATATCAATTTTACAATCATAGAGGGTAGAGATGACAAAATGCTGCCCCAGAAAGCTAACGAGCAGGTAAATTCTGAACATTCAATAGATTTCAATACCTTTAAGCCTAAGGATAAGAAAAACGAAATTACACAAAGCAGGATAAGCCAAACAGTTCCACCAATATGTATGAAGAAGGCCCAGTAGTTCAATGCCATCTCTTCCCAGCAACAATGCCACATACACATGAAACAGGCTCTAACTTGAAAGGCAGATGTACCCACTGCCCAGAAGCAAGGAACTTCTGGTTCTGTGATGTTGAGGAGCTTGATTTACTGTGGTTTTCATTACAAAACTAATTCTGAGAAAATCACTCGGAAACCAACAGCCATAGTGTTAGAAGAGATGAAATTGCAATCAACACCCAACTCAAGAATGCCATTGTAGCAGAAAGTTGATATCTCCGGCAATGCATTTGATCACAATAATTCAGGTCCTTATCAAAAAGAACAGTTATTCCTGCTGTTGAGCAGGCTGCTGCAAGTGACAATGTTGCAGTAACCTGTGTTTACCCCAATCCAGTCCTGTTAATCTCTTAGGAAACTTCCTTTAAAAAATGTGTGTGTGTGTGTCTCTCTATATATAGAGAGAACCTGTTAAAAGTTTATATAAACATAAATTACATGGACAGAAACAAATCTGCTTACCCAATCTCCCACCACAAACAAGCTCAGCAAAATTGAATTGGGAAGGCCTCTCTTTATAAGTAATGTATACACATCAAGAGTGGCTAATAAAAAGCTCCACAGAAATTGTAAGGCCATTGCTGCAGCCAAGTAACTGTAAAAACAAGAATCCAATCCAACTTGGTTATATGAATCTTTTATTAACCCATGAAAAAAATAATGAGGATTAAATGTTAGTTTTTGATGGATTTGGTAGCATCGGACAAGTGTTCTAGTCTCAAATAACGTTAAAACCTAAGAGACTAAGGAACACGAGATCTCTGAAACCCATAAAAGGTTTCACGAGATAAGCTTGGGAAACACCTTGATTGAATTAATTTGCCATAACTAAAATATTTCCTAACTTATGAAAAGTGGTAAATAAAAGTTAAATAATTAAGGATGTTCGAGATTGTTGTAGAGACTTCTATTGATGAAGTCTAATTGATCTTAGCCATCTATGGGAATTTAATCGTGACCGTTGAGATTCCAACGAGAGATTATAAAAGCAAGTTGAAGGGCTTGGAGATAGTATCAATGTGATCAATTGTGAGCAAGGCAGATCTAACTACCTAGTTCGCAATTTTTAGTGAGGGCGTAGTTCAAGCCAAGGAAAGAGCATCAAAGAGAGGGAGCAGCAAATATTTGGGAGAAGAGATCTAGAGGATATTATCCTCATTTTTTTAGTGTCCAGCAGGCAGGAAAAGAAAAGGCTGAATTGTCTGCAGAAGAGGCCGATTTGTATAGTGCGAGTTAGCCAGTTCAATGATGTGAGTTGCTAGAAGAGGGTTTGTTCAATTTCCAGAGGCTTGATCAGTATCGGAAGGCAGATCAAGTTCATTCCAGAGGCAGAAGGAGGCTAGACGACCCAATTGGAGGTAGATCCAGGGCTATGCGTATTCTAGTCAGTAGTGCGGGTTTCCAATGTGGGGTATGAGTAGGCCAAAAGAGGCCAAGTTGATAGCAAAGGGAGATAATTATCTCCAGATATTTTGCCAATTGATTGCCGGAGGTTTGCTTGTTGGCAATTAGTGGTAATAATTTTCTCAAATTGTTGCATAATAAAATAAACCCACATTTGTTGCACCGGTTTTCCCTTCAAGGTTTTTCTGCGGATGTTTAGTCCAAAATAATAGTGTCATTTTATTATGTGTGTGTGCATTTATTTCTCAGTTCATGTTTTGCTTCAGCAACGTAATTTTATTTGGTGAAGAATTGCAGCTTGGTTTATTCGATATTTTCCATTAATAATTTAACAAAAAACAAATAAACTGTTAAGTTAGGAGAATAATACTCAGTTACTACAATTCAAGGAATTTTCACATGGTATCAAAGCATAGTTAATAAGATCAAAGGTTTAGAGGTGAAAGGAAGAGAGATCATGCAGTTTCAAAGGGAGACCTAAAGCACTATTTCTAGATTTGCACAGGCCAGCTAAGCAGTGTGAATTGCTGGAGGAAGGAAAATCGATTTCTAGTTCAGGGTGAAGGAAAAGTTCAATTGGCCCTAGAAGCAGTAGCAACAGGGAATGGATTTGCTGGAGAGAAGGTTCCAGTGAGTAGATCAGTGAATTTGCAGAGTAGATTTGGGCATAGAGATTTGTAGTAAGGGTTTGCAGTTGCATATCTACGCAGAGCAAGAAGAGAAAAGCACACAAAGAGGGAATTTCCAAATATTCTCTGAAGGGTTTCTAGTTTTCTAGTTGTAGGAAAGGAGGCCATAGTTTCTAGTAGCAGGCTTACCAGTGTAGCCAGTGCGAGTTTTAGGATTAACAGTACGTGTGCTAGATTCCGGAGGACTTCCGGGAATTAGAGTGAGTTATCCAATAGAGGTAGCAGGCATAGCGAATTTCGGGAAGGACACCAAAGGAAAGTGTAGAAGCAAATATGTGCAATATAAGAGGAGTGCGTGTAGCAGAGAGTAGGTCGGGTGAGTTGCCAGAAGGAGAAGGAGATTTCCAGCATATAGTTCTCTAGTTACTTGAGCTTCATAGATATGGCCGCAACAAGACTCGGAGATTAAGACAGACTTGACAAAGCCTCAAACTTTGTCATATAGACCACAAGGATGCAGTTCCTTTTGGATGAGCATGATCTAAAGGAGTTTGTCACAACAATTGTAATTGAACCGACAAACCCTATCAAGTATCTTGATTTCAAGAAGGATATGGCCAAAGCCAAGAGGATTGTTCTAGACGGGGTTTGGGATCATACCGTCTCGCATATTGCAGAGAAGAATACAACAAAGGACATGTGGGATTCCATTGTGAAGCTATACCAGGATCCATCTAAGAATAAGAAAATGGTTCTCAAGAAGCTGAGGACAACAAAGATGCAGAAGGGTGAGAGCGTAACTTCCTATCTCACCAGAATTTAGGGAGTCTGAGATGAACTTGTAGCTGTAGGAGAGAAACCAACAGATAATGAACTGGTGCAGACAACTCTAAACGAGTTTACCAAGGAATGACAAACTTTTGTTCAAGGAATCACTGGAGATTGAGAACACCTATGGAGTGACTTCACTCAGGAAGAGCTAAGTCTTAGTCTCACAGATGGCGCTACCAACAATAGTAGCAAGAGATCAAAGGTGGAGAAGGAAGAAAAGAACGTGGCCCTTGTAGGAAAGGGAAAGGCGAAGAAGGGTTCCAGCCAGGGACACGACTCAAAGGGAGAGAAGAAGAAGGACCTGTCGAACGTCGAGTGCTTCGGATGTGGTGAGTTTGGTCACTACGTCACCTAGTGTCTAAAGACGAAGAAGGACCAGAAGGGGTAACAGACAACAACTTTGACAAATATCGATGAGTTGACCTCTAGATTGGAGGAATTTGCATTGATAGCAGTGATACCTCCAAATGGAGGAGGAACATGATGCTTCAAATTGCCAGATTGGACAGGTTCCATGGGTGAGCAACAGGAAGTCTAGATCAAATCTAGTCACTATTCACATGGATCAATACCTTTGCTACAGGGGCCCACAATAGTAAATTAGTAGGAAGATTATGGTGTCAGCAAGGCGCAGTCAAATCCTAAGGGACAGTGCAAATCTAGTTGCAGTCAGATACTTGAGATGCAGTTGCAGAGTCAGTTGGGTGCAGTCAGGTGCTCAATAGACAATATAGAAGCTAGTTGCAGTTAGAGACTCAAGGGACAGTTGCAGGGGCACAGTAGATCCGAGGTTGATTCAGAGGCTTTAGAAGGTAACCATAGTTAAGTATGGTACGGAGTTATGGTCATATCATTTTCTTATTTAAAATGTGGTAGGATCTCGAGTCCTAAGAATAGGATATAAGTACCATCATGGGAGTGCCATTCCATGTGTGCTTGAGAATTTGAGACTGGATCTCATCTTGGATAGAAAACTTGTGCATGTCTTTTATTGCATTAACACGAAATGGGGTTTTTATTGTAGTAGCTTCCCAAAATGCTACCACTGATGGTATTAGAGACCAATGTTGCACTAATCGTTATAGGGAAAATTTTGGCGCGGGGAAAAAATCGGAAAAAATCATAATAATCGGGAAAAAATCAGTAATAATCGGGAAAAAATTGTAACATACAAAAATATTCTTTTTTTTCAATTTTTTTAATATCTAAACCATCTACAACATAAAATAAATACATTGACACATAAATATGATAAAAGAACTAATATATAAGATGTTTAATATCATTTCTAGTGCTACATCACACATAACAGTGAATCATGTCCTGAATAGTAAGTCCTAACTCCCGAGTCCCAACTCAGCCTCAAAATATCAACAAAAAATAAAATAATGTATCTCATGAGTCATAATGTCATATACAATGAAATGAACAAAATAACTAAAGTCTAATACTATTGATTTCCTTTGCCCCTCTTGTGAGAAAATGCCATAGCTTTCCCTTTCCCTCTAGAAAAAATCACAGGACCGTCGGGCAGCGCGTGTTTTAAAGGGAAAAACACGATTTAACTTGTCATTTGGACAGCAGACAGGCACGCCACTGGGGTTTGGAAACTTGGAGACTTGGTAATTTTGGCGCTGAATCAACTAACTGGAGGAGAAAAACGAAGTGTGAGCTAAGGAGGAGACACATTTTCCCCATAAAACCGGTATCCATTTCCCAACAGTCCTGCGATATTATCGTTGCACTTGGCATCAAAAAATTGGAAATTTGAAATCACTAAGAACTTCCATTGTTCTTGCAGTAGAGGCGGCTACATCAAAATTTACAACATTGACAGGTAGATCATAACAAGTTACCTATGATATACTTTGATCCCAAGTTGAAGGAAAAACAAGAAGCTAATAAAAGTCAGTAATAGAAAGAAAATGAGAAAATGGATGAACAGAAATCTGAATTGGAAGATGAAATCCAGAAGGAAACAAGCATCTCCAAAGCAAAATTTGATGGATTGCCCACATAGGTTAATGAGCCAGCTATTAAAATATTGTGTAATTCGAAAGTGAAAAGACTTCCCAAAATTTTGTAACAGCTAGCCTTCAATGAAGGACATTGGGAGTAGTTACTCAGTGTTTTGAAAATTGCAATGTTAAATCTGTTGTGTTCTCTGCACGATGATGTTATGTTGTTTGGACTATTTGTAAAATTTCTTGTAAAGTGAGATATAGGCATAAAGAGTGTATAAAATAAAGGTCAGTGAATTTTAACAGATGGTAGATTGGATAAGACACGATGCCCCTTGTGAGCAAAGTTTATTCTTTGTACCTGCTGCAGGGAAGTTTAATCAATTACGTGTCTCAGCTGTTCTCCACAAAACTGCGCTATCTCGTCTCAATGTGTGTTTCTTTGGTTGGTTAATTGCTACCTCTAGCTTTTTTACATAAAGATATCTGGTTTGCAGATCTTTGAGTTAAGTTAATTCATGAATCATAACATGATATGAACTTATGAAGCCATGTATTCGAATCTCAGGAGACCCAAAAGCTTTGATCTTGGGAGACCTGAGAGTTTCAATCTCTAAAGAGATGAGGATGTTCCTAATATGTCTCTTAGCCATGTTGGCAGCATGAGATGGAGGCCAAGAGGAAAAGGGAACCCTCTGTGGCTGTCGAGTTTTTGCTCCAAATGAATGGCATGGGATTACTAGAGATGCCATCAACTCAGAAAATGGTCTGGCGACTTTGGAAGTATCTGGAGGAATTGTGGAGGAGTTGGGATATTGAGCACAAGGGACACAAAGAAGATATCTTTCAGGGAAGTTGATGGGTATGCAGCAAGGTGATTCCAAGGATGCAGTTGTCAAATATGGGCATTGTCCCTCCAAATATTGGAACTAGACATGACTTGTGAGGGAACTTTGGACGCTGAGTTTTGTACTCAAGAAAGGCTCATAATTATGCCGTGGATTTAATGTATTATGGGGGAGCATTGAAGATACCGATATCAATAAATCTGTTGTTTTAACATTTTAGGAAACGTTTTAATGGGTAGTTGTATGTCCTGTCAGGGAGTAATCTAGAAAGTTCCTTGTAAGCAATCTGGAAAGTTTCTTGCAATGTACCCGACACAGAGGCATGGAGTGTATAAAAGGAAGCTAGATGCAAAGTAACAGATGGGAGATTGGGTGAGACAAGATGCTCCTCATGGGCAAAGTTTATCCTTTGTATTTGTTGCAGGGACAGTTGGTTAATGAATTATTTGTCTTTGTTATTCTCCCTAAATCTGTGTTGTCTCATCTGAATACATTTTTGGTTTGCTAGCAACTTGTCATCTGTGGTTTTATTACATAATATAATCTAGTTTATCTCCGAGTGTTTATTTTGGAACACTTGGTCATCATATTCATGATCCTTCATGCAACAACTTATATCAGGAAAACCATCACTTACCTATTAAACACAAATAATGTTCATATAAAAGTTTAACAGTGATATAGAACCAAAACAGATCGCCAAACTCTAAAGTGCATTCATTGACCTTCAGGTATGTGACAATACAAACAAAAATTGGCATGCCATCAATTGACTTGAAGGACAGAGCTTCACATGCAAACAAAGATTGTTGAAAAGCTAAGTTGCACAAAATGTGTAAATGTGTACAAGTTTCTGAAAAAAGAAAATAGAACGTGAATCCCCACGACCCCCTTCCCCCGCACCCCCAAAATGGGTATGTAAGGGGAATTAAAAATACAATATTTATCTATATATATTAACACCCATAGATGAGTATAGGATGCAAAGTCCAAAATTAGTATTTATAGATGAGGCTATGCATCCAAAATCAACCTCTAAACATGAGGCTATATGCATTGAAAATGAAATAAAACACGAGCTAAGGACACACACAATTACATATCCATCTCATCTTCATCCTCATCAACAAAAATTGAACAAGATCCTTGTTCAATAGAACTAGAGCGTGGATTGGAAGAAGAGGCAGTTCCACTTCCACTTGCATCACCACCAATATAAAAAATAGAGAGTTTTCCAAGTCTGGGCATTCTGCAGCCACATCCTAATCTCAATGAGGTGCCACTAGTATATTCTTCACCCCTACAAGACACAAGGCATGGGTTTGAATGCACAAACAAAAGATCCTCAGCCTTCTACGATCCCAAGCTATTGCGCTCATGGAATGAATGAAACCATAGGTGCTCCAATTCCTTTCCACCAGTGAAGAGCTTGTCTGTTCTGATAAAAACGAGTGCCACAGTTTTGCAAATATACACCATTTGCCTCATGGAAAGTCCACCGTTTAACTAGGTTCATGCTCCTCCTCTCGTCCAAAGATGACATGTCTACAAAATCCTCTAGTCCACCAGATAAAAAAGCAAATTCTTCTCTCACTTCAGTTTGCATACAAGCTAGAAACAACTCTCAAAATCTTTCCTCACTCCCATGGTCACCTCCTTGTCCTTATGTGGGGGCGTCCTCTTCCCATTGCTTTGAGAAATGAATTCTTCATCATAAAATCTTGGATTGACAGCACGTGCCAAGGCATTCAGTGGAGTGTTAAAGCCATCCCACATCGTAACAATGGTGGATCTTGTTACACCTCATATTGTATGAGGTTCCACTTTGTGATTTTCATCACTTGGAAATTTGCTATCGGCTCCTAGGAGCTATTAGACCAATTTGGGGGGGATTCATCTTTATGGATCCCCTTATCTTCATGGCATTGTATCATTTCATGGAGATCTTTGGTTTGGGGGAGTCTCACTTCTCCTTGGCTGGATGATTGTGCTTGTTGCTTGGTGGTCTTTTCATATGTGTTTGCCTTGCTGGTCACCCCTTGGATGCACTTTTGAAGGATGTGTAGCATGTTATCTCATAATGGTGGTTTGGTATATATGCTTATATTGAATATGGACGACCCCCAATGGTTTAGATGATGATGGTGGTAGCAAGTAGATGTTTCGTGATGCTGTTGATGTTTCCTAGTGACTTGGTGTGTTGATATATGATGTTGATGTCACTAGGAGGGGGTATTCTACATGATCTTCATGTGTTGGGTGTGTGATGGAAAACACACTTGATGATTTGAAGGGTTAGCACTGTTATCCACCAAAAGTTAGTAACCCATAGGAGAAATTTTTTCTCCTCATTTGACAGCGAAATAGCCAACAACCTTATGATGGTATTCATATAGCTTTATGCTAGAGCTCTCTACCTATTGCTCTAGTTAGTGCTCTCTCTCATCTAGCATTCTTCTTGAAGGAAGGTGGGTCATCTACGAGTAGGTGTTGATTTGGGATAGCATCGGATGTGCTTTAGCCACGAAAATTGGTGGAGAGGCTAAAGCACATGAGATCTCCAATACCTAGAGAGGGTTTGGGCAGATTCTAAACAATTTGGGAGATATTAAAATAATTAATATTTTTAATGGAGTCCCTAAGTCTAAACTTAGGGAAAATAAAATATTAATGTGTATTAATATAAAACTGTGTTAAAATGGTCCAAAAGTCATGGATCAAGCTAGATCTAACCTTAGTCATTGATTAGGGACTTAATCTCGGCCATTGATTTGTTAACGAGAAAAGTATAAGAGGAGGCTTGAGGGTCACATGGAGAACACACTGAGGGAGACCAGTCAGTTCAATTTCTGGAGCGGGGTTAGCGGAGAAATTGAACCAGTGGTCTGGAGAGCAGTCAGAGGCGGCAAGTACGGAACAGAGAGACGGGAGATCAGCACAGAGGCAGAAAAAGCAGATGCAAGGCCAGAGCAAGCCACACAAAGGCAACAGAGACTGCATAAAGCCAGCAGGGCCTATGTCATCCACGCAGAGGCTGCAGGAGTAACGCAGAAGGCCAGAGAGGGTGCGCAGAGTCTCAACAGGCTGACGCAGAGGGTTTCAGGTCACGCAAAGATCAGTAGGGCTGACGTTGGGTTCAGAAGAAGTGCTGGAAAATTTGTCTATCTGTGGGTAACCCAGTTTGGCACCCTATTGTACTAGAAAATTGTTGAATAATAAAATCCTCGCTTGCTGCACCGGTTTTCCTACATTGAGTTTTTCTGGGGACATTAGTCCAAAATAACTGTGTCAAAGTGTTGATTCTTGTGCATATGTTTGTTTCTGTATTACGGTGTGATATCTGCAGCAGTGTTTATTTTAATGTTTATTGAAGTAATTTCATGAATAACTTATGGTGAAATAATTAGGAAAAATAAATTAGTTGCTGCAGTGATAGAATTTTCACAGCAAGTACTTTAACCATTTTAACAATCATGTGCTTTCATTTAATATTACAGATATATTAATATGAATAATAGGGAAAATTGGATGATTGACTACTCTCGATTGTATCTTTTTTCCCACACTTCACCTGGGAGGTTAGCCTTTGACTCTAGTCTAGTGGGGCCCCTCCTCTATGGCCTTATGGTTTAGAAAGGGAACTAATAGGGGGCACTGATTGATATAGTGTGTCCATGATAATCTATACTTACCACTTTCCATCCTTCCCTGTATCCATCTCCATTATTTGGGTTGATTTTCATTGGTCATTGAGATTGGCATCGCATATCCACATCCTTGAGTTAGGACTCAAAAACATGGCCATGGAGGTTGATGCAGCTAAATGAATGATAAAAGCATATAAAACCACAATGGAAAGAAAATGTAAAATGAAAAAGATGGATGGGACTTGTTTAGCACATAGGCAAAAGTCTAGCATGAGCTCTACCTCCCTCATTAGCCATCACCCAGTTGCTCAATGTAGAAAATTTCTACAAATCTAGCTCTGATACCATGTAGAAAATTTGCTGGTAGGTTAACCCGATAATGAAATATAAATCAAAGCAGAATACTATAACCTACTTCTACTATCAATTTGCGGAAGCTTAAAGATCGAGCTGAACAATATAACCAGAAGAAGAAGAATCACTGGCACAATACACATGAAAATACTGTGGGGAAAGCCTCAGCTAAAAACCCCACACTATTGTATTATCATACAGGTGGAAATACAAAGGAATTATACAAAGCTTTAGCTCTCATAGCTAGCCAGCTCTCAGTACAATCCTCACAGATGCTCACAGGTAATCTTGGTTTCTCTCCAGCCTTCCTCTCTGCCCTCCAAGCTCCTATTTCCTTGCATTGTTCCTTGTGGATGATATTCTCTTACCAAGTGGAAAACCAATCTAGCAAGTGGATGATCAAGCCTCCAAAACTGCGCAATCTTCAAGGATGATTCCTTGACTACATGCATGAGTTTTCTTTATAAGAAAACACATGCGACTGTTAGAACACTGTCCTTGACTTTAATCTCAACTGGGTCTTTCTCAGAATAGACATGCATGAGTTTCTGATGAGGGAATCTTCAGTTAACTGGAGTAGCACTAGTTGAGTGCATGCATGCATCAACTGACTGTTAACTCACCATTAGTTCTTCAAACAGTTTGAAACTAATTTAACTGGACTTAACTCAGTAAACTGAGTTAACTAATTACAACTCAAATATAACCCAATCTTATCTCCTTAATTTAAGGGATAACTCTTGCATGACTTCAGAAAGACTTCTAACTTGAATTTCTCCAACTAATTAATTTAGAATAAATTAATTAATTATTTCCAAGTAGTTGTTAAGACTAAATTCGATTTTAATTCACAATTTAATTCAAGGACAAATTAAATTGGAATATTTTTGTTTCCATATTTCAACAAGCATTTAATGCTTCATCTAAAATAAAGGAACTCTTGAATGTCCCAACCCCAATGAGTGTGAAACTACTACATCTTTAAGGGGTATTGGAAAAGCACAAAGCAAGCTTGGCCTCCTACGATATGCACCAAAGAAATTCAAATCATTAAATTAAAAGGTGCACTAGAGGGGTGGAAAAAGCAGGACAAGGAAAGGGCTAAGTCACGCCTCCGTGATTACTCCTCCCTTACATCATTATACCAGGATATTGGACCTCCAATAACTGATCTCATGGCTATAGCATCTTCCTTGAAGTCTTTCCTACTCCATGACCACTTCATTACATACACCTATGGATTGATGGGTCTACCTAGGACATGTCACTCCCCTTGGGGGTTGGAAACAACTAATAGAATTATTGACCTAAACATTCCTAACATAAGTGAGGTAACTTGTTTACAAATCTTGAGCTAGTAAGACATTTGAAAGTAAGTCTTGTGTGAAATATTACTGTGTCCCCAACATTAGATATGGTCCATTATGATGCTTTAATGGTTCTGTGTCCATAATGATGTTGATCTAACTTGATCATGAGAAGTTTGTTTCAAGTAGCATCACACATATAACAAAGATTGTTGATTTTTGGTAGCTATGGTCGGTATTCAAATCAGCAATTTAAAAGAAATTAAATTTATTATTTACAAGTTCATGTAGGATCCAAACTGTCAGGTTGGCCCCACTAGTTGAACACGTTTGACCCTTGGTCAAAACCCACATGATTTGACCACTATAAATAGACCATTTGGCATCAAATCAATTCAGATCATCAAGTCAAAAAGTCTTATGTTCACACGTGCGAAGGAGGAAGAGGAGATCTAAAGTTGACCAGCTTTGACCAAGTCTTATATGTTCTATTTGACTGAATCTTTGACTGCTCTATTTGACCGAAATTCTGGAGGGTTTACTGAACTTCTTTCTAGTTGAATTGACCAAAATTTCTGAGTTGACTGCAAGTTGTCTTAGCAGTGTGACCAAACGTTTTGAGGCAGAGTTGACCACAGTTCACCAAGATTTTCTGAGGCAGAGTTGATTGAGATTTCTGGGCAGCGTTTGACCGAAGTTTGGGTAGAGTTGACTGAGATTTTGGGCAACAGTTTGACTGATTTTTGTGAGAAGTTGGACCAGGTTTGACCTAGCTAGTTTATGTGGTCAAAATGACCAAGTTTGACTGAAAAATCATTTTGTACCATTTGTTGAATTCAACAATAATTTCTCCTAGAAAAGATTGCTTGGTTTTCTCCCAAGGTTGGGTTTCCCAAGTGAAAAATTTCGTGTCTACTGTTCCACTATGATCTCTATTGCTCTACTGTTCTATTTCATTTATAATTGAATTTTATGGTGTAACTGAATAACGATAATATGGAAAGTGCAAAAATATCATTAGAAGTAATTACCAGTAGCAAAAAATTGTGCTTGTCCTCTTAGTAGTAGAAAATCAACATGGAATCAGAGCTTTGGTGAAGGAAAGGAAATTGAGATCACTCTTGAAGACACCTACTTCTGCAATCTAATTTGTGACTAGATCTTTGACCATGGGTTCATCTACTACGGCAAAGAATAAGTTGGAAGGTGCTACAAATTTTACAGCATGGAAGACAAGGATTGATCTCATTCTTGAAGAGCATGATGTTATAGATTATGTGAATGAAAGGGTCACTAAACCACATAATAATGAAGGAAAGGCAAGGTACAAGAAGTTTGAAATTACAGCTAGAAGGGTTCTTGTTGAATATCACTTGATTCCATATGTTTAAGGACTAGAAAATTCAAAACAGATGTATGATGCCCTAGTAGGATTGTATACTATCAACAACATTGGTCAAAAAATGAGCTCAAGGAACCAACTTTGTGATGTTCATATGACTAAAGATGATACAATGGCTTCCTACTCCATGAGGATCTCTTAATTGAGAGATCAATTTCAGGGTATTGGAGAAAGCATTGAAGAAACAAAAATTGTGCCTACAACTCTTAATGGTTTACCTAATTCATGGGATTCATTTGCATCTAGCATTTGTGGTAGAACAAAAATCCAAAGTTTGATCAACTATGGACCTCATGTACTCAAGAGGAATCTAGGCTAATATCAAAAGGAAAGATTCAAAGACCTCAAGGTGGTGATCTCAAGCATTTGTAGCTCATGCAAAGAATGGTAAAGGAAGAAGAAATTTTGGAAAATTTCATAAAAAGAATATAGGAAGAATACTTGCTCCCAATTATGATCACAAGAAGAAAGATTTGTCAAATGTTCAATGTTTTTGTTGTCACAAGTTTGGTCACTATTGACCACTACGTGTCACCGACCCATAGCAGTACACCCCCTTTTTTCGCAAAAGGGATAGCACCTGATCGATGTGTTTGTGTCGTCTAGCTATTATTATCAGCCTGATTGTCATGTTATAATGTAAACCCATTTTGCATGTATATGATGTAAATAATTTCAACAGATCTGTGTCATCATCATGTATGTAATTGCCTAGGTAAACCTATTTTTCCGGTAACGATCTACATTTCGGGAGGTTTTTTGTCTCACTGATCCATTCTCGGATGGTCGGCAGAGTTTTCCCTCAGCCTTACCCCAAAGCCGGTATGAATTTTGTCACCAGGATCTTAGGCAAGTCCTAGTGATCGAGTCTGAGTAAAAGTGATTTGGGAATAATTCTAACTATTTGGTTACGTTATTCTATTACAAATTGCTTAGTCTACTAGATTATATTTGTGTCGCAGAAATGGGTAGTTTGTGAGGGTCTATTTCAGATGGGTTTTCCCCCTTGTGATGTGAAAGATATTAAAATAATGATGTAAAGTGTCTTGAGGGTTAGAAAAATAATTTATCCCCTCATAAGTTAATTAATTAAATTTTCTGGCCAAAATTAATTAAATCCTAAGCCAGAAATTTAATTAATTCTAAGTCTTAGGTAAATTTAAATTCTCCGAAGGCAAAATTCGTTGGTCCTTAAAATTTAAATTTTAAGAGGTCCAGGGACTAAGGTAAATTGATTATTTTGCTAAATTTTAAGCCTTTGGTCCCTGGGGTTAAGTTAAAGTCAAATTTTTGAGGAAATTAATTCAAAAATTTTAATTTTTGAATTAATTAAAATGCATTTAATTGAAAAATTCGAAATTTCCTCAATAATTTAAAATTTTGACAGATGAGATTAAAAAAAAAATGATCCTCATCAACAGTCAAGATTGCTTTGACGAGGATCACTCGAACTAGCTGTTGGAGGATTTATCTTTAAATAAGAGGTCATTTGTCAGTCAGTGTCATTCGATCTTTGAGTCGTGTGCTAAGTGAAAGCTCTCTTGTAATCTTTTTATGAGCAATAAAAAAAGATTTTGGGGTTAATTTCTGTTGGTATTAGTCTTCGTGGAAATACTGTGAGATGTGTCATTTTTATGCATAGATTTCCTTTTAGCCATTAACGATAGCTTTCTAAAGAGTGATTTGAGTACATGTATCTTGCTCAGTCACTAGGGTTTGAATGGTAATTTAAGTTTTGAATATAATAGCAGGTATCTCTATTAAATCTGAATTTTATTATCGTTTTCTCACTCTATGTTGATGGTTGAATTGAGTTGTGCAGGAAATTCTTGATTTTTAGATCATCGGGCGTTCGGGGAAGTTTTCAATTGGACCAGCCAACTCCCGATTCGTATTTTCTGAAGAGCCCAACTTGATTGGATCCCAGGCTTATCATAAGAAATTTTATTGTTGATGCATGAAGGGTTTTGGGCGAAGCACCTCTGTTTAAAATCAAAATTTCAAATTTTTCTGTGCTAAATTGATAAATCTGGCTTTTAAGAGCCTTAGATTATCAAATCTAGGAGCGGAGTTGGACTCACACTCGCCAGATCTGATAGATCTGTTGTCCCTGTGCATAGATCTGTAATTTTTTTTTTTTTTTCTCTGACTAGGGTTTCTGGGGTTTCATTTATTTTGTATATCCGGGTTCTGGGTGTTTGTGTTTTCAGGAACAGGTTGCAGATCTGAAGGTGAAGTTTGATTTTGAAGCCAGATCTAGGCCTTGGAGGGTAAGATCTAGCCTCAAAACCAGCTTTTGCAGGGGCATTATTTTGCAGTCCAAGGGTTTCTTAAATTTTTTAAACCTGGAGATAATTTTACAGGGGCTTCGATTATGAATCTGAATCAAAACATATCAATTTAATCTGGAAATTTCTGGGTTTTATTGGGCCATGATTTTCCATTTTGTTTGCTACCTGGGGTTTTTCCAGTAGAATTATTTTCGAATTTTTTTAAGGGTTTTGCTGCCATTTGTTTGATTCCTCTCCCTTGCTGTCCAAAATTGTCTATCTCTCTGCCACACATTGTTGTAGCCTCCCTCAGCCGCTGATCTTTTCAACCCTCGGATTTTTCTGCTCCACGCAGCTCCTTCCATACTTTTGTTGCCTCATACGCTGCCCAATCCGCTGCGTTTTTTCCTGCCACTCCATGCAAGCCTGCAACCTGCGAACACTGCAACGTCTCTCTCATCATCGTCAGCTTGCTCTCCCCGCTGCTCCCTCTCTGCTTTCCCGCAGCACCGTCCCCTCTCCTCTACACGCAGTTTCCTGTCGCAGCCTCCAGAACCTGCGTCCTCCCTTCTGTCATCGAGTTTCCTCATCCTTTCACTGCCTATTCGCTCAACCCGCCTCTCCTATTCATAACTCCATCCATCCCTTTATGCTACTCCAGACCTGCGCATTTGCGTATTCTGCATCCCTACCATCGATCATCCATTGTCATTGCCAGATCCGCATGCCTCCTTGACCTTCTCCTCTCCACCGTCGGACCTGCACACTACAATCCCATTTGAGCTACACACTACAATCCCATTTGAGTTTTCCTTCTTTTTTTTTTTATTCTATGCATTCGTGAGTTAGATAGGAGGATAGCTTAGGTTAGATAGGTAGCGTAATTTTTTTTTTATTGTATGAAGTGTATTTTGTTTTTATATCATTAAAAAACATAAAAAAAATTCAAAAGTCCGATTTTAGTTTTATGTTATTTCTTTTTCTTCTTTTTTTTTAACTGTGTGTTTGACTTTGATACTTTTTTTTATTATCTAAAATTCAAAAAATCTATATATATATATATATAATAATCTAAAAACCCTAAAAAATTTAAATAAAAACTAAAAAAGCTAAAAGGGGCTTCACATTAATTTTATTTTATGTGACTTTGAGACATCCTAAATTTTTTAAATCAAAAGTAAATTTTTAGCGTTAAAAGATTTTAAATTTTTTATGTGGCCTCTGGCCCATTAAAAAATTTTAAAAATTATTTAATCTTTTGATTTACTTTGGTCACATTAAGAGAAAATCTTGATTAATCATTTACCACATTAAGTCTTGCTTAGCATATTGAAAAAGGTTTTCCTAAGGACTAGTCAAATTTGTCAAGGATAAAATCTAAAGGAGAATTTTGTGGTATCAACATTTCTTTTTCTCTATAGTTAAATGTGCTTAAATTTTCATATATAAAGATTAACTATAGGAAAGTGGTAAATTTCCTAGATTTGGGTCACTAAGCATAATCATTTAAATTCTAGGATCTAAATCGGTTAGCATTTAAATTTCGTGGTTGTTTAAAGTATTTGAATCTCTTAAAATTTAATTGCTAAGACATTGTGCATCTGTTGAATATCTTGCATCTATCTATCATCATTGCTTGGATTATTTAATGCTCGTTACATGCTAGACATTTTGCAAATGTTTTCAAGTGATTGTTAAAGAATCTTGTTGTGGAATTATAATAGATCGCATATCTCTGTTTCCTAAGCTAAGCATACTTTTGAGCATTTGTTGACATTGATATCGAATTGCAAAGTAGTTTTTGTTCTCTTTGAGCTAAATTGTATCAAGAAGATTTGAAATAAGCTGGTGTTTTAATTGTAATATCTTCAAGAGTTTATCTTTTAAGTCTTCATCTAATAAAGCGAACATTTCATTTGGGTAATTGAGGGCTTTTGCGACATAAGTGTTTTCCCATCCTCGAGTCTAACTTCATCTCATCTTCCGGTGCATTTGCATATAAGTTAACTTTGCATAGATAAAATTTACTTCCAAGCATAAGCTTGGTCGATAGACAAATAGATATCCATCCGTCTTTTCTTGAGAAGCCTGTTTTAATAGTACTTAAAACGGTGACCTTGCAGTCGTCAGAGCCACAACTCTCTGCAGCACCGGAGGCACCGGGTATGTTAGAAGTTCAGGAGAGGTATCGTTAATCACACCTTAGTGTGATTAAACGAGCTTGCAAAAATATAGAAAAGATAGATCAACGCCTTAGAATTCAGCCTCTTCGAGGAGGCGACCTCCTTTACATTACACGAATGAACAATTCTTGGATGATACAAATGACAAGACCTCCTTTCTATATATAGGAGTTTAAGGGGTCATAATATAATCAAAGCCGACATAACAATAATAATGTAAGGGCACAATAATAACAATAGTGGGCTTCTATGGGGCACAATAATAACAATATGGGGACTACATGGGTACAACCATGTAATAAGGGGGTTGTACTAATAACAATAAGGGGTTACACTAGTAGTATAGGGGCCTAACAGTGTGCTTCTCTTTATCTTCTCTCTGCTAATTACTACGAAATCAGGTTCAACACAGAAAGGATTGAAGGATTCATAATTTACGTAGGCATTTAACTAAAATTAACCAAGATTCCTGCATCTCACATTAGTTTTAGGGATTGCAATTCATATAAGGTAGTCATTCATCCAAGCAGCAATTGCTAATTGATTACTTGGTCTTCATTTCCCTAGCAAGATCGTTGACTCCATAAGGCACTAATATCAACCGTTTAAAATCTAATCAAATTCTAAGTCTTGCTAAATCTTAATCAAGTACTTGATCGCCTCACTGTGTCTCCCGAACTGGTTGGTTCCCAACTAGTTCTTCTTCATTCCTTTTTTCCCATAGGGTCTACCCCCCTTAGCCTGCTGTAGGGAGACAGCTTAAATGAAGAGATTGGGGATCAGAGTGATAGCGCCTGATCTAAGCGTTGTCACAGTGCCTAGACATTCTGTGCGACAACAGTCACTATAAAAGGCAACACACTGAAAGGAAGAATGATTAGAAGAGGAAAGGCAAGCAACATGTTTCAACAACAACAATTGATGATGATGAACATCCAAATCAAAATAAATTCAAGAATGAAAGTGAAGAAGATTTTGTTTTCTTTTCTGCTCTTTCGGGTACTGTTGCAGATCACAGTGACATCTAGTTACTAGACAGTGGTACCTCTAAACATATGACAGGTAACTGTAATAGTCTCACTGAATTGGTAGAGAAGTCAACACTGAAAATGGAACTTCGTGACAATGGCAAGTATGAATTTAAAGGTGTTGGTCAACAAATTTTTAGCTGGAGTCAGAAGAAAATGTTTATTTAAATGATGTATTGTATGTACCAGGTTTGAAAAAGAATTTACTCTCTACTTCATCTTTGGAAGACAAAGGGTATAGAGTTCAATTTGTTGATGGACAGGTTCTTGTATGGAAAAAGTGCTCAAACATAGATTCTACAAAGGTGATTAGTGTTCGAGAGTGAGGCTTGTACAGACACCTGGGACAATTAGCTCAAGAATTGGTACAAAATGACATCAATCTATGTGAGTTATGGCACTGTAGATTTGCTCACATTCACTATAAGGCTTTGTTAGTATTAAGGAATGTGGTTACAGGTCTTCTAGAACTCCAAGAACAACATGAAGGAGTTTGCAAAGGTGCACTTGGCAAGAATGTCAAGGGATCCTTTCCTGTGAAAATTCTATCACTGGAACCACTGATTTATTTTTCCTACTTATTCCACAATAAGTTATTTATGAAATTACTTCAATAAACATTAAAAATAAATATTGTTGCAAATATCACACCGTAATACAGAAACAAACATATGCACAAGCATTAACACATTGACACAGATATTTTGGACAACAGTCCCCGGAAAAAACCCAATGTGGGAAAACCGGTGCAGCAAGGGAGGATTTTATTATTCAACAATTTTCTATACAACAGGGTGGCAAACTGGCTTACCGACAGAGAGAAATAATTCTCTAGCACTTCTCCCAATCTAGCGTCAACCTGGCTGACCTCTGCATGGCTTTCAAACCCTCTGCGTGAGCCCTTGCGTGACTGTGTCAACCCTGGGCCTCTGTGCATCACACAGGCTCAACAAGTGACTGTGTATTCTTCTATTGCCTCTGCGTCTGCCCAAAAAGCCCTGCGTCTGCCTCTCCTGCCTCAACGCTGATCTCCAATGGCTGATCCCGCCTCTCTGCTCCGTACTTACTGCCTCCTGACTACTCACCAAACCACTAGTTCAATTTCTCAGCTAACCCTGCTCTAGAAATTGAATTGACTGGTCTCCCTGAGTGTGTTCTCCAAGTGACCCTCAAGCCTCCTCTTATACTTTTCTCGTTGACAAATCAACGGCTGAGATTAAGTCCCTAATCAACGGCTAAGATTAGATCTGGCTTGATCCATGACTTTTGGACCATTCTAACACAGTTTTATATTAATACACATTAATATTTTATTTTCCCTAAGTTTAGACTTAAACCGTTTAGAATCTGCCCAAACCCTTTCTAGGTATTGGAGACCTCATGTGCCTTAGCCTCTCCACCAATTTTCGTGGCTAGAGCACATCCGATGCTACCCAAATCAACATTTCCAAGAAGTGACAACTTGGATCTGATTCATTAAGATGTATGCAGACAAATGGCAACAACTTCTTTGGGTGGCTTCTTGTACTATGTAACAATTATCGATGATTTCTTCCAAAAAAACATGGATCTACTTCATGAAGACAATATATGAGGTCTTTAGCAAGTTTCAAGAATTCAAAGCTTAGGTAGAGAACTTGACAAGAAGAATATCAAGACTCTGAGGACAAATAATGGACGAGAATACACTTCCAAGGAACACATTGCTTTTTGCAAAGAAGCTAGGATTGAGAGGGAGTTGATAGTCCCTTACAATCCTCAACAGAATGGGATTTCCAAAAGGAAGAATGTGACTATTGTGGAAGCCTCCAAGGCAATGATTTATGATCAAGATTTATCCATGTTCTTATGGGATAAGGCATCCAAGACAACAATTTATGTTCAAAAAGGAAGCCCTCACCAGACTTTGGAATTCAAGACTCCTGACAAAGGTTTCACAAGTGAGAAACTAGAGGTTGGGCATTTGAGGATCTTTGGTTGTCGTGTCTACATTCATGTACCCAAGGACAAGATGACAAAGCTGGAGCCTGCTAGAAAGAAGGTAACATTTGTTGGATACACTGAGTCATCAAAGGCTTATAGAATTTGTAGTCTAGGACAACGACAGATTGAAGTCCACAGAGACAAGTGTTATCAGAACTGGGCCGAAACCAGAGGAACTGGCCAATCTGATCGGTTTGGGGACCAAACTGGTCCTGTTCGAGGTTCAGAACTGACTAGTTCGACACAGAACCAATCGGTTTTGTACCGAACCAACTAGTTCTGTATAAGTTCATCAAAGATGTTTGAAACTCAATTTTTTAAAGAAAAAACAAGAATTTTTGAGTGGGGCAGCCTAATATTCAAGCGTATGGCCTTTTTACTTAAATTTTTAACATTACCATGAAATGAATCAGGATGTTTGAGTGGTTCCGACCTCATTGAATTTCATATGGAGAAAGTAGAGATTTAGATCTCACTCAAAATCCAACAGACTTAATAGTTTTTCATGATTAGTGGATTGCAATGTTTCCATCGAATTTGGTCATGTATGATGATATGGAACTAGTATTTAATCAAGAGCACCAAACCCTCTATGTGCCTTGATGTTAGTGGCATTGGTTGTCGAACTCCTCTATCACGACCCTACTAAAAATGTACCCATCACTCAAACAAAATTTTGACTCGACATGCTATGTTTTTTCTATGTTATTTTAATGCTTAGAGGGTGATATTGATGACAAAATCCCAATATAGGCAATGATTTTGATGATAGGTAGGCATTTGTTGTAGCATGAATTTTTTGGGATGCTAGAGGCCATCTAGAGCCTGTTTGTTGATGTATTTTCAATTCAAATACATATTGCACTCGATGCTATTTTGGTCATGTGCACCCTTACATGCTATATAAATGAGAAATTTTGCTTCTTTGTGCATAAGTGATTTGGATTCATATGGATACACATGAATATATATGTTTTTCTTTAAAATTTGAATATTTTATGTGTTTTTGGTTGATTAGTTTTTTGGTCTGGTTTTTTTACTAGTTTCGGTTTGGTTTCGATCGGTTCTCAGTTCAAAGCGTTTTTTAGTTCGGCCACCGGTTCAGTTCTGATAACATTGGTAGAGACGCTACCTTTGATGAGGACGCAACCTTCAGGAAGTCTAAAGATGTTGGGGATGATGAAGAACACGAAGTTCCCAAGGGAGTTGGTTCAAGGCCTTCTGAAACTATGGAACATTTTTTAGATCATTAGGAAGAGCCTGAACCTATGGAACATTTTTCAGATCATCAGGAAGAGCCAAAAGGGTTGAATGATCCTAGGGACCCACCTAGGGTTGTTCTAGAACCCAAGAGACCAACATGGCTTCGTAGTACATCGCAGGAAGTAGACGAACATGTAGCTTCTCGTGGCACTTTTAGAGAAAGCAAACGTCCCAAGACCTACTAAGGATATGTAGCATTGATGAGTCACATCATTGATTCCATGCCATCCAACTATGAGGAGGTAGCAAGTCAGGGATATTATACCGAGACCTGAGGAGAAGTCAGTGGTGACTTCCAAGTGGATCTACAATATCAAGCATGCGGTGGATGGCAACATAGAGAAGCCCTGTGTCTGCCTCTCCTGCCTCAGCACTGATCTCCAGTGGCTGATCATACCTCTCTGCTCCGTACTTGCTGCCTCCTGACTTCTCACTAGACCACTGGTTCAATTTCTCAACTAACCCCGCTCCAGAAATTGAACTGACTAGTCCCCCTCAGTGTGTTCTCCACGTGACCCTCAAGCCTCTTCTTATACTTTTCTCATTGACAAATCAACGGCCGATATTAAGTCCCTAATCAACGACTAAAATTAGATCTAGCTTGATCCATGACTTTTGGACCATTCTAACATAGTTTTATATTAAAACACATGAATATTTTATTTTCCCTAAATTTAGACTTAGGGACTCCATTAAAAATATTAATTATTTTAATATCTCCCAAATTGTTTAGAATATGCCCAAACCCTTTCTGGGTATTGGAGATCTCATGTGCCTTAGCCTCTCCACCAATTTTCGTGGCTAGAGCACATCCAATGCTACCCCAAATCAACATTTCCAAGCAGGGAGGTCAGTTGGGAGATCAGTTACTTACTTCTCAGTAACTAAGTTGCAGTGCAACAGTGGGCAACACGATGCAACATGATGAGAGGAGGTGCAAAGCAGATGCAGTGCTAGGAGGAAGGACCAACAACAGCACAGATGCAGAGGGAGTTGTGGTACAGATGCAGCAGTGGCAGTGGCAGAACCACGGGCAGCAGTATAGGATGCAGCAATGCAGAGGATGATGGGCAAGAAGGCCTAGCATCAGTGCAGGTACCAATGTTGGATGATCAGAGTAATACTCAGTGAGGAGTATTGCTAGAGCACAGTCCTCGCTAAGAGGGAGTGTTGATTTGGGGTAGCATCAGATGTGCTCTAGCCACGAAAATTGGTGGAGAGGCTAAAGCACATGAGATCTCCAATACCCAGGAAGAGTTTGGGCAGATTCTAAACAGATTAGGAGATATTAAAATAAATAATATTTTTAATGGAGTCCCTAAGTCTAAACTTAGGGAAAATAAAATATTGATGTGTATTAATATGAATCTATGTTAGAGTGGTCCAAAAGACATGGATCAAGCCAGATCTAATCTTAGCCGTTGATTAGGGACTTAATCTCAGTCGTTGAGATGTCAATAGGAAAAGTATAAGAGGAGGCTTGAAGGTCACTTGGAGAAGACACCAGAGTGATCAGTCATTCTATTCTCTAGAGCGGGGTTTGCTAAGAAAGATAGAATCAGTGATCGGGAGAGCAGCAGAGGGGCATTGAGTACAGAGAGACAGAGACGCAGAGATAGTACCGGGATAGCAGCAGAGCAGCCAGAGAGAGAGACACAGGAGCAGCCAGTGCTCACGCAGAGGCAGCTAAGTGTTGCGCAGGGCACCAGAGGGGCCGGCATAGCTGACGCAGGGCCTCCTAGGGCTAACGCAGGCCAAGATAGGCTGAGGCAGTGCCAGCGTTGGGCTAGGAGAGGCTGACACAGTCCAGATTGGGCAGACGCTGGGGTTTCTGGGGCAGATTGGTGCTGAGTAGCTGCCGGAAGGATTATCCGGGGTTTCAGCCAGTAGATTTGTCAAAAACCGAGAGGTATTACTGCTAAGGAAATTCTCTGTTGGGTAGGCCAGTTTTGGCACCCAGATTGTACTCTGATATTGCTTAATAAGAAAACCCTTAGATAGCTGCACCGATTTTCCCACATTGGGATTTTCCAGGGACATTAGTCCAAAAATAGTAGTGTCGTGTGTTGTGTTTGTTCTTGTTTCTTTTAGTTGCTAATCTGTAATATGTTGAACATGCACTAGTGTTTATTTTCAGTATTTACATTGTAAATAACTTGTTAAGGAAGATAACAAGTAGGTAGGAATAAATTAGATAAAGTGCATGGAGGGTTTCTAACTAAGTAAACTTAGAAACTTCAACACAAAGTGGTTTCTCCTTGGGGTAGTTGGGCTTCTCCTTGGGGCAATTGGATTTCTCTTGGGAAAATTCATCCCAAAGCTGCCCCAAATTTCAACATTCCCTCTCAGCTAGGGAGGAATTTTCAGTTGCACCATAAGTCTCATCTCAGATGTACATGTCTCAACATAAGAGAAACTTATCTCATCTCATCTTGTCTCATAGAAGAAGAATAATCCACAACCGATGATAGGGGAGATCGATTTACCACAACCAAGTCCATGGTAGTCATAAATGACCTTGGTAAAGATCATCCAAACACTACGGGTCTCCAGGTCAAGTTCCATGACCTCATCTCAGCTGAACAATGATGTCTCATCCATAGAAGAAGAAGAATGATCCACACTGACAATAGGGGAGATCAATCTACCACAACCAAGTCCATGGCAGTCATAAATGACCTTGGTAGAGATCACATGCACCCTATGTCCACTGACTAACCCTCACCCAACTTGATCCTCAGTAATCAAGTGGTAGAACACCTGCATCCAATACTTAGGGGAGATCAATTTACCACAACCAAGTCCATGGCAGGCGCATTCGCCCTTGGTAAAGATCACACACACCTAAGTCTCCTCTCCCATGTGGCCAAGATGGGAGGCAATCTCGACAAGCTTAACCAAGTCCATGACCCCTTTACAAGGGTGACTTGTGGTTAGGATGCATACTAGGGTATGTACTCAGCCAAGTCCATGGCTTTAAGGAGTACCATCTGTTGAAGGAAATGTAACTAGGTTCGATCTTCATAAATGTACTTTGGATATTTTTATTTATTCAAGAAAAGAAATATTATTTTTATAATATATGTCAATGAGTTTCTTGCTCATTGAAATAGGTCTAACACAAGTTAAAGTGCTATAGGTGAGTCAAATAGTCAAAAGAAAATGTTGAAGACCTTAAGGACATGTTGCATCATGTATATGTTTGTATAAAGTCAAAGAATACTCCTCCAAGCAAAGTCAAGTCTCCTCCAAAGCAAAGGACCATCAATGAGTCTCCTCCAAGCATGTGACACCACCAAAGAAGCCATCCGAAGTAAGCATAACAAGTCGGCCTACAAACAGTCTTCAAGTCGGCCTAAAAGGAGGGACAATCCTCTATATATAGAGGTTGTCCACTCCATTACAACGTCAACCAAGTAGCTCTGAAATCTGCGAAGAAAAGAGGCTAGAGAAAGGGTAACGAAGGATGAAGACGAAATCTCCTAGTGCAGTGAAGAAAGGAGGAGAAAAGCCGAAGTGAAAAGGACTGTTTCTAGGGCTAGAAACAGTCACACGTGTGAAGAAAGGGTGGTCAAGTCTGCAAGTATGACAACAGGGACAAACAGTCCATAAACTAGTGTTGTTTGGGTTTGAAACTAGGCCTACAAGGCCTCCCAAGTCAAGCGAAGAAGCCTATCTCTCTAGCGAAGGAAAAGGACCCTAATTCTCTAGGGTACCTCTCACATGTGCGAGAATTAGGGCTGCAGTGCTGTCACACTAAGCCTACCACTATACATCAAGAAGGAACTCGGATGATCAAGAGAAGGAATGAGTATCCTTAGGTGAAGAATATCACTAAGTAAAAGTATCTCTTCTAGAAGATCTACTAACAGTGGAAGGAAGAACGGAGTGTCGGAAGAAGGAAGAAGTGTCAGGGAACGAAGTGCCAGAAGGAGGTGGACAAAGTGCCAAGGAAACATAGTGTAGAGAAAAGGAAGGACTTCACCTGTGCTTGGAGGATCTTCTAGTCAAGGGTCTAGGGTTTGGCATTGATCATGAAAGAAGCTTCAATAAGAGAAAACTTACCTAAGGGTTTTCCTCTCAAGAGAAGAGAGGTTTTGGCTATGGCAGAGAGCCAACATCTTGTGTTCTAGTTTTATGTGTTGATAGCAGTTTGATGAAGCACACACATGCATTAATAAGCAAAGAAGAAGATTAAGCTAACAAAGACAAATTGTAAAAAGACTTCACAAATTGTTATCTAGTCACGAAGAATCACTCTACACCTAATTGCCCTAGATTCTTCAACACCATCACCCAGGAGTCTAGCTGCTCAACCCCCTTCATCAAGTCCATGGCTAGTCATAAAGATGGGGGAAGGCATATGCTCAGTGTTCTCCATCAACCATGATCCCTCTCGAGGAGGGAGAGGCTTGCTGCACATCTCCCTTCACCAAGTCCGTGACTAGTCATAAAGATGGAGGATAGCATATGGTTAGTGTTTTCAATCAGCAGTGTTCCCTCTTAGGGAAGAATACATTCTCCTACACTCCAAGCTACTCTCTGAAGAATATGAACTTTGCTTTCGACAAAGGCTTGGAGAGATTACTAGGAGACCTGCGTTCATCTCTCCAAGCCTTTGCCACCCCACCCCCTTCCATTCGATTACCTACTTTCATTTCTGAGTCACAATGGTTAAACCATTTGCCCAAGGCATGTTTCCCATGGGGAGGCCATAGGTCCCATGGCTTCTCTCCATAGTTCCCTACTCAACTCAAGGAGGGTTTTGGAATTATTGGTCTATTATGCACAAGTGGTTATGGCCTATTCATATATATCATTACCTACCTGTAGTTATGGCTAAGACCATATTTGAATTCTTTTATTGTATTACTATTTATGGTTAAAGCCAGCCTAGTCACACTTGATATGTAGGCTCAATAGCACTATTTGGGTTTGTGCTCTTGTTTTGTGGTCCCATAACACCCTCTTCAAAGGATGCCTCACTTGAATTGTGTGTAAATACACAACTCAAGCTCTCATTTGTATTGTCTCATCCTATGATATCTTGATCTCTCTTATAAAGTGTTTCATGCCTAAGGGAACCTATATCTTTGGTGTTCTCTTGTGCTTGGCATTTCTTTATTTTGCATGTACTTGTTCATTTCTTGCATAGTGCACTTTTACATGGACATATTTTTCTCTCTAATGATAACCCTCTACGGTATTTGTGAATAAATTACTACACAATTTGGGTTTTCTTTGGTTCCATTCAATTATCTGCTTTCATTTGTGAATCTCAACAGTTGAACCATTTGCCCAGGCCACGTTGCCCATGGGGAGGTCACAGGTCACAGGTTCAGATATGGTCAAGTCCATTGGAGTTACCAGCCACTATTGTGGCTGGTAGTATCCAGATATCCCTGGGAAGAAGGGGATCCTGTGAGGTTTTCCTTGTGAAAAGGTATTAACCACTAAACATAAATTCCTTTCCTAGAAGAGTCAAATCTGCCCTTCTCAACACTGTTACCTGTGAATAGATTTTGTTTCTTTCTGTAATAACCAATGCCTCAAATATTAGCTGTCATTATCATTAATGATTTTGGAGATGAGATAATGCTTCCAAGTTCCAATACAAAAAAAATCATCCATACATAAAAAAATGTGCAAGTGATAAATAAAATTCACTATTTTCCACTATTATATTTCCAGAAATTGGGATTGCAACAGAGATATTTTCTTCAAACTGATCAGTGTATCACTGATAGCCTAAAGGGGTTAGGTTGTTTGATCTTGGGGCAATGAAATGATAATTGAAGATAACTCATTGGGTATCCATCTGTTTGTGTAGTCCTATCATGAGATTTTTAAAAAAATTTATCTTTTAAGTTGGTCTAATAGTGACATGAGATTTAGAATGTCCATTTCTTGAACTGGAGAGTAGATTTCTTTTCCATTTTACAAAATGTAAAAGGATTTTGAAAAGTCATCATGTCCACATATGCTAATTGAATGCCCTTAATTCTCTTTTATATCTTTCCCGGATCAAGGATTCTCCAAAAGTGAACATACTCCCAGTAAATAGACATTTCACTGTTCAGGGATATAACATAATAGCATTGAGTGGTTATGAAGCAATATGCTGTGTTGAGTTAGAACAGTGGAAAAGAATTTATATATACAGTGATATACGCTTTCCTTGGCATTCCTTTGATGATATGATTTATATATAGCATATACATAATTTGAAATCCACAATAAATCAACCAGCTAGAATCTTCTATGCAGCTAGAAAAATCGGAAAGAAAAGCAACCCAAGCTTCAATTATTTGCAAGGTTGTCTCATTAAAATAGAGAAAATCATGCCAACCAATTTTTATAAAGAAAATTGATTGGTGGTCAATAGTCTATCAACCGTAAAAACCACAGTTAGATTAAATTAAAGATCAATTCAATCCTAATGGCCTGTGCAACATCAATAAATGTCAATGGGAATAGATAGAATGTAAACGTACTCTCTGCTCTAATGACAAAGTATTGCCATGAGGTTGTTAGAAATTGCATTCTCCATATTTATGCGAAGATTTCTGCCTGTGTCATTCCTGCAGAATTTGTGGATATGTACTGTGATCTGTGGGTGATCACAGCACCCACAGATAGGTCTCACAGATGGGCTATTTGTGGCATCCATAAAGAGGATTTGCAGATAGATTGAAGATCTGCAAGGAGGTCCAAATGGATCCACACCAGATGATATCAGCGGGGGTATCCATGGAAAAGGATTGTCGCTTGAGACTTAGGAGTTTGTGGATACATTGATGCAGATACAGATACATTTGCATATGCAGCTCTGTATCTTCCCAGAATACTTCTGGTGATGAGATTGGAAGCCTGTAGATATCACTAGAACAAGGGAGCTAAAGAGATATACCAGTTTGAGTGGTTTAGTTATCAATTCGTTCAGTTACCTGAATGACTGTGACTCTTATGCCATATGAAAGTGAATGGCTAGTTGGAATTGCTCTTGTAGTGTGACTGCAAATGAAACGTGGATGGATGTAAGGATGTAGGCAGATAGTAAGAGATGGGGGATTCTGTGATACTGGGATGTCCATCATGGGCAGATGATATTCTTTGTACCTACTTCTCCTGTAATAGAACATATCTCTTTTATCCTCCATATCTGCATTTGTTGAAGTTCATATGATCATGTGATTATTCCATTTGTTGTTTAATTCTATCTGTTTGTTGCATGCTATTGAAAATTGGCAGCTCAGGGATGAATTTCCTTAAATAAAATCTCATTTCTGACAGTTTTGGAGTGACTTTCTAAAAATAGAAAATCATGTCTAGCATCCCAAGTATGACTTTCCAAAAGTATTAAACCACCTGCATCAATTGGTAATAAAGTATTGTTGATGGAAAATCACTTAACTTATCATTAATCTTAATAGTTCAATCTCGACTTAATCATCAATATTATTAATATTATTATTATTTATCCTTTACGATATTATGATATTATCATTACAAGCTAAGTTGCACGAAACGGGGAAACGGGTACGAGTTTCCGAAACAGGAAGCGATACGAAACGCGACCTCCCAAATTTTGGAAACGGGGATATATATATATATATATATATATTGAAAATATTTAATATATATATATATATATATGTGCAATCATAAAGCATAAATGATACATTATAATTTATTACACTTAAACATTAAGATTTAATTTACATCACATTTACTCATGAATGATCACATAATGAAAATAAAAATATCGGAATATCCAAAAACAACCTTTATTATATATCCAAATCTCAAAATCAGCCTTTATTTATATTAATATATGAGGCTGCAAGTACAATAAAGACTATAAAGCTGCAAGAGAGAGATCCAAATTAGAATTTTCTGCATCCACATCCCATTCTTTAGAAGGACCACTGTTGTATTGGGAGTCTCCTCCTACATAGTCGAACGACCTTAGTGCTCTTGATTAAATACACGTTTCATACCCTAGTACCCTACATGATCTTGATTATTGGGAGTTTCCCCTGCATAGAGGGCTTGGTTCTCTTGATTAAATACAAGTTCCATACCCTAGTACATGATAAAATCCAATGGAAACATTGCAATCCCTCTAATCCTGAAATCCTGAAAACACATAAGTCTGCTGGATTTTGCGTGAGATCTAAAATTCTACTTTCTCCATATGAAATCCAATGAGGGCGAAACCACTCTCAAACATCCTGAGTCATTTCATGGTAATGTTAAAAATTTAAGTAAAAGGATGAAAATGAAAAATAAAGGAGAATATCACTTTTAACATTACCATGAACTGCATATCCCTCAAACTTCCTGATGAACTGCATATCAACACTAGGACAAAAATTCACTTTTATAACTTTAGACACGCATCTAGAAGCAACAAGAAGTCACTAACATACCCTAAAAGTAAATTAAAAAACAAATTAAAAAATAAAAAAATAAAAAAAAACACAAGTTAATGAGGAAACGTGGGTCGTACAGCCCTAAAACGCGTTTCCGGCCGTACTGGCCACGTTTCCGTTTCAGGAAACGTGGCAGTACGGTTGGAAACGCGTTTCACGGCCGTACCAAACGCGTTTCCGCGTTTCGTACCCGTTTCCGTACGGAAACGGACCTCTATACCACGTTTCCTGCAACATAGATTACAAGTCACCTTACCTTCATCACCTCAATCACTTCGCACCTCTCTCCTTGATGTCTCACATAGCACTATGTCACTCTCTCTCTCTCTTAATGATACGTTACACTCTCTCTTACGCACTCATTAAAGACATGGCATATTCCTCTTACACTCATTAAAGGCATGTCATAAAATATTCCTCTTACGCTATCTTTAATGCATATGTTACACTCTCCTTAACTAAGGCATGTGTACCTCTCCTTAATGGCATAAGTTACTAAGGCACGCGTACCTCTCCTTAATGGCATAAGTTACTAAGGCACGCGTACCTCTCCTTAATGGCATAAGTTACTAAGGCATGTATTTCTCTTCTTAATGGCATGAGTTACACTCCCCTAAATGACATATGTTACTCTTTCTCAAGGCATGCATATTGCTCCTCTTTTGTGACAAGAATTCATTGTTCGTCCTATATATGTATCTCATATCATCTCATCTTCTTACTACTTGTGCATTGTGTTGAATTTCCATGATTTTGGGTCTAGGATAGAATCTTAAAATATCTGACGCTACCAAACCAAAAATCTGAACGATACTACTTTGCACAGCAGAATATAAACCAGTGTGGAAAAAGTCGGCAAACATCGGGATTAAATCGCCAAAATCCGTTTTTTTGGGTTGGCCGATTAAATCGGCTGATTTTTTGCCAACTTTTTCACTGAGAAAAAATCAAGATTAATTCGTAAAAGTCCTGATTTAATCGAGAGTTGACCCAAAAAGTCGTCGAAACTTCCCAAGGCATGGATAAGAGGCGGAAAAGGCAAAAAAAACCATCATTTTTCATTGTTTTTGCTGCCATTCGTCCCTGTGGAGAGAGGAGGTGTTTTCCATTTACCCAAAAGGAGGAGATTTGCTAGTTTTGTGGTGGGGATTTGGAGATTTGTCCACTGCTCAACATGAGAGATTCAAAGTGTCGATTTTTTGCTACCAAGTATGTATTTTAATTTCTCTCTTAGTCCTTGGTCCACAAATGGCTTCTTAAATATTTCTATAGATCTATTAGTTTGTTTTTATCCTATTTTTGCTTAGAATTTAGAATCTAGATTGAATCAAAACTTCAACTTTCAAGAATCAAATGACAAAAATTCAAACCCTTGTTTAGTGAATCTAAGTGTGTTCAAGTGAGTGAGAAGAGGCATTTAAAATTTAAAATCAACAATTACATTTGTGTTTGCTTCTTATGTGATGGGCAATTTTTTATTTTTTTCAACTTTTTTTTGTGCCCAGGTTCAAATTCAAGTTCAAAGTTTCAAACAAAATGCCAAGGCTTTTGGACCCTATGTGGGAATATGGTGAACCTGATACTATACCCGAATCTAGGGGGGTCAATAGAATGTATTTGACTTGCAAGTTGTGTGGCAAGCATATGTCAAGGGGTGTCAACAGAGTAAAATTCCATTTGGGGCAAATTTCGGGGCAAAATGTAGAGCTTTTCCTAGATCCATTTCCAAAAATCATCCAGCAAGCCATTAAATCATTGATAGATAAAGAGGAGGGAAAAGACATCGTGGCAGCACTAAAAATACAACTTGTAGGGGTCTCAAGAGTGGGGGGAAGTGAGAGTGGTTCTTCAACATCACCTTCCACACCCACATGTCCCAACCCCTCAGCTTTCTCAACTTTTTTTGTTCCTAGAACCACACCTGGTGCACAACCTGGCATCAAATCGACACTTAAAAAAAAGGAAAAGGCAGAAGCTAATAGGTTGGTTAGTAAGTGTCTTCTATGGAGTGATGTTCCTTTCAACATTGCCAAGACAAACCCATTCTACCAACCTATGTTTGATGTTGTTGTTGTCGTTGGCCCGGGGTACAAAGCCCCTACCTTTGCAAAGTTGAGAGGGCCTCTTCTTCAAGATGAAAAGACTGATTGCACTGCTAGAGTGGAGAAGTTTAGGGCATCATGGGAACACACTGGATGCATAGTCATGTCAGATGGTTGGACTGGCATGAAGGGTAGGACCCTTCTTAACTTCTTGGTTAGTTGTCCCAAGGGGACAATGTTTATGAAATATGTTGATGCATCTGCACACATTAAAGATGCATGTTTATTATGTGAGTTGTTGGACATCTTCATTTAGGAAGTAGGCCCACGAAATGTTGTCCAAGTCATAATGGACAACGCTGCAAATTATGTTACAGCTGGCAAGTTTCTTATGGAGAGGTATCCTAACTTGTTTTGGACACCTTGTGTTGCTCATTGTATTGACTTGATGTTGGAGGATATAGTTAAGATTCCTCTTGTGATGGATATTGTTGAATCATCCAGGAGCATAACAAAATTATATATAATCATGCATTTGTGCGTAACTTGATGAGAAGATTAACCAACAACAAAGAGTTGGTGCGTCCTGCCATTACACGATTTGCCACTACTTTCATATCTCTTTAGTCTCTGTTGAATTCTATGTCGGATGTGAAGAGCATGTTTCTTTCACAAGATTGGCGTGCTTTATCTAGTTTCAAATGAAAACTAGTTTCATATGATCAGAGCTTTTGGGCAGGAGTAGAGGAGGTGTATGCCATTTCAAAACCTTTGGTAAGGGTTCTTCGGTTGGTTGATGGAGAGAAGCCTGCAATATGCTACTTGTATGAGGGCATGGATAGGGCCAAAGAAGCCATTCATGCCTATTATGAAGACAAGGGAGACAAGGGGTTAGAGAAACAACAAGTCATATGGAGAGTGATTGATGAGTGATGGAACAATTCCCTCCATCGTCCCATTCATGGTGTAAGTATCTACCTCAACCCCGCATTTTCTTACTCTTGGGGTTTCAAATTTGATGTCGTGGTGATGGATGGATACTTCACTTGTGTTGAGATGATGGTGGCATCTGAGTAAGAACGTGAAGATATTTCTAAAGAAATGGAGATATATAGGATGGCAAGTGGCACATTTGGTTTTACCATGGCTATTAAGAATAGGATGACCAAAATGTCAGGTAAGCTTCAATTTGTTTCAAGTTTAGAATTTCAATGTTTTAACCTTTTTTTTTATGTTTCTCATTTTTCTTTTAACTTGTAGATGCTTGGTGGACAAGCTATGGTGGCAAAGTACCCCATCTCCAAAAACTTGCCATTCGAATGCTCAGTCAAATATGCAGTTCCTCTAGGTGTGAGCACAACTGGAGTGTATTTGACAAAATACACAGCAAAAAGCGCAACAGGTAACAAAAATTCAATTTAAATTTTTGAATTCATTTGATTATTTTTAATATTTAAATTTTCTAAGTACTAATTTACAATCTATGACCCTAATACAGATTGGAGTCCCAACGCCTCAATGACATGGTCTATGTCTACTACACTCTTTGATTGTGGGTGAGACAACTTCAGAAAAATCCTGATGTGGAAGCCATCTCATTGGACAATATTGATACCATTGCTGCATGGAGGGTCGAGACTAAGGCCGACCATGGACTCGATCCCTAATTGGTTAGATGTGGATCCAGAGGCACTAACGGCAGAGGAGGTAGCAGTTGTAGGGGAGGGAGAGCCAGAGGTAGAGGAGGAGGAGCAGCCTCGGGGTCAGGAGGCAGAGCAGGAGAAGGATGATGAGGAGGAGGTGACACCATCTAGGATGGGAAGCAGCAGCAGAGGACAAAGGCCACCTCTTTTATTGGCTTCTAGAGGATGACTGAGTCCATTTGTATCCCCAGGGGCAGGGCCTTCTTCCTCTAGAGGAAAAGGCAAAGCCATTCCCTATTCCCGTAAAAGGGGCAGAGGATCTCAGTAACTGATTACTTTATGACATGTAGATGACTCATGATATACATTTATTATATTTTTTGTTGATATTTTGACTCTTGAGAGTTGAGACTGAGACAGGACTCAAGATTCAAGACTTGATTCACTATTTTGATATGTGATGTAGCACTAGACTTCATATACATATTATATATTAGATTTCTTTATATGTTTATGTGGAAATGCATTTATTTGATGTTGTGGATACTTTAGATGCTATTTTTGTTTTTAAAGATGAATATTTTTTTAGTTTTTTTAATTTTGCCGATTTTTTCAAAAAACTCCAGACTTTAAAGAGTTTTTCAATTTTTGGACCCTTGGCAATTTAATCCCGATTTCGACTTTTTCCACATTGATATAAACAATAGTAAATCACACATGCACAAAATATAGACAACTTTTTACATTTTTCAACCCAACTTCGTTATATTAAACAACATATAATACAATAGTCTAGGGCTCCTGTACCAAGGATAATGGCCCTCATACATCCACTAGTGCAAGAATACAAACTAGGGCTTGGTGTCGGTCCATCGACAACCAATCTACCCTCAACAAGATACTCTTACGATTTACCGTCTAGCTGATGTAGTTGACTCTCTCAGCTCCTCTCGGTCGTACACTGTACCTGCCCAGTCCTTCGACTCCCGATTTGCAACACTGCCTCTATCAACGATCCAAGTCCATCTGACCAATGAACCTCGACTATCCAATCTGCTCACTAGTTCTGCCTTAGTCCATCAAGGGCACAACACATCGAGAATCCTATCAAGTTGTTCACAGCTCCACTTGTGAACAACTCTCAACTGCCCACTGCTGCTCCTCAGCTACTCAGGGACTTCAACCCACTATGGTCTTCCTGCGCTGCTCCAATGAAGAACAACATAGGAGATGGAGGGATGTCACCTATCACTACAAGATGCCCATCTCCCACAATGAACACAAGCTAAGAGGACTGCCCATCATCTGTTGTAGAAGTCCTTCTCCACACACAAGTCTAGGGCCACTCAAACTGTACTAGCTGATCAGACCCTTGAGCTCCAACAACTGCCACTCTAGCAACCATCTAGGTCCATGAAGATGGTGCACATCGGGCTCCAACTTGCGCACTATCACGCTCTCCTCCAGCAAACCATAAATGCCCACTCCACATCAACACTTGGTCCTCTCTCACACTGCCCTCCAACATTCCATGAGTGACCAAGTCTGTTGTAGCATCTGCTCCTAGTTAGGGCATCCAACACATAGGAAACCCCTCCACATGGCTACTAACAGACTTCTCCAATGGTCCTCTCCTAGGACACCTATTACTCCACTACGAGATCTACTCATAGTTGGCGTTTCTTAACACCCAACACAACCCCAACAAATGACTCCCACAAGCTACTATGTAACTGATCCAAAATTCACCGGAAACATGGATCCAACACCTACAAAAATGTATCACAATACATATCTTGGCTCACTGTTTGAGGTACGCTCCACCGCTGCAATCTAGGCCTGGTTAGGGCACAAAATACAGTCCTTTATCTAGCCTTAATTCTGCCCAGAATTGCACTTAAGGACTGTGGTTGCCCTTCCTTGAGGGGCCAAGGAGGTTTGTTGCAAGTCTGGGTTGTTCTAGCCCTCAAACAACCCTCGACCCTCCTTCAAATCTCTGCGGTTGCTTCAGATTTGCCCTCACAGGCTTGCGGCAACCTAGTTTAGGGTTTGCCCACCCTCAAACGGCCCTCAAACAGTTCCAACGTCTACCTCTGTGCCTCGGCCTCCTTGTACAACAACTTCATCACCTAAAAGAGGCCTCAAAACAACCTTCTTCTCCAACACAAGTCACCCTTCTTTGTTGCGGCCTAGACAGGAGTATCCTTCTCCTTCAACGAGCTCCCTTTTGTGATGTGTTTCACTTTTTGGATGTGTTCAAATGATCCTCACACACCTCATATTTATACACAAACATGAGGGCTACATGTGGTGTCAACAAGTCTAATTTGGACACAAGCCGACCTGCTCTTTTCTCCCAAATTAATCCACAACCACATATATTAACTTCAAAAATTCATAACTCCATTTCTACAACTCGGAATCAGATGATTTTCGTTGCGTCGGATTCATCTCGACGAGAGCTATCATCCTCATCCATCACATGTCAAAATGTGCTCATGGTTTTGGCCCAAATCACGATGGGTGCAAAACCTTGAGCTTGGGTTTCAAGCTCACAAGGCCACTTGTGAAGCTCCTTTCTCCAAACCCTCAATCCTCTAGGCTTGGAGTACCTCCCAAGCTACAAAAAATCAACACATTGTGAAAGAAGAATTCGATCTTGAGAGAGAGAATTGAAGAGACTTGAAGAAGATTGTGAGAGAGAGACACTTGGAGAGTAAGCGCAGAACTTGGTGAGCTAAGGTTGATTCAGTTGAAGAGAAGGTTGATTCAGTGTTTGCATCTACTATTGCTAACAGTGATCTTCATGCTACAACTTGTTCAAATTTGGGTGAACTTACTCATTCTCTTGATCTCTCATTGTACTTTGTATCTCTACTGAACAATTGATATCTAATAGAAGAAGAATCTGGTTGGGTTTCCACCTTGTGGGTTTTGCCTTGGTCATTGAACCTAAATTCTCTGTGTCTCTTTTTGTTCTTGGCTGTCTTCAATTGTGCATTTGGTTTATGTTCTATCTACAATTGCTTAACTAATATTGTTGCAAAAATAAGTTGTTGGACTAAGTAATTGTTACAGCATAGAACATTAGAATTTCAACAGTTTGGTTTAGTTATCAATTCGTTCAGTTATGTGAATGACTGTGACACTTATGCCATATGAAAGTGAATGGCTAGTTGGAATTGTTCTAGTAGTGTGACTGCAAATGAAACGTGGATAGATATCAGCCTTAAGGATGTAGGCAGATAGTAAGAGATGGGGTATTCTGCGATACTGGGATGTCCATCATGGGCAGATGATGTTCTTTGTACCTACTTCTCCTGTAATAGAATGGATCTCTTTTATCCTCCATATCTGCATTTGTTGAAGTTCATATGATGAAGTGATTATTCCATTTGTCGTTTAATTCTATCTGTTTGTTGCATGATATCAAAGCATGTTTGCATCCTACTGTGTGTTGTTGACACTCACAGATTAAATTTTTTAACATAGTAGTAAGGCTAAGTATTTTGATCCTGGACAACCCAGGAGTTTGATCTTGGGAAAGCTGAAAGTAATCCTAGGAGAGCCAATGACTACAATGGGAGATGTTGCAGCAAAAAAAATGAGAACGTTCCAAATATGTTTCCGAGCCATGCAGGCAGCATGGGGTGGAGAACAAGAGGAAAAAGGAACCCTCCATGGTTGTCATGTTTTTGCTGGTATTTTATATATAGGGCTCAAAATTAACAGCATGGATCGGTAGATATGTTATTATCAACTCAGAGGATTTTCTGGCCCGGCGTTGCAAGTGTTCATAGGAGTTATGGAGAAGTTGCAAGTCAGGACACTAAGTTTTCAGATCTTGAAGAAGGGGGATCTTGCAGATGGGGTTGATGGGTATGCACTAAGGTGATTCCGGAAGATGCGGTTGTCAAATATGGTGATTGTCCGGCCAAATATTGAAGTGGACATGAAACATCCTGGGAAGGGCTTCACGTGTATGTGCAAGAAGGGGATGAAATTCATTCAAATTAAATGAGTATCATATGGAGACTCGGTAGTGGTATCAAGACCACTTGGTAATGCAGAATAATTTTAAGGGGTAGAATGTTCAAATGTTGAACTGTGGTGTTGATATAGTTTGTGATGTAAATATTAGATAGGGGGAGTCTGTTAGAAAATTACAGTCCCAAAATTTGCTTGAAGATGTGTGTCTTAAGTCATTGTTGTGGGAGTTTGACAGGATTACAGAGTTTTGGCAGTATTATGGATTGATTTCAACCTGCAAACCAACGTTGCAGCAGCTGTGACGGTTGCCGCCTGCAGATAGTGGACTTGCAGATATATATTGCAGTCTGCAGATGATTGGAGCATCCACGGATAATTCTTCCGGCCTGGTTAATTGTAACTTTGTAGCACCCACAAACAATCTTTGTGAAAGGATTGAAGACTGCAAGGTACTTTGTGGACCCACAGAGGTGTCTTGAGAAGGAGCGAAGACCTCAAAAGGAAGACCTGCAAACCTCAAAGGGGTCCGTCCACAAGTACCCACAACAGATCATGTTGGCAAGAACTCTGCAGAAGATGATTGCATCTTGTGGCTTAGGAGGCATGCGGCAGCTACCCTTGCAGTTGTAGATGTGACTGTGAAGAGCAAGATGCTTGCTGCGTGCAAAAGAATGCATGCCAAAGCTAGGAAGCTGAAGAGATGTAACAGTATCAGGAGTTCAGTCCCTACGATGGTTACAACTCAGTGTTGTGGTTACAAATCTCGCAGTAATTTGTATGCTTTGTAACAATTAGCTACTTCGATTGATTCTGGTTTTCTAACTGTAAAATTAATGAGGCATAAAAATGTATTAAAGGAAGCGGGCAAATTGTGCGAGTCTTGAGGATGGGCTGAGACAAGGATGCCCCTTATGGGTGGTTTTGTATTCTTTCCACGGTGCAGAGAGAATTAAGTTAATGAAATATTTTGTTCCCGTGAGTTTATTCATGCGATTGAAGGGCTGTTACTTCACAGTTTAAATTTTGTCTTTGTTGGTTGCATGGTATTGGATCATGTTTTTGATGTTGTTACTGTTTGTCGAACAGACTTTGAATTTTGCAAAGAGGTGATCTATTAGAATTTTCTGTTTTTCCTAAAAAAAAATTGTTAGATTGTTCTGAAACTCGACATTACAGCAGAAATAGTTTACAAAAGTACCACGATCACATTTAAAATTCACATAAATATGAACCAGCGTATTCTTTTGGTTATATTATGCATATCATATAATTGGATTCTAGAATAAGGGTCAATTCCTACAAGATAATAGTCTATCTGCTACTAAAATAAGGTAATTTACTTTAATCCAGAGCCACTTTCAGAATAGGGTCCATTCTATTCTGAGTTCTCAGTATCTATTGACTTACCCTAACATAACTTCACAAAAGAATTTATGTCTGGGAATGTTTGTATAGCACTTTCAAGACAAAATTCGCACACAAAATACAATTGAAAAATATATCAAAACCAAGAATCCATACGAAGAAATTACCAGAAAGCTGTGAAGTTGATAAATTCATCACCAGGGACCATGATGACAACAGAAGCTGCAGCAAACAGGAACTGGCCAATGCGAAGAGCAAGGCCTCCAATGGTACCTGGCGTTCCAGGTAGATCTTTCATGGTGAATATCACAGGGCCTTCCTCTTCCCGTAAATCATGCTCATGTTCAGGGTGGCCTCCAATCTGATTGTCCACGGCGTGGCTTGCGTCCATCAATTCTCAATATTATTCTAAGTTACTGCCTCCTAAACTGCAAATTTCGTATGTTATACACTTCAATCATTAATTAATTATTGATTCACATTTCGATTTCGATTTCGATTTCGATTTGCAGGGAACAAAATGCTTGCATCTCATAGTCAGAGCTCCCTTAATTCATCCAACTGATTAAATATTCTGATCTAATGTAATGTAATCCAAGTAAAAACACTTTACTCTTTCTGAGGCTAAAAACCAAATGCAACTTTTCAGCTGTTGAGCTTAGGTAGCACGTCACGGGTCCAATCAACTACCACAACTTCACTAACTTGGAATAATGGCAATTTGGTACATTTATTTAATGCTTAGAATCTACCTGTCATCTCAGAACATTTTTATTTTTAATATCCTAAGATTTAGGAGAATTTAGTTGCCAATTTAGTGTTATTAGTTATTATTATTTATAAATATAGGTTAATTCATTATTATAATTTCAAAAATACATATTTAAATATTTATAAGTTTTGAAGTGTTCTTTTTTATAATTTAATTTAGTTCTAGTGTTTCATAGGTATTTTAGTTGAGTTTATTTATATTTTTAAAAATCTATTTTACATAACAATATTATAATTTTAATAAAAATTTATTTTCAAATTCTCAAAAAAATAAACATGAAATAATTAATTATGATGATTAATTTTTATTAAAATTTGTAGTAATTTTTTTATTTGATTTTTTTTAATCATAAATTTGCACAATTCCATTCCAACCATCTTTTATTTGACGTTATTTATATTTCCAAAAACTTATCTTAAATAAATAACTAAATTCATGATCTTGATCAAATTCTATTTTACACTTTGAAAAAAAAACGAAATAATTAATCATAATCATTAACATTTACTAAAATTTATAATTAAAATTTAAAATGTATTTTTCAATTTTTTTTTTTAAATATTAACTATTATTTTACAAATATATTTATAATATAAATTTTAAAAATCTATTTTAGATAACAATATTATAATTTTAATAAAAAATTATTTTCAAATTCTCAAAAAAATAAACATGAAATAATTAATTATGATGATTAATTTTTACTAAAATTTATAGTTAAAATATATTTTTTTATTTGATTTTTTTTTTAATCATAAATTTGCACAATTCCATTCCAACCATTTTTTATTTAACGTTATTTATATTTCCAAAAACTTATTTTAAATAACTAAATTCATGATCTTGATCAAATTCTATTCTACACTTTGAAAAAAAAACGAAATAATTAATCATAATCATTAACATTTACTAAAATTTATAATTAAAATTTAAAATGTATTTTTCAATTATTTTTTTTTAAATATTAACTATTATTTTACAAATATATTTATAATATAAAAATATTTTATTTAATTATTATATAAAAAAAAAAATTGTAATTCAGAATTTTTCTATTAATTCTTAAACAAATTACAACGTGCAGAAAGTCTAAGGCCTCACTCCTACTGGATTTGTTGGTCATAAAGTACAAGCCAAAGAATTGTGATAACAAACTTACAAAATTGTGATCCCTCATGTCAATGGCCCAGCAAACCCAAAATTGTGCAAAAAAAAAAGATAGCCTACATGTCTCATTAGCCATGAACATTATTAAGATCCTGAACAACATTACCACCCTCACTAGGGCGGTGGAAAGCATCGTGAACATGTGTGCCATATGTCCTTCAAAGTTGCCCATCCTTTCTTGCAACCTCTTCTATCCTCAACGGAGAGAATCTTGCCGATCTATAATATGACACTGATTGTGTTGGATATCATTGAGGAAACTGATGACGTCATTTCGATCATTATGGAAATTTTGAGCCTGTTGATCAACCACTACTTGAATAATCCGAAATTGTGCTTCGAGGGAGTCGAACGAGGGGGGAAATCCACTTGCTAGGGGAGCCACCAAGTGGTTGGTCCAATTCTCCTCCATTTGTAGGTGGAACCACTTGAGTTGGTCTCCCTAACCACTTTGCCCCCCACCTCTCCACGACCTCCCTCGTTGACGCTACATAATGAGACCACCCAAAAATGACCACAACCCCAAGACAAGAAACCGCCCCACAATATCCAAGGCGACTCTCCCAAATAACATGACCACCGCTTTGCAAGTGGGAGGGAGACCTCCTCCCCACACCAATATGGCACCACAACCAGGTGACAAAAGATAACCCCAACTCCTTTCTCCATGACAACACTAAGGGTGAGAGCCGACACCAAAATTAGCCTACTTCGAAAAAATTTGACGCTCACTCCTTTACCAAAGAAACACCATACATACCACATGTCTCTAATTGAGGCCACAACATACAAGCACCTAACCTCCATAGAGCCACGTTCCACTAGGTAACCCACAACATCTCTCCCACCCATGGAAGCCCCAAAGGACACCAAGACACATTACCCACCGATGAGACAAAGTTATCAGACCACCCTCAACTAGAGTTCAACAGAATAAAAAGGACGCTTTCCAAGGCCACTCACCCAGGGAGAAGGCCCCTTTGTTGCCCACCTTGACTGCTGGTAAAATCAATCTAACTAACCAAAACACAAATCTACCACTGCAGATGACCAAGTGGGTTGAATTACCTAGTGAAGCATGCAAATTTCCACTCCATCCTTTCTTATATAACAAACCAAGGTCCCATATGATCATCTGGGAAGCTAGGTGTAACCATACCCTTCTAGAGTTCAACCTTCTGTCCACGCAAGAACTCCCCCACTTAATAAAGAACAAGTAAGGCACTCCAGAGAGGCCTCCTATAATTCTTGCACAGTGAAATCCCTCATCCAACCCAACCTTCATCTCACAAGTCTTAAAAATGCATGCAAAGGTTATTACCAACAACACTATACCCCAAATTATCTCAAGAACATTCCTTTGCAGGTCACCTGATCTTGCTTGTGTTACACGTCTTTGTGTCATCATTGCTGAGTAAAAAGGCCATTAATACTTGTCTTTGGATCAATATTACCTCCATCCATCACCCTATGAAAAATAATTATTTTTAATTATTATTTCAACCTTTCAATTAAATTAAAAATTATGTTTATTTAAAAAAATCATTATTATTTAAATTAAAATTATATATATTTTAAAAACTAAAATGAAAATAAAAATTCATTATATTTTAATCACTTAGGAGGAGTTATCCGATTCCAAAGAACTTCTTTTATTTATATTTCTCACGTATACTTTAGTCGTTTGATGTTTCTTTTCGACCTAAACTTTTTTGAATGTTCTTATTCCTTTTCTTTTTTAATTTTAAATATTTTCCGTTTATTCTTTTCGATTCTCTCTGATGGACTTAGTCCACTCTTATTTTTTTCATAGTATTCATTTTATTATTATTATTACTTATAAACTCCGTCAAACCTTGTTGATTTTTTTAAATCTCCTACCTAATGAATATAGACGGTACTCAAAACGTGATACAATCTCAAATTAATTCTTTTTTAAATCTCCTACATAATGAATATAGACGGTACTCAAAACGGGATAGAATCTCAAAGATGATAATACAATTCTGGGTAACTAATATAATTTTAATTTAAAAAATGTTGCAGTTATTTTTATTTTCGGGTAGAATAGAGGGTATTTTATTAAGTTACTTTAAAGGTTGTTTGTTCGAAATTTAGTGGGTAAAAATTTAGTTATGTTAAGAGTTTATGTGGCTCATACTGGGTGTGATCGCCAGGTGATTTTGACAATTTAGATGTCCCTTGGTTGCAATTTCTCAAGCCATAGGTCAAGCCTCATGTAATCTTTGATGAACTCAAACCACTTGACAAACAAACAAAAACTTAATCCATCCATGTCAAAAATACATTTTAAACAACATAAATCGTGATTTCTCTCAAACCACCTGATGTAATCTCTGATGAACTCAAACCACTTGACAAACCAAAAAAAAGAAGTTAATCTATACATGGTCAAAAATACATTTTAAACAACATAAGGTCATGATTTCATTGAAAAATGTTTGGCAACCAAAAACCTCAAAACTTATAATAGTTTGACAATGGCTTTTTTATGGTGATTTTTGTGAATATACATAAGTTGTTAATTAAGTTTAGTTTGGATAGTTAATAGTATATTTTATCCTCTTCACATGTATTAAATTTCCACAATTGACATGATGAGCTCTTAACTAGTATATCTCAGTATCCATTTTCACTGGGGATTTCTAAAAATGCAAACTTTTTTTCAAGTGCACCTACAGAGATAGATCTGAGTCCTGATTCAAAGTTAAAATGGATCCATATTAGATCCTAATAATACTATTTATATTATGTATAAATTTCACATCTTTATATATAGAATATCATTATTTTTAATTTTATTAAAACAAAATGGATCTATACTAGATCCCAATAATACTATTTATATTATATAAAAATTTCACATCTTTATATTAATCCATCCATGTCAAAAATACATTTTAAACAACATAAATCGTGATTTCTCTCAAACCACCTGATGTAATCTCTGATGAACTCAAACCACTTGACAAACCAAAAAAAGAAGTTAATCTATACATGGTCAAAAATACATTTTAAACAACATAAGGTCATGATTTCATTGAAAAATGTTTCGCAACAAAAAACCCCAAAACTTATAATAGTTTGACAATGCCTTTTTTATGGTGATTTTTGTGAATATACATAAGTTGTTAATTAAGTTTAGTTTGGATAGTTAATAGTATATTTTATCCTCTTCACATGTATTAAATTTCCACAATTGACATGATGAGCTCTTAACTAGTATATCTCAGTATCCATTTTCACTGGGGATTTCTAAAAATTCAAACTTTTTTTCAAGTGCACCTACAGAGATAGATCTGAGTCCCGATTCAAAGTTAAAATGGATCCATATTAGATCCTAATAATACTATTTATATTATGTATAAATTTCACATCTTTATATATAGAATATCATTATTTTTAATTTTATTAAAACAAAATGGATCTATACTAGATCCCAATAATACTATTTATATTATATAAAAATTTCACATCTTTATATATAGAATATCATTATTTTTAATTTTATTAAAACTTGATAATACCGTTTTAAAAGAGTTTAGTGTAATTACTAAGTTTTTACATATTTATTAATCAAATTTAAACATAAAGTTTTGGAATTTTATGATTATTAATATGATTCATCATTATTATAATTAATATGGTAAAATGGATCTTAATTTATACATATTATCTATACTTAATATTTTATATATTTTACATTTCTATAGGCATTTTCTTATTTTTAATTATATTTTTATTAATTAAATTTAAACATGAAGTTGTTAAACAGTTATTAACATGAATTATCATTATTCAAATTTCTTTTAATGCGATGTATTATGAATTTTTTGCCATTTTTTTTTTCATAATTTTATTAATAAAATCAAATTTACAATATAACAAATGAATTGAATTGACTTATTATTTTTACTATTACTTTTATTGCTTTTTAACGCTTTTCATTAAGTGGACATTATATTTTTTTATCTAATGCTTCACTACATCCCATCTAAAGCATCACTACAACATCTCCCCCATATTGGGTTATAGAGTGTCTCTAAATGTAATTATTGAAATGTTCTCGAGCCTTGTTGTTGAACGAATTTCGTGCCCTCAAGAATTTAGAGTTTACCTTGGGTATCATCCTTCAAATGAAGGGAAATGCCTAGGGATGTTCCTCATGATATGTTACCTCAGAATGTGTTTGGGTGTGGGTGTGCATTTGTGAGAGAGAGAGAGAGACTTCTCAATATCTTATGAACCAATTAAAACTCTAGATGTCATATTTTAAGTGTAGTATAACTGTTCTATGTTTTGGCCCTTTTCTAGACATATTTTTTGGTTAATTTTGCTCAAAATTTGGTAGGGATTTATTGAAATTATATGCCTAAGTTATGTAGTCTACATAATCCATATGCATTCAAAAATACAATTTAAACAACAAAAAATACAATCTCGCAAAGAATTGCATTGATGGATTCTGACAAAAAAAAAAATCCAAAACATAGAGCAATTATACTACACCCATATTTTATACCTTTATTATGTTACCACTTTTAGGATAATTGTAACATGTTTTACTATGATGATCAAAGAGTATTGTGTTGTATGGTTACTTCCATTCTCTCTAATCAAAAGTACTTGGTGAACCAAAAAGGGAAAGAAGTTACCAACTATGCCCTTTGGCTCACCACTAAGGTTATGGAATGCTAAGATATCCATCAAGATTTTATTCTCATTATAATATGCCTTACCTAAATGATACATTGTTAAAGCAAAGGATCAAGTCATTTGCAAGTCATTCAAACCCATTAGTGTTGATACCCAAACCTAATACAAATTGTATATGCAATGCATCACCTTAGGGTGTGTTCTCAACACACTTTGTAAAAAGAGATAGTTATCTAACAAATAAAAATAGGTGAACCTTAACTAATTTAATTAATTTCCACATGTAACCAATAAGGCCGCTTCAACTAAGAGAGAAGATATACAAGAAGAGAAAGGGGCTTCATAAGTGACTTCAAAAAGATAAATGTAAGTGCTTCAAGGCTTGGTTATAAAAGGAGCTAGAGAAAAATGTGGAGATAAGAGATATAAGACTAAATATGCTCAGGATCCTATATATAAACATCGAAATAATGGTCTCCCTTAATATTTGAGGTTGAGAAAAGGTGACTGAGACATTGCATTGAACATGTACTTTGAAAATAACTAGAGCTCTAAATAATAAAAGAAAAGAGAGATGATATCAAGTTCATATTTGGAAGACAACAAGTTATATGTGTCTCTTCTTATTTGACCTCAATAAGGAAGTAGTACGATAAGATGTCCTAGTTGAAGATGGATCTAGGAATTTGTAACAACTTCTGCAGAATTGAGTAAACTCTCTTGTGAAGAGGGAAAACACTTAGGTTCTTCGTAATGGATGTAGAATATCAAGGTGTAAGGATCTCCAAATAGAGAATAATATCTACCATATATCTCATAATAGGCTAAAAAAGAGGAATTGGAGTTTTCTTCCCATTTGGGTTCATTATTACATAAATTATATATATGTTAATCATGAGGTATGTGGCAAACACTCTCCATCCTTAACTAACAAGAACAAACTTTGAATTGCCCATGATGGGAGTGAAGGCTAAGGAATACTTTATTCTTAATATTTTTTGTGTGATGATTGAATCATTCTGAATTCCTATGTAAGTATATCGATAATGCTTGTTAATTGGGGCTAACACGTGTGGTTGAGAGGAATGTTCTTATCCTCCCCACCTAGGTTCAATACTTCCACAAGTGATATTTTGAGCTCATAATGAGTATACTCATGTAATGGATTTGAACCCTATTGTTGACCGGTTTCATGCTCTAAAGATTCTATGGTTTACCCTTGGTACCGTCCTAAAATTGAGGGGAAGTACAAGCGTTTACCCTTGGTACCATCCTTAAAATGAGGGTTTTTTGTGTGTATTTAACCTAGAGAAAACATGTCAATAATGAAGAATAGGAGGAAATAACTCTCTTAGTGAAATCTTCTTATACCTTATATATGTTATATGCGCATCCTCTGTAATTACTACATTTGTAGTATTCTTAGATACTCTAGGATCAAGAATAAAGAAACTAGATAGTAGAAGATTATCGGTATCTAGAGCAAAAGAATCATCACTTTCACATATCAAGAGTCTCGATATCCCTAATTAGTTAATTGCATGGAACATTGAAATGCAAGAAAATGATACCCTTTCTTAAAAAGACCATAAATCAATGGATGGGTAGGTTTTTTAAATACTCTAGGATCAAGAATAAAGAAACTAGATAATAATAAATTATCAATATGTAACATACCCCGGCAACCTCACATGTAAAAGTAGGGTGTTAGAATTTTTATGCAAATTACCCACAAGTAATTATCCAAATCACAACTCACCAATCCTCATTAACCATTAGATATAATGTTCATTAGTACATAAAATAATTACAATAGAGGGCAGTAAGATACAAAACCATTAACAACCACTGTTGTAGTGTAAGAACATAAATTCTCTGATGAACCTTGCATCCATTTCATGATTTCCTTAACCATATTAATTAATCACATACTGGACATTATGACTATCACATTAATAAGGAATCAACATCATCAAGGATTCAACACCATCAATCTGACACAAAAGGCAATCACACCATTGAACACTGATATACCCTGGAAACCCCGTAGGGTGAAAACCAGCAAACGTTTAATCTTATTATTAAATGCTCGTGAGGGTTTTCACCCCTCACTCAATGGCTTATAAGAGATTCCATCCCTTATCCATTGCTATAAGTTATTACAATGAAATATCATTGAAGTGACATAAAACTAGCTAAGGCTATTACACTTTCCATGAAACCCTTTACCTACATATCGCCAATTGCTACATCCTTGTGGCATGATTGTTCTATCAATGTACGATCCCGCAATGGACAGTTAATTCTTTACCTGCCACAATGTTAAACATCACTTTTCTTTGGCACCAACCCGCCATCGTTTCCTGTCATTGTTGTCATCAACAAACTTTGGCAACAGGATTAGATTCAATATTAATTAATCAATAGTCAACCTCTAAAAGTTATCTTTAACATCTACTCATATGCATGAGCAACATGACATACTAATTAACTAGTACATATATTCAAGTAAATATTTATTTTACCTCCACAATGTTTATTCACACTAATGCATAATTCTCTTTAAGAGACCTAACCCATTAGTTCTACTAAATGTATAACACAATCGTTATATCTCATAAATGTAATAAACTGTTATTTCTATGCTTATGCACATGTGTTCTTTTCACATAGTTATTTTTCGAGAACTCAACATAGTTTCTCTAACATACAAAGAACATAACTCTATATCACAATGACTATTCTTTGTGCATACAATAGCTTATCACAATAGCCCTTCTTTAATGTATGCAACACATATTCCCTTCACTAGAATACTACCATCATTTCATGTAACAAATCACATACTTCTTTCTTAAAGGAAGTCATTATAACCTCATTTCTCTATCTTCCTATATGTAAGTTTCTCATGCTTCCCTTTCAAGAAATTATTATAGATACCCATCTTTATGCTTAAAAATCAAGAAACAATAACAATGTTAACTTAACCCTTTATGCACCAAAATCAAGAAATCGATCCAACTCATCTAGCAAGACAATCTTTTCAAGAGATTAATATTTCCAAGAATGTTAACATCGATTATCATTATTTACAAGAAAGTCAACATAATACTTTCTCTACGTACACACCAAATCATATTCCCAATGTCACAATAGCTACCCTTATGTGCATGCAACATGTGTTTTTCCTAACACAATTACTTTTACTTCAATGCACATAATCTTTTCATGAAACAAGTATGGATTCTTCTTCTTGTATGAACACTATTCATATGTGTCTTTTAAGGAAAGAATCTCTATCAAGAGATCTCTCATAAAGTCATTATTTTCATACATGAAGAATGCACTCTTTTTCTAAAAAGAAACTTTACTTATGTGTATATAAAACATATGTTTTCTTCAAGAAAGTTAGAATGATTATCTATGTGGCAAGAAGCACATCATTAGCTATTTCTATCTTGCATGCAATGCATAACTATTTCACAAGAACTTCGAAATTAGCTAGTATCCCAATGCAATAAAGCATATGTCCCTTTTCAATAAAATCCAACTTAACTGCTATTTCTTTCATATGCATTCTCGTTTCCATAAATGCAATAACTATTGTTTGAATATGTGTTCTCCTTACCCAAAATAGCTATTTCTATGTGCAAAATAAACATATATTCATTTCAAATAGTAACACAAACTCCAATATTTTCCAAGATTTGTCATAGATACTTATCTCTTCAGTGGCTCACTCCATGCTTCCACTGCATGCTCCCATCACCTGTCGAAGTTAACACTGGTATCTCTGTGTCATCCATGTCGAGAAATATAAAGATGACGTGACTATCTAATTAAAATTCCAACTCAAGTTATGTTGGACTGAGACTCTCGTAAGCTAGGAGGTTTCCAACGCCACCACTTAGAGGAGCCACGTAAATATACTAATAGTCGGTTCAACATGTTGAGAATGTTATAAATCAAGAAGTGAACCGCTGGCAGAGTCTTATCCATCCCTGTTCGATGAATTCGTTCTGCAACTCCTCTGGAGGCTGAAGGTGATGCCAACAACCTATTGGTCTTGGAACAATCCAACCCTTCCGCCCTTACTACCGCGGAAGTCCCCACAACTTCCATCATCTTCAAAATCTGGATAGTATAACAGAGAACTAACTATAGAAAGCTTCTTCTCCCTTGTATTGTCTTCAGAATTTAGGGGCCCTGCTTCTGTCACAGGCTCTCTCTGTTTTTAATCTTGTTCTAAGACAAATGATAATCAAGAACCAACTAACGAATTTCAATTAATATACATGAATCTTCATGGAACTTAAATTCACCGATGCTGTAAAACTGGATGTCTACACTTTTTTCACTACTAGTCATCACATCTTCGCGCAGGTGAGCAACGAAAAATACCCCCGTATCACATGTTAAGGATTCTTTTCATGCACTCCCCTCATTCAGTTTCCCGCGTATCAAGAATCAGTTAATAACTGATTTGTAACTATTTATCCACTGTTTAATTTACGCTTAGTTATTAGGGATGTTACACAATATCTAAAACAAAATAGTCTTAATCTCATCATATCAAAAGTCTCGCTATCCCTACATAATTACATAAAACAATGAAAAACAAGAAAAAAATATCGCTACTTAGCAAGACCATATATCAACTAAACAATAAAATCATTGTAGAAAGATAATAATTTAAGATAATTCCCTTGTAATATAATAAAGTAACCTCCAAACTATGTAAATTTAATAACATTAAATACTAACTAATAAATTTAAAATTCATAATTATAAACTTTTTTTAACCAATAATATTATTTTTATTAAAATTTGGTACAGTAAACCTTACATCTGTACATTGAAATCATTAATACAACTTTATAAAAAATATGATTTTATATTAAACATCTTATAATGACATAGATATATTCTCTTTTAAAAAAATTCAAAATATTTAAATTCAACCTCTACACATTAAAAATAATATAATAAAATAACATAAACAAATTTAGATACCTTACAAATTTAATTCTACTAAAATTGAAATAAGAAAACTCCCTTTTGAAAACACTTAAAGCTATAAAATTATTTTAAAATTTTAATATTATTAGTTTCTAAAAATCATATAAATCACTAATAAAATTCATTAAAACACTTAAACATATCTATCTACATTTTATAGATAGCTGTCAAAAAACATTAAAATAATTAAGGATTAAAACATAAAGACGAATCTATTAAAAGAGAAATAGCGACCAATATAACATTCATTTATACTTTATTTATAATTGTTTAAAAATAAATACATGAAAAAAATTAACATCTAATCTTTAAACAAAGATACTTAATAATGTATTAAATTAAAAAGAAAAAAGAAAAAAGCAGTAACTTTCGTCTTATTCTTTTTTACTTGCTCTGTTATGGATCTTAAATTAAAATATAAATGTTTTCAACTAACCTAATCTAACATTTTGCGCGGTATTTCTTAATATTTGCAAATTGTGAAATCTAGTTGGTTTACCCATCTCCAACGACCATATTCTTACCAAGTGTATTTTGTTAACCTGTCAAAGTTACTTCGAATAACATTATAAAAATAAGTTTAATATGAAAAAATGCAAAGGCTACTTTGTAAAATCAATATAATTTTCAAAATGTCATTGTCATTATGATATACATTGGATATACCTTTATTATGGTTATTATTCTGAAAAGGAGGTGAGATATTTAAAAATAAAAATAAAAATTTGTTGATAATGATGATGATGGTTAACGTCCGTTGAGACCAAACAATGGTCTATCGGATCTTAAAAAACAAATTATTTATTTTAATTTAAGATTTTATTCTTATGCTCAAAAAACTTGGAGAGAAGCCTCCCGAGCTCACCTAATCTCTAATAATAAATAATATTTAATATTATAAATTTATTATTCTTAAAATATCTAGTAATATAACAATAAAAAATTTAGTGTTATTATAAAATTTAAAATATTAAATTAAAAGAATGGTTTAATTAAAAAATATTCTATATTTATAAATTAAAAAATATTTGAATATAAAAAATTATATCAATATGTTATTTTATTATTAAAAATATTAAATTTATAAATTAAAAATATATATTTAAATATAAAATAAAAATGTATCAATTATATATTATTAGATATTTCAATAATATAAAATTTATATATTATTAATTTATTTAATTTTTAAATTTATAAAAATAAATATTTAAATAAATGTAAAATATTCTTCCAATTTTATTAGTAAGTGAAAAGGGTGGTAGTATTTTTATCATGTAAAACCAATGTCAAAAGGGTGGTGGTATTTTTATCAGGTAAAAACAATGTCAAAAGGGCGATGATATTTTATCATGTAAATTCAATGCCATGCTTTTGAGAGAGTGGAGGATTTTTTCGTTTTATGACGTGGTAGAGGTGTTATAATCATTTACGCAATATATAGTTTTGTTGTTAAATATGTTTTATTTTAATTGTTAGTTTATTTTAAATATTTATATAAAAGAATCATGGTTTTAAATATTTTATTAGTTTAATATGAGACGAGTATAAATGTTATGTTTAATTTTTTTTTGGATTATATATATATATATATATATAGTTTTGGGTGAAATTACAATTTTATATGGTTTATATTATATTTTTAATATATAAATTGGTTTATGGTTATAATTTTTTTTTTTTTAGAGTATTTAGATTTGTTAGGTTAAGGGAACTCCCAAAACTTGAATGAATTTTTATTAGCCAAACATATATATACAATGATTTAATGACTTTTGGTTTTAACTTCCAAGGTTTAGTGTAGCGTCTGTTTCTTTCTATTATGAGGTTTCATATTTTCATATTTATATTTTTATAAAATATTCACAATTTCACCTAATCTCTAAGGATAAGGTGTCTAACATTCTTCCACTTAATCTAAAGGGATGTTAGTGAGCCTAAGCATCATTCCGAATCTTTTAAACTTTTCTCTTCCAAATGCTTTGGTGAAGATTTCTACACTTTGCTCATTTGTGGAACAATGTCTTTGATGAATAGCCTTGGCCTCTACATGATATCAATTCAAATGATACTTTGCGTTGATGTGTTTGGTTTGATCACGGAATTTGGGATTTTTGGCCAATTTGATTGCAAAAGTATTCTCAATTAAAAGATGATTAGAATTCACTTGTTTCTCCTACAAGTCTTCAAGAATTTTCCTGAGCCACACAATCTCCTTTATTGCTTCTGCAACAACCGCATATATTGGCTAAACAAGTTGTCCCTTCAAATCCCGCCTGAAGGAGTATATAGTTGATACCAACCATCTTTGTTTATCAAAGTCAACCATTGTTGAGCACTCATTTAATTCGAAACACCTTATTTGTTTTGATCAATCCAAAATCTTAGCCCTTGTTCCTTTTCACACACTCGTGTCATCAGAGAAGCTCTCAAAATTGAGAAGCACCCCAATAATTTCAATAGAGAAGATGGATTTAAATTGAGCCAATCCTGAAAGCCTGCTATCCATCAACTTCCTCATTAAATTAATTCTCTTACCCCCTTGTTCCCTCCTCTTTTCATTATCCTTATTGGTTATTCCTTTCTTTTAATCGTAGTTTATTTCTCCTTCTTATTAATCTTGATCATCGTGTCCTTTCCTATTTGTTCTACATCAATTTTTTTTTTTGGGTATTCACCCTCATTTAAATCTTGATCTTCCTTTTGTTTGATTCCTTTTTGCCTTCTTAATCCTTAAGGGCCTCTAAAATTAAAATTGTATCATTCACTACCCCCCCCTTTTCATTCTTCCTTTATTTTAATTATTTAAATCCTTTTTATTCTTGATTTCTTTTGAATGATTTAACCTTTGAATTGACTTTTAACGACTACATTGAATAAATTATTAATTCCCTGCTAATGGTTAATTGATTTATTGTTTATTAAAGGCTCATTAGCACTCACTTGTCATCATTCTACTCTCTAGTCCCTATTAGTGGGTGGAGTGTCCACTCAAAACGCAGGACATGATTATAATCCTATACACATTTCCATCCAAATATATTCTACAAATATGAACACTGTGGAAATATTAACTCTATTATAACAACGACATATTTTGCCTCCGTCGTGGAATAATATAGAACTAATTGTTTGTGTGACCTCTAGGAGTTAGCTCCTTATCTAAGACTCATGATAGCGCTTGAAGTAGATAGTCCATTTTCTTTGTCTCTGTCAAAGTCTGAATGAAAATATCCAATCAAGTTGAAGTCATCCACCTATGAATATTTGAGTCCAAAGTTTTGAGTTCCTTTCAAATATCTTAAAACTCTTTTCGTAGCATACCAATGTCTTTCACAAATATTTGCATAAATCTATAAAGAATTCCAATAACAAATGAAATATTTGGTTTGTTAGTGTTGTGGTAGATAAGACTCCCCACAAGTTGTTTTTATTTAGTTGCATCCTCAAATTCATTCCCTTCTCTTGATGCGAGCTTCAAATTTTGTTCCATCACAGTAGATAAAGGATTGCATTCAACAATGCCAAACTTGTTTGACAATTCTTCAATGTACTTCTTTTGAGAGAGGAATATATACTTTGGATGTTGGGTCACTTCAATGCCCAGGTAATAGTGAAGGTGTGCTAAATTTTTCAACTCAAAGCTCTTCTTGAATTCTTTCTTTATGAATGCAATATAGTTTTCATTGTTCTATGTTATCAATAGGTCATCTACATAAACCACAAGATATATATTCGTTTTTCCAACTTTCTTGAAAAACAAAGTTGCATAATCAAGATTAAAGTGTTTGAAAATCAATATCAAAAGATGCTTAGTCAACTTTTCATACTAGGCTCACGATGCTTACTTTAGGCTACACAAGGATTTGATAAGTTTGCATACTTTTTGTTCTTTTCCTTTTACAACAAAACTTTCTGATTGAGCCATGAAGACATTTTCTTTCAAATATCCATTCAATAAAGTAGTCGTCACATCCATTTGATGAACTTTCCATCCATTCTGAGCTACAAAGGCAAAGAAAGTCTAGATGGTGGCCCATTTTGTTGTGGGGGAAAAGGTCTCTTCATAATCAACACCTTCTTTATGTGTGAATCCTTTTACCAAAGACCTTTCTTTGTGCTTGTCAAGTGAGCCATATTATTTGTATTTGTTCTTTTAGACCCACTTGTAGTCAATTTGTTTGGTTCCAAATGGAGCCCCCCCAACTTCCATGTTCCATTCTTTATGAGAGAATCATACTCTTTCCACACTACTTCTTTCTATTCATCATGAGAAGCAACTTCTTTAAAGCAAGTTTGTTCAAATTTAGTAGATAAATTCAATTCACAATTATATGAAACATCCATGTCATCTACACCAACTTAATCAAGGTTATCTATATCACCTCCATCTTGTCTAGTGGAACCTTTGGTTCCTATCTTTTTGACCTCATTAGGATGAACACTTTCAACTGTTTTGGTGAGCCATTTTTGGGGGACCTTTTTGAGATAGTCCAGGTTTCTCCACTGATTGAGATGAGGTTGCATCAAGATTTGGCCTTCTAATTCTCTCAATCACATCACTCAAAGGGTCTTCCTGTTTTTAAGAAGTGGTTATGACTTCATGAGGGGGAGACAATGCCTCATAAGGAAATTCCATATATTGATCCAAGATATGGATCCCCAATTCAAGTTGTGGGATCTCATTATCAAATCCATGATATGTTTTTGCATGATTAAATTTACCCAAATGATCAGGTTGCCACTCAACAATGGTGTTAGTCTTGGAAGCTTCAAGAAAAATCACATATTTAGACTGGATAAACTTTTTGTTTACCTCATCATAAAGATGATATAATGCACTTGCCACTCCTTGAATCAAACTTGCTTCTTTGGTCCTTAGGAATCAAGGCATAGCAAGTGGAACCAAAGACCTTGAGATGTCTTACCAAAGGAATGTGGCCATACCACATTTCATAAGGAGTCTTATTTCTAAGAGCATGAGATGGACATATGTTTTTACATACTACACGTAGAATAGTATTAACTCAAAACATCAACTTTACATTTTTTAAAAACATCATTGAGTGAACCATATTCAAGATAGTCTTGTTCATTATTTCAACTACACCATTTTGTTGAGGATTGTATGGAACAATAGATTGATATTGAATCCCATGTTGGAGAAGGTAGTTTTTAAATTTATAAAAAGTTTATTATTTTCCATTATTAGTACAAAGGGATCTAATACATTATTGTGCACCATTTTCAATCCTCACATGAAAATCTCTAAAAGTTTCAAAAGATTGTGATTTACTTTTCGATAAATATACCCAACACATATTGGTGTAGTCATCAATAAAAGTCATCATATATTTATTTCCATTTGCAGAAGGAATATGCATAGGGCCATACAAATCAGAATGAATAAGTGCAAGTTTTCTACATGCTTTAGAAGTAGACTCATGAAATGGTTGTTTGTTATGTTTTCCTAGGATACAAGCATCACATTGCTTAATTTTCCTAGGAATAGTTGGAAAATGAGAAACACTGTTCTTTTTTTAATAAATGAAGACTGTCATTATTAAGATGTCCAAATCTTACACGCCATAGAAGACTAGATGGAAATGTACCTTCATTGTGATGATAAGTGTATGCAAAGTTCTATGCATGATAATATTTTACTTCCAACTTCAATATTCTGTCCTCCTTTTCTCTAGTCATGACAATTGTGTTGCTGGATGCTTTCATTATCTCTACTTTTCCATCAAACATATGAATAGAGTGGCATTGCTAGCAAATGTAAAAACGAAACAACAAATTTCTTTGTAACTCTGGAAGGTAGAGTACATCATGCAAAAGAAAATCATGAAGTCCAAGTAGTTTAAGCCTAATGATGCCAAGTCTCGAGGGATTGGGACTTCATTTTTCTGCAAAATACACTATGCCATCTACATTTCCATTGAAATCTTCAAAAAAATCTTTCTAAAAGGTCATATGGAAAGTTACACCTGTATCAAGCAACCATGCATCTCTCCAAGAAGTAAGTGTGAAATAAATCTTTAGTTACTCCAACATTGTAATGAGCAACAACATAATGAGAAGATTTAGGCGATTTTGAGAATGTATTTCAAATTAATCAGATCATTATTTGTTGGTCGATTTTCAAACCATCTAATGTGGTTCATCCTCAGGACAAAGATGAAAAAATAAATCTATCCTTAGGATTAAATAGCAAATATGCATCTTCTTCCAGAAACAACCATTAGAAAAACAAATTATTATAATCAAAATATGAACGTTAAGTGAGAGACTTTGGTTAATATATAAGAAAATATTAAAAACTATTAGTTAGTTATGGAAACTAAGTGTCATAAAAATGAAAAACCTTTTCTCATTGTATTATAATATATTATTAATGAAGATAATATATTTTCATCAAACATTGTGTCTTTTTCCTTTATTTTTAATTATTCTATTTTCTTATTTATCTCTAAAACAAATATATAAAGAGTATTTGGCCTCCTTTTTAATCTAGTTTAATACCTTTTCATAAATATTATGATATTATCATAGTATTATATAATAATATTACATACTAATATAATAATAAATTAAAATTTATTTGGATCTTTTGATTCTCGACTTATTATATAATATAATAATATAAATTAATATAATAATATAATATTAATTTAGTAAAAAAAATATTCCCTTCTTATATTTATCTATTAATTTCCCTATTTTATGGTTTTTCATTTTTATAACAATTAGTTTCTATAACTAACTAATGGTTTTTAATATTTTCTTATATATTGACCAAAGACTTTCACTTAACATTGATATTTTGATTATAATTATTTATTTTTCCAACGGTTATTTTTAGAATAGGATGTTTCTTTGCTATTTAATCCTAAGGATAGATCAATTTTTTCATCTTTGTCGTGAGGATGAACCACATTAGATGGTTTGAAATTTCAACCAACAACTAATGATGTGATTAATCTAAAATACATTCTCAAAATCATTATGGATCACAAAAGTCTTAAAGCAAAGATTTAGGCGGTTTACCTTTAGCTAGATCTGATGTTTTATCCTTGTTTTCATTTAGGTTTTGACTATATTTAATTTTCTGCTAAGGTATTTTGCATGTTTTCACATCATGTCAATCTTTGTCACAATGAATGCAATGAAGATCAGGGTTTTCTCCTTGATGATGTTTACCCCTTATCTCTGAATTTTTTCTTCCACATCCTCTTCTGCTACCACTTCTTGTAGGAGAATCATGTGATTGATTCTTCTTTTTTTGAGAAAGGCACACTACATCTTCAAGGGACTAAGTTTTTTTCTTCCTCCTCCCAAAATTTTCTCTCATTCTACATACTTCTCCATCAAGATGTTAAAAGTAATGGACTTGGGTTGCACACTAGCTTATAGGGATTCAAGATAATGAGAGAGGGCTTTGACGAAGGTTGTGAGATGAATGTCCATGTTAACATCAATGACATCTACATCTTGCGTGATGGCCCTAATTTATGAGGCTAGGACTAAGGGTCATCATTTTTCAACTCAGGCTTGAAGAGTTTGACCATTAACTGAACAACTTCCAATTTTAAGTGTGAGTCATATAGATATTTCAACTTCTTCAGTGGAACATCAGGATATGTAATTGAAACTATATGATAACTCACCTCTTCACTTACAAAAGCAACAACCAAGGCATAGGCTTTATTTCACTTGTTCTCCCAAATGGATAACTCCTTAGCTATTGTGGGCTTTGTGGGTGCATTGTCCTCCTCTCCTTCACAAATTCCTTTCCACAAGTCATTAAAAATGAGGGCGCCTAATCTTTCTTGATCATTATTTGTACTTCTCTTTGCTAGTCAATACTACTCTGACTATGGAGATGAGAGAATGCATTTTCAAAAAATCGCTCTGCTGATACCTCTCTTAAATGACAATTGTTCCTAACTGGTGTTAAGTATCACATGGTTCCCTTGTCCAAGCTCTAGATAAACATGCCCATGGCTGACAATGAGATTTTGCTATAGATAGTCATGATAATGGATTTGATAGTAAGCAAAAACTCAAAACCTCATACAAACTGAGCATAAGTTCTTGCAACAATAATGGGAAAGGAAACTCGTAGCCATAATATACACTCAGTGGTTACAAAAAACACATGAGATTTCAACAGAGTACCTCACTTTGTGAGGCTCAAAGAAAATGTGAGCTTGGGTGATTTGGAAATGAAACTTGATCATCCTTTGACACTTTGCAAGTCTGATAAACTTGGGTCTTCAAACGTAAAATTAGTTTGCAACTTCTTCAAAGATGAGTGGTTAAGTTTTCACATGAACTTAAAAGTGAAAAAAATTCATGTGCAACTCAATTTGATAAACATGTAGAGAGGAAACAAGAAAGTGATAACAGAGTTCAACCCTCCTGGGCTATGTCTCTGGGCCCTGCTCCAACGCCAGGCCGCTTCATTGATCTTAGTAGCAAAAGAATACAATACACATTTTGACTCTAGAGTGGCACTATTTATTCTACAAAGAACCCTCACTCAAAAAGATGATTCCCTATAGCAAGTCATGATGGTGTCAAAGAAAATGGCTCTCTCACAATAGGTCCTTGTACTCAAGCTCAGATCAAAAAGCATAAAAAAATACAACTACTTCACAATGAAGTGTTGAAAAGGTCATTTCCCATAAGCATACTGAGAAAAGACTGAAATAGTTGCTCTACTAAAGTAACAATTACTGTAGATACATATGGAAAGCTTCAAAACCCTTGGCTGAATGTTTCTATGTTCATCAAGGTCTTATTGAAGGCTCGAAAATCTCGGCCTCAACATCAGGGAAAACCACCTGGTCGGGAACTTAGAGCAGCTCCTTTTCCGTTTGAGATGGTGGCTCCGACTAGGTTGATGGGACCAGTTTCCCTTAAAAATATATATGAAAACGGATAAAAGATATATAGGTGTGAAGGTTGATGGATGTAGATAAAACATAAATGAATATAAGTAAAGGCCTTACAATATCGATCCTGGGATAATATATCTTCTATATATGTGACTTGAAGATTTCACTCATAATATGACAATGTAGATCATCAAACTATTCATGAATATAAAATGAGTAATGATAACTAATTTAATTAAATAGTTAATTAAATTAGTTGATATAATTTCTATAATATAGGATCTTGATACTTAAATTATTGGATAGAATAGCCCCCTAGTCCATAACATAGCTATCAAAGGCTGCATCAATCAGGGGTACCCATTGGTATGAAAAATTTTGGGTATTGGCATAACCAAATAATATACATATCATGGCAGCATCATAACAATAGGGACTGACAAGAGAAGCTATAGAGTAAATACCCTTATCCTCTCTCTTGTGCTTGCTAGCATCTCTTCTCCATCCTTTGATGACTTCAGATTCATCCTGATTTTCCTTCATGAATTTCTCAATGAAGTCTTTATCATATTTCTTTTGAGGTGTTAGCAACTGGTACATCTGAGTCAAATCTTTCCTGGTGAAAGAGTCAATGAACGTGTTCCCCTTGGTCATAAAGTTTCTATCTGCAATGTTTAGATGGTTGACGACCCATCTGATCATATCCATGTAAGGCAGGATGTTTGGTCGAGCAGCAATTCTGTGGAGGAATGAATTGGCCAGATCACTATATGTAGTATCAGAAACCGGGTATGAATCTTCAGCTGTGGCTACTCTTTCTATGACCCTCGACTCTTCATCTTCAAAAAGTTGATACATGGCCTCCCAAGTAGAGGTTCTGACATCTGGGGTGCATGTGGTATCGGTAAATAATACAGGAAATTCTGCGACCTCAGGGGGAGGAGTGATTGATTGTTGTTGAACAATAGGTTTCTTCCTGGGTTTGGTCGACCGAGACATTTATGCTAAATTATGTTTGTCGAGACTGACCTATCAAGAGAAACACAAGAGTGTGGAGAAACTAACACTCAAAGCGAATAAATTAGAAAATAACTAATTACACAATAATCCAAGATTTTTATGAGCGAAATTGATGAGCCCCAAAAATGGATAATTATATGGGTTCATTCAACCTCCTAATTCGACTTAATCCACCATTCTCAGTAGTTTATTGCATGTTTTTGATTATATTTATGCTAATAGAGTGAATTGGGTTAGTCATTATGCCAACAAGTCTAATGTGTGCTTTATGCAGTCTTTTTGGTCAATTTGGAGACAAAGTCAAAGGTTTAAATGAGCACTTGGCAGCCAAATTCGTGGAGAGGATTTTTGGGAAGGTGTCCCCTTCATTTATGGGCCCTTACCTCGAATTATCCACCATCAACTCGGAGTTCAAGGGCCACCAAATCGATTATCACAAGGGCAGCCGAGCAAGTGCTAGTAAAAGTGTTGTTAACTACAAGTTTTGGTAGCCGAGTTCCTAAAGTTTAGGAGGGCTGTTGGGGTCCTCAGTTTGTATAAATAAGAAGGCTTAGGGCCTCATTTCAGTTAGTCACTTTGTAGGCAGAAGTTAACTAGTGTGTAGTTCGATTTTAGTCATTTTTTAGGCAGTAGATTAGCTTTGCATTTCAGCACATTTTCAAGCTTTTCCTTGTGGATAGTTTTTGGAATGTAACTATTCTTCTGATCAATAAAGATGAATCCAGCTTTGCACCAGCTCTAAATCTCTCTTAGGAGGCTGTAGCTCTTGGGGTTGGGCCCATCTCGAGTGCCCGGTACCTCCTTTGTTTACCTTTATGTGTTTTTGCTGCATTCTCAAAATAAAATCTGCTATTTAGATTTAAATATTGTTTTGTTGTTTAGGTTACTTTTGATGATTAAAAAGGATTTTGATGTTCAGATTGAGTTGATAGGTTGTTAACAGGGAAAATCTTCAAAAAAGGGCCATCAAGCACCTCTGATTTCACCTCTCCCTCAGTGGGATCAAGGTGACCTTGCTGCCCACAAAAACACTAACTTTGCTTTGCCATGCAATCACTAGTGTTTGATTTTCATTTGTAGAAGTTGGTTACATGTTCAGATTTTTTCTTGCTTAGTTGCATAAGCTAATATACATGGTTTCATTGTAGTTCAAACTCCTGTTCATTCTCTTTACTGTCAGCTAGGTCAGATTAGGTCAACGTAACTAGGTCTTTTATTTTACAAGTCTTCGTTGGTTCAGTTGGAAAAACAACTTGCAGAGCACCTGTACCACTTCTCTACCTGCCTGTACTCCATCAATCCCATCTGCTCCATCCTCCAACTTGGATTCTTGCCTCACGTTTGCCATTTGTTCACTTTGCCCTAATTCCCATATTTTTGTGCACCATTGCTTCTCTTATCTTTGAACCAACCCAATCGCCTTAGCCACTCTTCAGCCTCATTCACCAAGTCCTGGACATCCTCACACCCCTATCTTACCTCCATACCCACTCCTTCATCTTTCTTCTTCCATCCATCCTCCAAAAATCCCATTTCTGAACATCCTGTAGAAAAATTACAGACATCCTGTAGAAATTCTAGAACATCCTGTAGAACCCCTACAGACTTCCTGTAGAAGCTCACGAATGAGGTTTCTTGATAGCCAAACTCTATGAAACTCTCTAGAAGGGTGTTAGGGACCCCTTAGGCCCTCTCTGAACCTTCCTGACCTCCTCCAAGCATTTCCTCTCACCAATCCACCTTTGCACAGTCAAAAACAGTTAAATCGCATGCATGATAATTCTGACAACTTATTCAAAAATACAAAAAGATGGTTCTTTCAGATTTGACTATAAAAGTAGCTTAGAAACATGCATTTCATCTTCTTAGAAGTCAATGGCATCTCTCCCAGTAGCTTGCATCCTCTTTCTTGCATCAGTAGAGCTAGCTAGTAAAATTAGGGTTTGCTAGGGTTTGCATTTTCTTTCAGCCTTTTCGCTTCTTTCTACAAGTAGAGTAGCCTATGTTGAGTTAGCTTTCGTCCATCACATTTAAAAGCTTCTTCTCAGAGCTCATAGAAGTTAGCTTAAGCTCCTAGCGGACTTGTGCCAGCTGATCAAGTGACAGCCGCGACAAGAGCTAGTACTTGTGCATACAACACCGTCACTTCCAAGTTTGTTACGAACTACCGGGTTGATAAAATTAAAGAAGGGAGTCCCAGGAGTTGCAGCATTATTGCTGCAATACTGGGGCCCACCATCTTTCTAGCGACGTTGCCGGGGAAGCGTCAGAGTATTGGTGATTGCTGCTTTTCTTCTATTTTCTACTACAACCTTCTGCTAAGTAGTTTATTTCATTTCCATTATGCAATTTCGTTTCTGCAAAAGTAGATTAGCATTTCCCGCTTTCATAGATTAGCATTTCAATTCCACAATTTCATTTCTGCAAGCGTAGATTAGCATTTCAATTCCGCAAGCGTAGCCTAGCATTTCATTCCTGCAATTTCATTTGAGAAAAATAGATTAGTCCTTTCCTGCTTTCATTTCAATTTCGCATTTTCATTTCAGCAAGATAGTTAGTTGCAGTTCAATCTATTTTAGTTTTTGCAGGTACAAGTAGAAAAAAGAAACAAAAATCAACCAAAAAGATTTCCTTTCATGCCTTGTAGGAGTAGAGATAAGTCAGAAAAATGTTTGCACAACACCCCCACTGCTTCACATAGCCAACCTTCTCTCTTCTTCGATGGCTGTGATTAAAGAACCCTTAGGTGGATAGCAAGACATATTTGAAGAACCTCAAGGGAAGAAGAAGAAGAAACCATTCCTTTGGAGCAAATGGCTACAAACAGAAATGTTGGGAGCAGTACCTTATCCAAAAATGAATTTGCAAATCAGATGGAAGATTTCAAGAGCGATATGAGGCAGTTTCTTGCCATGCAACTGGATACCTTGCAGATCCAAAGGAAGCAAGAGGAAGCCAAGAGGGCTTTGGCCATATTTTGTCCTAGGTGCACTAGAAAGCATCCTAGGAACGAATGTCCATTGCACTCCATAGAAGTGTGTTTTGTCTGTGAAGAAGACCATCCAACGAATCAGTGCCCTTCCTTGCCTGGACTTAAAGCTGCATATCAGAGAGCCAAGGGAGCCACTGAATCACTCTATTATATGAACCAAAGGAGGCCACATGGACCCATACCTTACCAGTAGGGAATGCAAGGGACATCCCAGACCTATTACGACCCTTATCAAGCCACTTTCATGCCTTCTTGGGGTCCCCCTGCTCATCCTTCCTCATCCACACCCCCTCCTTGGTTGTATCCTCCTCAATACCATGCTTCTCCAGTTGCTCATTCGTTTCACTCTTATGCTCAGCCACAACCTCATTGGAATGCACCTCATCAGGGGTGGAGGCCCCAATACAACTCTTCTCCTACTCATTTCCCTCCACCACCTGCCCACCACAACCCCATCCACATCCATCTCAAAAATACACCCCCACTCAACTACCCATACCACCATTTCCAAACCTGCACATTGGAATAGCTCAACTCCATTACAATGTTGAGGCACAACATGTCCAAACAACTCCTCTTGAGCTCCAAGATATTCACCATAGCTCAAGAAGAGTATTGGAGAAAATGGATTATATTGACAGCACTGAAGGATCACATCCAGCAAAAGGAGATACAAGAGAGGAGATCAAAGAACCATGGGCTGCACTTGATGAAGAGAAGAGATCAGAATCAAAGATCGAGAAAGCTCCCTCATGGTTACCATCAAACCCTCCATGTAGTCAAGAGAAAAGTCAGCAAAAAGAGGAAGATGTGAAGGTCATGATAGAAGAAGATATGGAGAATGATCCAGATCAGCAAAAGGACCAAGGATATCAAAGCTATATTGAGACATGGTTCCAGGCAGTCACTAAGTTACAACAGTACTCTCTTCCTCAGCTATGTTTGATCCCTTCAAAGTCAAATCATTTGGTCTCTGAGATCTGGATAGCTGTCAAAGCATGCATTTCAAGCCGCCACATCATTTTGTCTCTAATATCGATGTGCACATGGCTCCATTGGAAGTATTCTTATACTTGAAAATAATTTTGTTTTTCAAGTAAGGTAGGGTAGGAAAAAAAAGAAAAAGAAAAGAAAAAGAAAAAATGAAAATAAGATGAAAATAAAAATCTAAGGTGAAAACCTCCTCGGAGGCGCCTTAGATTGGTTCATTGATTGAAAACCTCCATGAGGTGGTCAATGGGTTGGAAAGAAGAGAAAATAAAAAGGGAATAAGATCCCTGGGTGAAAACCTCCCTTGGAGGCGCCCAGGGCAGGCAATTAGGGTGAAAACCTCCATGAGGCGCCCTAGTTGTTTTTCAAAAAAAAAAGAGAAAAAGAAAAGAAAAATAAAGCTAATTTCCATTGAATAATTGTAGGTTGCAAGAAGGACATTGCAGGTCAGGGGGATCGCTCAAAACAAAGACAGAGAGAGTTTTTTTCCTTCTACAGGAAGCATGAAAACCATTTCTACAGGAAGCTAGAAAACAGTCAGCACAAGAATTTCTACAGGAAGTCTAGAAACAGGGCAACAGAAGGAAAAATCACTGGAGATTTTAGCCAGGGAGGCAGTAGCTGTGCTGGCCACCCTAAGAACATCTCCAAATTAGAAAGGGAAGTGAAAGAGGGAGCCTCCCATGTATTTTAAGGCAAGAAGGAGCATGCGGGTAAAAACTGGCAGACCCCAACCACAGTCAAAAGAGCCAATTACAATTGTAGACACCTCAGCTACACAAAAGGAGAGGTCCCCCTCAAAGGCATCCATCACCTATGAACGGGGAAGCCCGAAGACATCCACCTGGAGAGAAAGAATGAAAATGTTGGACACAAAGGCCTCTCTACAGGATGCTGAGATAGTTCTACAGGAAGCTGAGAATTCTCTAGGAAAAGGAGCACAGGCAGTGGGAAGAAGCAGAGAGAAAAGCATGGTTTCATGACTGAGAAGAGGACATCACTTCAGAAGCTTGGCATGACAGGGAGGCCACCAGGGCCATCAAAGATGAGGAGATAGATTAGTTGCTCAGAGGATGAACAACACTTTCAGTAGGGGGTGATGATAAGCCCCAAAAATGGATAATTATATGGGCTCATTCAACCTCCTAATTCGACTTAATCCACCATTCTCAGTAGTTTATTGCATGTTTTTGATTATATTTATGCTAATAGATTGAATTGGGTTAGTCATTATGCCAACAAGTCTAATGTGTGCTTTATGCAGTCTTTTTGGTCAATTTGGAGACAAAATCAAAGGTTTAAATGAGCACTTGGCAGCCAAGTTCGTGGAGAGGATTTTTAGGAAGGCGTCCCCTTCATTTATGGGCCCTTACCTCGAATTCTCCACCATCAGCTCGGAGTTCAAGGGCCACCAAATCGATTATCACAAGGGCAACCGAGCAAGTGCTAGTAAAAGTGCTGTTAACTACAAGTTTTGGCAGCTGAATTCCTAAAGTTTAGGAGGGCTGTTCGGGTCCTCAATTTGTATAAATAAGAAGGCTTAGGGCCTCATTTCAGTTAGTCACTTTGTAGGCAGAAGTTAGCTAGTGTGTAGTTCGATTTTAGTCATTTTTAGGCAGTAGATTAGCTTTGCATTTCAGCACATTTTCAAGCTTTTCCTTGTGGATAGTTTTTGGAATGTAACTATTCTTCTGATCAATAAAGATGAATCCAGATTTGCACCAGCTCTAAATCTCTCTTAGGAGGCTGTAGCTCTTGGGGCTGGGCCCATCTCAAGTGCCCAGTACCTCCTTTGTTTACCTTTATGTGTTTTTGCTGCATTCTCAAAATAAAATCTGCTATTTAGATTTAAATCTTGTTTTGTTGTTTAGGTTACTTTTGATGATTAAAAAGGATTTTGATGTTCAGATTGAGTTGATAGGTTGTTAACAGGGAAAAGCTTCAAAAAAGGGCCATCAAGCACCTCTGATTTCACCTCTCCCTCAGTGGGATCAAGGTGACCTTGCTGCCCACAAAAACACTGACTTTGCTTTGCCATGCAATCACTAGTGTTTGATTTTCATTTGTAGAAGTTGGTTACATGTTCATATTTTTGCTTGCTTAGTTGCATAAGTTAGTATACATGGTTTCATTGCAGTTCAAACTCCTGTTCATTCTCTTTACTGTCAGCTAGGTCAGATTAGGTCAACGTAACTAGGTCTTTGATTTTACAAGTCTTCGTTGGTTCAGTTGGAAAAACAACTTGCAGAGCACCTGTACCACTTCTCTACCTGCCTGTACTCCATCAATCCCATCTGCTCCATCCTCCAACTTGGATTCTTGCCTCACGTTTTCCATTTGCTCACTTTGCCCTAATTCCCATATTTTTGTGCACCATTGCTTCTCTTATCTTTGAACCAACCCAATCGCCTTAGCCACTCTTCAGCCTCATTCACCAAGTCCTGGACATCCTCACACCCCTATCTTACCTCCATACCCACTCCTTCATCTTTCTTCCTCCATCCATCCTCCAAAAATCCCATTTCTGATCATCCTGTAGAAAAATTACAGACATCCTGTAGAAATTCCAGAACATCCTGTAGAACCCTTGTAGACTTCCTGTAGAAGCTAACGAATGAGGTTTCTTGATAGTCAAACTCTGTGAAACTCTCTGGAAGGGTGTTAGGGACCCCTGAGGCCCTCTCTGAACCTTCCTGACCTCCTCCAAGCATTTCCTCTCGCCAATCCACCTCTGCACAATCAAAAACAGTTAAATCGCATGCATGATAATTATGACAACTTATTCAAAAATACAAAAAGATGGTTCTTTCAAATTTGACTATAAAAGTAGCTTAGGCACATGCATTTCATCTTCTTAGAAGTCAATGGCATCTCTCCCAGTAGCTTGCATCCTCTTCCTTGCTTCAGTAGTGCTAGCTAGTAAAATTAGGGTTTGCTAAGGTTTGTGTTTTCTTTCAGCCTTTTCGCTTATTTTTGCAAGTAGAGTAGCCTATGTTGAGTTAGCTTTTGTCCATCACATTTAAAAGCTTCTTCTCAGAGCTCATAGAAGTTGGCTTAAGCTCCTAGCGGACTTGTTCGAGCTGATCAAGTGACAGCCACGGTAGAGCTAGTACTTGTGCATACAGCACCATCGCTTCCAAGTTTGTTACGAACTACCGGGTTGATAAAATTAAAGAAGGGAGTCCCAGGAGTTGCAACATTATTGTTGCAATACTGGGGCCCACTATAAATCTCAGGAAATCGTTAGTAATAATGAAGGCGTTTATTATATTGAAAACCATTAATTCTCCACATTTGGCCATTTATTGATAAAACATGAATTCACATGGGCCACATTACATGTCAGCATATCGGAAAACTTTATCAGCGAAAATTCATTGTCGCACCATTAAAAATTGCGATATCTTTTACCTACGATAGGCTTATAGCTCATAGAAGCTTAGAATTATGGGTGGGAAGAATTATTAAAGATTTCACATTGACGTTTTCATATCGGGGATTTGAAAGGATAACTACCAATTAGAAAATACTGATATGACAATTGCGATATAAGAGGTGAGTAGTATATCGAAGATTGGGGGTCGGAGGTGAGACAAATATCAGAGATCGGAGGATGTAGTGTTGGCGGGGTTGCATATCGGATAATGTAGTAAGAAGGGATATCAAAGATTAGAGGATCGAAGGATCAGACATAGTAATCAAAATGAAAACGTTGATCTGGAAACCCCGATATGCTACGTGGCAGTCTTGCTGGACTAGACCTTTATTGCTATACATAAAACAAAGCGCTTTATTATTTTAAGGCTTTAGAACTTAGGAAACCCGATCGGGACATGTTTTAATCAGAATTTTTGTTAAGGGGACATGTTGGAAAGCTCTGTTATTATATTTCCGATGATATTTTTCAAAGTAAAAGCCAATGTTTAAGGCTTAAGCTCCGATAAGGGAAATCTTTAGATTCAATCAAGCTTTTGAAACAATAAAGATAAGGTTACCTTGTTTTATTGGATTTGTTGGGTCTTATCCTTAAATTAAAAGGGTCCCCATTATTTATTAGTTCTACTATTAATTATAATGGGTTGTTGTTGAGTAGTACAATAAGTCTCTATATGGAATCCAAACAATATTTTTCTACAACACTAAAGGACTTGGCTCTGCAAAAATCCCAACATACATTGCTCAAATTATAAACCGAAAAACCCCTATCCAGGCTCTTCTTGGGCTCAAAAAGACTAAAAATCAACCAAGTTATGCCTCCTGGAAGTTTTCTCTGCTAAATGTCCTGCAAAATGGAAAAAATAGAAATCTAGGCAACGAATTCGTCCCTTTGACAGATTGCTGAGGGACAATTTCTCCTAGGACTATCGAAATTCCCGTCGTAAAAGGGGAAAATTGTCTCCTACTTAACCGCGCCAATATGGCCTTAAAGTTGAATTCTTAGCCCCTAAAGGCGGTCATATGGGCACAAATAGCCAAGGTTCGTGCTGAACTCCCGCCCTTGCCAACTTAGCCCCTACTCTACTCTATCGTGGTCTCGTGGCATTAATGTGGTCGCGGATTGGGATAACCGCCCACCCCCTTCGGCTTAACTCCTAGTTTGAATGTCATGGTTATGTGGTTAACAATATGGCTGGGAGTCGTGCTAACCACTCGACACTGTCGAATTAGCTCCCTTCGTTCCATCATGGATTGTGTGGTCTGGCACATAACTAGGGGCCAGGGCTAACCACCCGACCCCTTCTCCCAAACATGTCGATCATTCAATTCAAATGGAACCATGACCCCAATATGATTAAGAACTAAACCACATGGTGTAACAATAATGCGTTGTAGTTATATACGACAGGTCGTGGGTTTGATTCCTACAAGGTCAACCAATAAAACCATAAAACTTTTGGCATATTTCCCAAGGATCACATGGAACCCTCCCATTGGGCCACATGGCGCCTCATGATTGGGCCACCTCAAACACAACCAACCAATCAAATGTCACCACCCCAGCTGTACGATGCTGCCACGTATCGAGCCTCAATTGGTCCTCTAGTCCCCTATATGTCCCGTTCAAGATGTTGACATCAACTGTACGACCTGCTCAATCAACAACCCAGTCAACCCTGCAAGTTGACTTTTTAGCTATTGGGCAAAAAATTCGAAACATCATAACTTCCTCATATGACGTCGGATTGAGGCGATTCAAGCAACATTGGAATCAAGACGATGAACACTACGATTTGGCACTAGTTTCGGGAGATTCCAATAACTTTCATTTTTGAGCCTATTTTTGATCTGTGGATCATAGCTCCCCACTAGGAACTCTTGGACCTCCAAAAGTCTATTTTTACTTAGCAAATAAGTAAGAGTACAACTTCCTTACTTTACTGATCTTAATCCACTTTTCCTTGCTTGGATTGGGGCCCTTGAGCCCCATTTGAAGATGCTCCACATTGCCCTTATGTGAAGTCCTTATCCTCCCGTCAAGAATTGTGACTTAATGTAATTATTCTAAATATTTAGGAGCAAAATCTGTAATGGATGGAATCTAAACATTATCTTCATGACCATATTTCCTTGGCGGATCATTCAATCTTCATCTTGAAGTTTCTCCTTGCTGACATACAAGAAAACTTGATATTCCACTTCGAAATCATGATCAAACCGATGCTTGTCTTGCCTTGCTTTGTACTTTTGATATTTCACTAATGCACTAGCTGCATTAGTGAAATAAAATTCCTAGATTTGTCCACATTTCTGTGGCCATATTCTGCAAAATCTTTACTAAAGATAAAATCCAAAAATACTTTGACAAATAACCCAAACAAGCTTCACATAGAACTACTTGTATAGATGAGTGCTTGACACAATTTTAACATGCTAGATGAGATGAAAATGCTTATCCCAAAAGTTCCATACAATTTGACTTAACAACAAGCCAAAATAGCATAACATGCCAAAGAACACATTGTTGCATATAAGTGATTTTATTCACAACATCACTTTTACAAAATACCCAACTATGGGGATATGCAACATGTGAAATACAAAAGAAATGCAATATTTAATTAGACAAATAGTCCAACCATTTCTTACCCAACCATGCTAGGGAATTTTTTTTTTCACTTAACTTTCTTTTGGAACTGCTTCAGAGATGGGTTAATCGTGCCTATCACTTTCATCTGTCTTTTTTTCCTCAGGTGATTTCATGACCTGCTTGTCCTTCTTTGGATGTGAATGTAGATGCAGGTCCCAACATTTCTTGATCCAATGCCCACTTCTATTGCAATGAGTGAATTTTTTTGTGAGCATTACTTGGCAAAAATGTCTTTGAACTTGGAAGAGGATTTTCCTTCTTGGTTTCATTTCCAATCGACATATTCATTTTCTTTTCTAATGCTTTCCTTTTTTTTGCACTTGGCTACACAATGGTTAGGTGCACGACAAAAAGTGTAAGGAAACACATTCCACGACATTTTATTCAAATCATGATGTTGTTCATAGTCATAAAAATTCTTTGAATAATCATGAAATTTCTACCTTTTATGATGGTCCTTTTGATTATGAGTTTGGCAAGGATAACTTGAATAATGCGGATAAATTAACTTCGTTCTTCCTTTGGAGCACTCACCTCTCTTTGGAGAAGTTTTGCCATCAACATAATCATAATGACATAATCCTCCTTCAACTTGCAAGAATTCTTTCTTCAAAAATTTCACACTTGAAGAATTCTTTGACTTTACACTTTTGGAGCATTCTCCAAATTCGTCTTGAATATAACCTAATCCTTCACATTGAGTTTGTGCTCTCACCTCAATAGGATTAACAATTCCATGACTATAAAGTCCAAGTGCCTTACCTTTATACCCCATTTTGGTCAACAATTTCATACCAATACCCTTGGTATGTTTCTCAAATGATGCAAAAGAAGCATGATCATTATTAAGAGAATAAATTGAATAAGAAGTATCTTTTACCTCCTTTTCTGCTTGTGACTCTTGGTCCTCTTCCTAGAGCTTAACCATCTCCTCCTTCTTCTCTTTTGTAGATGAAATGGTAGATGAAGACTCAAGAAAACCACTTTTGTGATTTAACATATAAGCAATGTTCTTCATCTAGAAAAGGGTACAATCACTAGTCATTCCATGACCACAAACTTGTTGAGCCTTCGGGTAAGCTTCGATAGCTGAACATTCCCTAGTTTGGTCTTCAATGACATTATGCAACATAAGGCATAAATTCTTCTTTTCATCCTATGTTTCTTAAAGCAATCTTCTCAATTCCATTTTCTCCACTTGGAGAGAAGAATTCATATCCTCTAGTTATAGGAGCCTTGCATGTTGCAAACTTTCACCCATGCTTGCAATATGGTCAGAGCCTGCTCTAATCTCATGTGATTGAAAAACATAAAAAAATAGAACTAATTCACAGTGAAGTGTTGGAAATGTCATTGCCCATAATCATACTAAGAAAATACTAAAAATAGTTGCTCTTATGAAGTAATGGTTGTTGTAAATACATTTGGAAAGCTTCAAAACCCTTGGCTAGACTCTTTCTATGCTCATCAAGGTCTCTGTATGGACTCAAAACAATATATGTTTGCAACACTAAATGAATTGGCTCTGCAAAAATTCCAACATACAATGATCAAATCAGAAATCTGATGTTGCCATTATGTTCAAAGCTCTCAAAAACCTCTATTTAGGCTCTTCTTGGGCTCAAAAAATTGAAAATCAACCAAGTTATGCCTCTTGGAAGTTTTATATACTAAATGCCCTGCAAAATGGAAAAACTAGAAATATGGGCAACAAATTTATCCCTTTGATAGATCGTCGAGTGACAATTTTTCCTAGGACCGACGAAATTCTCGCTGCAAAAGGGTCAATTTTTTGCGTACTTAACCAAGTCAATATGGTCTTAACGCTGAGTTCTTAGCCCTTGAAGGTGGTCGTGTGGCAACATATGGTTGTGGGACGAGCTAACCCCTTTCCCTCATTGGCTTAGCCCCCACTCCGCTCCATCATGGTCCCATGGAATTAATGTGGCTGAGGGTTGGGATAACTTCCCGCCCCTGTCGGCTTAGCTCCCGCTCCAGAGGTCATGGTCACGTGGTTAACAATATGGCCGGGGACGAGCAGCCTTAGCTCTTTTCATTCCGCCATGGGTTGTGTGGTCTGGCACCTAACCAAGGGCCAAGGTTAACTGCCCAACCCCTTCCCCCAAACGTCTTGATCATTCAATTCAAATGGAACTGCGAACCCAATACTGTTAAGAACCAAATTGCATGGTGTAACAGTAATGCGTTGTAGTTATATCGGGTAGGTCATGGGTTAAATCCCTTCGAGGTAGGATGGTCAACCCGTAAAAAGTTTTGCATAGTTACCGAGGGCCACGTAGCACCCTCCCATTGGGATTTGTGGCGCCTCATGATTGGGCCACCTCAAACATAGCCAACCAATCAAAGTCCGCCACCCCAACTATACGATGTTGCCACATGTCGAGCCTGAATTGGTCCTCCTATCCGTCGTATGTACCAGTCAACATGCTGACATTAGTATGACGTCAATTGTACAACCTGCCCAGTCAACAGCCCAGTCAACCCTGCAAGTTGACTTTTCAGTTATTGGGTAAAAACTTCAAAACATCATAACTTCCTCATACGAGGTCAGATTGAGGCGATTTAAGCGACGTTGGAATCAGGATGACGAACAATATGATTTGGCGCTAGTTTCGGTAGATTTCAAAAACTTTAATTTTTGAGCCTATTTTTTATCTCCAGATCATTAAGACTCATGGAATCAAATCTTAGAACAAAAAATTATTAGTTCCGATCCAAAATGGCCAAATTTTGTGTCAATAAGAGGAATACAAGGAATCAAATAAGTCTATTCATGATTTGATTAACTTTGACACTAAATACGAGGAAGCAAATAACTCTAATAGAAATTCAATTAACATTGATACAAAATACGAGTAATATGACAAAAAACCAGCGGGCTTATCAACTTAAGTTGAAGGTTTCAAGTTTGAGACTTGCATAGGCTGAAGCTGAGGGATAGCAAGGTGACATTAGTGCTATGAGAGGAAACAAGGGTTTCTTTTCCTAGGGCGAAAGAGTTATGATAACAAAAATGGGCACAAGGGAGAGTGAGTTGGAAATGAAGAGGGGTGTTGAGAAAATGAGGGAGAGAAACATTGCAAGGTATTGAGGGTTTTGTGTTGATAACCTTATGATACAAAAAATGTAGAAAAGGAGGTGTGTATAAAGGAGGTTTTCAACCTCGAGAATGAGCATTGTATTGTGCATTGGGCACCAAGAATAAACATATTTTGGTATAGGGATAGGCTTTTGACAGGAAAAGGAGCTATAATAAGCAATAAAGGTGTCTAAACTTGGCTTTGATACCATGTTAGGCTAAGGAAACTCCAAAAACTTGAATGAATTTCCATTAACCAAGCACATATATATCTACAATGATGTCTTGACCTTTGATTTCAACTTCCAAGGTCCAACATCTCTTCCTATTCTAATGTTTTGTATTTTCATATTTACATATTTATAAAATATTTACAATTAGGTCTCTAACATGATTATACAATCTCCACAAATGAAAATTGTAATTTCAAAATTTCCAACCAAATTTTAAGTAAAAAGGGTGAAAAACATTACGAAAAAATGTAAAACATATAATATCTAAACAATAGCATTCCTTTTTCAAGGAGGACAATATTATTCGATATTAAGTTATTCTCTATTCAAAATTTTCTAAATAAAATGTAATTAATTTAATTTTTAAAATTTAATAAAATTGTTATTACTAATATGCAATTTTTACACCACTTAAAAAAGGCGTAGTCTAACTTATAGATGAAATGACATTTTTTCACAACATTTTTTCTAGTTAATTTAAACTAAAATCCAATAGAAATTTTTAAAAACTTGAGTTTAAGTTGTTTAATTTGTAGAATTTGAGTTCCCCAAGGGTTTTTAAGGGTGTTGAATCCATTTATGCATTCAAAAATGCATTTTAAAAATAAAAAAATCACATTCTTACTTGAATTTGTATCATTGGATTTTGGTGAAAAAGGTTATTTTATCTATAAGTTAGACTACGCTCTTAAAGAAGGAGAAATCTAACTAATAGATAAAATAGTATTTTCCTCAAAATCTAGGGATACAATTTGGGGTGAGATTGTCATTTCTTGCTATTTAGTATGCCTTTCTGAATGCATAAATTGGTTAAACACCTTGAAAAACCCCCCAACACTTGAACTTTGCAAATTAAATAACATAAACTTATGTTTCTTAAAAATATCTATTGTATTTTGGTAAAATTGACTAGAAAAGGGTCATTTTGTCTATTAGTAATTAAAATATGGGTGTAGTCTAACTAATAGACGAAATGACTTTTTTGGTTGGAATCCAATAATATAATCTTGAGCAAGGTTGAGAAATTTTTTTGTTTAAAAAAGAATTTTTAAATGTGTAAATGGATTCAACAACTTAAAATACCCCAGAGACACTTGAACTTACAGATTAAACAACTTAAACTTATGATTCTTAAAAATATCTATTGGATTTTGGGAAAACTTAATTAGAAAAGTGCCTGAAAAAAAACCATTTTATCTATTAGTTAAACTACGCTTTAAACATAAATAAATAGTCTTAAGAGTAATCATTAAAGCAAGTGAATATTAAAAAATCAATCATTAAAGTAGTGAATCTGATTAAAGAAATGAATCATATCAATAAGCATCTCAATATGTCCCCATTAAAGAGATTATTAATTAACAAAATATACGATAAAATAGTTTTAATTTTTCAATACATTGATTTTTAAAATTATTTGTTTTAAAAACTGAATTAATTATCATACAAGTCTAACTAATAAATGAAATAACTTTTTTAATTTGAATCCTGCAATATATTTTTAAGTAAAATTGTGAGTTCTTTATGTTTAAAATGCACATTTGAATGCATAAACAGATTTAACACTCTAGAAAACCCCTAAGACACTCAAACTTTGTAGATTAACCAACTTAAACTTATGATTCCTAAAAATATCGACCAAATTTTGGGCAAAATTGACTAGAAAAAGCGCTGAGAAAAAGGATCATTTCATCTATTAATTCAACTAGTGTTAGTTATCTATAATATTATTTATTTGTTTTCAAGCTTTGTGGTTGGTGTGAGGATGGCTGAAGAAATTTTCCTGTAGTAACCCTAGGCTCTGTGCCCTAGGCTTGCAGCCTTGCATCATTCGCCTGATCGATCTTTGTTGCAGTCATATGCGGGGAATATTTGTGATTGGGATAGATCTGGGTAAGGATGGTTTGTATGCTTCATCTCTAGGCGCCACTGCCTAGAATCGATCACATGAGTTGTTGGCTTGATTGTTTTGGGGAGATTTTCTTTCGGCAGGGGTAAGTTTTTGGCTTCTAGTTATTCTGTTTTAGCCTAGCGGTTGCCATGGCTGGTCTGAACCAGGGTTCTCAACTTTCTCAAGAGGTTGTGACATTCAACAACTTAGTGGAAAATGGCCTTAAGTTTCAAAAGACTCCTCCTTCAATTTTTTTTAAGAAAATTGATGATATCTTGAAAATAGTGATCTTGGTGTCGCGAGCTAGATCAAGGGCTCTCTAGCTAACATATTGGGGCATGATTGGGAATTTTACGAGTCTATGGCCCTCTCCTATATTTGTCAGATCCTAGATTGATACCAACTGGAAACCCAAAATGAATGTTTAGGTGGTTTCTTCCTTTGTAGGGAAACATTTTCTCAACTTTTCTTTTGAGCTTAAGGAGGATCGTGATCTAATTTTCAGAAGTGGGCCATGTTTCATGGGGTCTCAAGGGATTTATCTGGATCGATGGAACCCAAATTTAAACCCATATTTTTATATCCCCATGACTACTCAAGTTTGGGTTAATTTTCCATAATCTACCCCTTTAACTCTAGAACGATGCCAACTTTAGGCTCATTAGCAACTCTCTGGGAAAATACATCAATTGTGTAGAACATCTAGAGGGTTTGTTTGCCTATGCCTAAATTTATGTTGAAGTCAATCTTGAGAAGGGGCTTCCAGCAGCAGTAAACCTTTGCATGGATGATTGGACTCATATCTAGGAAGTTAACTACGATCAACTTCCCTTCAAATGTCGGATCTGCCATGAATATGGGCACTTTGCTAGAAACTACACTAAATCGTTAGTTTTTCAAGAGAATTAGGGAGATCAAGGGGATCAATGGCAACAATCTAAAATATAAAAAGGCCCCAATAGAAAACAACCACATCAATAAGGAAAACCTACTCAACAAGCTAAAGCTACGGTGAATAACAATAAAACTAGTGGAAATAAAGAGGGCTCGAGTCAATTTGGAAATCACAAAGGCGTGAATAATAAGTATGAAGCAATGGAAAATATTAACAAAGAAGAGGGACCCTCTCAAAATTCTCCAGAACCTGATCTCCAAGACTCTCGCTCTCAAAGCCCCAAATATTTTTGGCTGAGGAGAATAAGTCTCTTGAAGATTCCTAAAATACCAAAATCGATTCATCGGAGGAAGAAGAGGATGCTTACCATTCATCAAAGGAAGCTACAAGTCTTTCTCTAGTTGTTAGTTCAACTGATGAGAAATGAGAGGTTGAAAAAATAGAGAAATGGATTTAAGAAACATTTGACACACAAGAAGGAAATCTAACAAGGAAATCTGCACAGAAAAAATAGAAAAAGACAACGAGCTAAAATATTAGAGTATCATCCCTCACCAATTAGTTGATCATGGAAAAAAAGAAGGGAAAAATGGTACAATAGCAAGCCCCTCGAAGGGGGCAACCCATTCTAAGAGTAAGTAATGAATATTGTCTCCTGAAACTACAGAGGCTTCATATTTAACAAAATAATAGTAGAAGAAAAATCATTGATAGTTAAATAGAAACTAGCCATAGCCCTCTTCTAGGAGACTAAATTAGATGAGAGCGACATCTCATCCAAGAATAATAAGACATGAAATAGGAGCCTTCTCTTTTCGGTCAGTTCTCGGGGTGCATCGGGAGGTTTGTGCACATTTTGGGATCTGGATCAGCTAAAGCTATTGAATAGTTCAAAGACACAATGATGGATTTTCACTTCCTTCAAAATATGCCCATTTTCATGAAAAGTAAGAATGCCAGAAATAACTTATGGATCTACAAGAAACATGTTTTGGAACTAACTGCATTATTGGAGGATATTTTAACACTACCCTCCATTAAAAGGAAAGAGGGGGGGGGGGGGTGCTGCTTAGAGATCCTTTCCAAGAATTCATGGAGGACCTAATTAGCTCCTTGCATCTGATAGAAATCAAGCATCCTCAGTTGCGTTTCACTTGGAATAACAAATGATCTGGGCCAAGGCATATTGCATCGCGTTTGGATATATTTTTTGCTTATGACAATTTTCTTTCTTTGAACCTTATTTTCCAATTAGTCATTCTTCCTTGGAACAGATCTGATCATCAACCTATCATGTTGAAAATGGGTTCTCCCTATAATTATGGTCCCATTCCCTTTCTATTATCAGTGCTCTGGATCCACTCTTCGGGCTTCTCAGAGGTAGTTGCTGATTCTTGGAATCAGTGGGTGGATGGAAACCCAATTGGTATTTGGGAGACTAAAATTAAGAGATTCAAACAGGACATCAAACATTAGTTGAAGAAAGGGAAAGCAAACAACTAGACTTCTCTTATAGCATTGGAAAAACAAGTTGAACATATTTAGTCCCAGATGGAAACATAGTATGTCTCAGAAGATCCCTTGCATCAAGAAGTAAAAACCTTCTAGTCTTATCATGCACTTCTAAAACAAGAAGAGGAGTACTGGAGATTAAATTCAAGAAGTGTTTGGTTAAAATCAGGGGATAAGAATGCACATTTTTTCCATAACCAAGCAAAAAACAGGGAGAGGAAAAATAACATTTTGGAAATACAGGTCCAGGGGCAAACAATTGATGATTTTCAGTTAATTTAACATTGGAGAATGTAGAAGAGTAGCTATTAATTCAATTTTTCCTTATTCCTTAATAATTTCTTGTGAAATTTATTTATCTTCTTATGTTTCTTTAATATATCTTTTCATAAAACAATTATCAAGAGAAAAACAGTAAAGACGATGGACACAAAAATTATGCTCCAAGCCAAGGTAAAACCCCTCCAAGGGGAAGCATAGAAAATATCGTCTCTTCTTATAGAATATGATTTAAATGAGACAAACAAGACCCAAACCCTAGACCAAGTCCTCCTCCAAGCACCAAGTAAGCCCTCCAAGAATCCCTTTCAAGTGGATTAGATCAACAAAGCTCAATCCTGCTTCAACTTGCTTCAAGCTTCAACTTCGACTCCCAGCTTCAACCCTAGAACTTCAACCTACAATTTCGGCCCTGTAGCTGTGGTAGAAACCCTACAACAATTATTCAAGAGATATTCCTTTGAGCAAGACAATGTCTCTCAAATTCAATGAGGTCAAATCAAAATATTCAATATTCCAACAAATCGATCTCGTAACTTGTTCTTTTGCAATTCAAACCTACAATTTGGCCTTCCTTGAAGCTACAAAAACCCTAATTCTTTGCGCGTGTGAGAGATATAGAGCCCAAAAACAAATTTTAAAGACTTTTTCTTTTCTTCCTTGATCTTCACCCTAGCCTTTTGTTGTAGTGGCTACAACCACCCTCCAAAATTTTGGCCTGCACCCAATTTCGGAGCCTCCCTTGAGAGTTTCACTTAATGGCTGTGCACACTCGAGTTCACTCCGTGAGCTCGTGTGAGTCTTCACACCCACCTTGCTTGATCATTTAACCCAAGTTTTGCATGTTGATGTCAATATCATGCTTGTGACCATGTTCTAGTTATACTCAAGGTCTTCGCTCTATGTGTACTTGTTGTGTTTGCTATGTAAAAATCTGTCCCACTCACACACGGAGTCACATACACTGTTGCGCAAGCGTCGTCATGGTCGACCAACGATCAATCACAAGTGTCGCGCTTGTTTCTTACATCGTCGGTCTGTCATGTTGAGCATGTGTGTATGGATGGTTTGATTTGTCTCATTGTCAAGGCATGTAAGTGTGTGTTTGCAAGATTACGTATGCATCTTTCACTTGTTCACACACTTAGTCACTTTGCTGAAGTTATGACGACTAGATTCCCCTCTGACTGCCGGACCATCACCTCGTCGTTGACTCAATCGACTTTCACCTAGAACAACGCAAAATCCCTAAGCAAGCCATTTCAAGTTGCAATGTCTGCAAGCAAATCAATCAACCTTCATGCTGGTCAACTAGAGAGTTGACCCGGTAGCCACCCCGGGACTGACTCCCACAAAAAATTACGCAAAGGCTACAGACCTTGCCCACTGTGTTGAATCAAAAAGTTGCGCAGACAGGCCATACAGACAACAAGTTCTCATCCTTGTCTCCCTCAAAAAATTGCGCAGTTTTTCCAACCAGCCCTCCCGATAGTCGATTGACTGCTCACCAAGAAAAATGTGTAGTTTTCATGAGCAAGTCCTCTATTGCCCAGCAGTCCGCTCAGCTCAAAAACTGCACAGAGGTCACCAACAGGCCAGCCTCCCAGTATTAGTGCAGTTTTTCCCACCAATAGCTGTCGACAGCCGACTAACAGTTCCCCTTAGGAATTGTGCATTTTTTGCTGCAAAGCTCCAGCAGTTGACTACCAGTTCCCTCCAGGAATTGCGCAGTTTTTTATGCCAAGCTCCTGCCAGCGGACTGCTAGTTCCCCTCAAGAATTGTGTAGTTTTTACTGTCAGTGACCTAGTAGCTGACTGCTAGTTCCCCTAGGAATTGTGTATTTTTTGCTGCTAAGCTCCCGCTGCCTGCTCATTCCGGAAATTCTGCAGATCTCGCTTACCGAACCTTTCCCCGACCCAGACTGTTCCTCTCAAAAACTGTGCAATTTTGTCCTCTAGCTGAGCTAAACCCCGCAGACACTCACTATCGATTTGGATTGCCCATCTTCATCACCCAGTGACTCCTGCGTAGTTTTCATCAGTAGTGACTAGAACCTCCATCCTAGCTCACAACCTTGTCTCCTCTCCCGATCATCTGCATCCCAAATGATCATGTATCATGGTAGACTAGGAGGTTTTTGGATTTGATGTCGTCTCGTCATGAGTGATTATAGATACATATACACAGACAAACATGGCGCAACGATGGATGGGACGAGCAAAGGGAACACATGCATAAGGAAAGGTTCGCCAACAGATGAACAAATAATGCATGCAAAGAGATGTGCTCGTGAATGAACGATCATGAAAAGATGTGTTCCCAGACGGATGGACAAGCAAACTTGCAAAATATGTTCAGGGACGGACGAACAAACGAACATGCACTTTTTGTGAACAGACGAACCTGTCAAGCCTTCCAACATACAAGCAAGGAGCAACGTGTGAATGCAACATCAAGCGAACCCAACGACCATCAAAGACTCCGCCATGTTGCCATGCAAAGGTGAAGCTGTGACACACCATGAGGACATCCATCACCAGCAACACTATAACTCAACATGCACACCAGCAGCAACACGATGTACCAGCACTGTCATGTCATCCACATCTCTACTGTGGGCCATACTATCAATCAATGTATTGAATGTGGAAGTCCAAGAGACCCACTTGTTGTATGAAGAGTCATGTAAATTCGAAAAGTCATGGAAATCAAACAGTCATGAGGGTAGTCGAACAACCATAAGGGTCAGTTTCACCCTTGGCTATAAATATGCCCTCATTTGTACATGGAAAGGACTTTTTCACCTCATCTCCTCCCCCATAGCCTTGAGAGTCTGTAATATTTTCTTTGAGGAGTAAGTAGTGGCTCCAACGCACTCCATGCAGGGTTAGTGATGTATGGTGTAACGATGTGTCTCAGAACTTTCACTTAATTTAGAAGCCTGCTCACAAGCCAACATGTTTTCACACGTATATTGTAACTGTTGTAAGACTAATATTTAACACTTGTAATGCATGTTGATTTAACCTGTGTTTAGCACTTGAACTAATTCACTTGTTGTAATACATATATGTTAATGAAAATGGGTCGTATATGTTGTTACCATTATCTTGCCCGTGTATACTACTCTCCTTGACATCAGACATACCTTTCACATAAAACTTTCTATAACAACCGTTGCACTCACGCAGACTAATCCACTAAGTATTATACGTGTTATCTTCCCTTATGTGTTGTGACTTCCGAATCCTTGTGGACTATTCCGCTGGAATCTATTAGGGTCCCACCCTAACCCCCTTATTTATGTCATGGGATCACGTCATAGTCAAGAGTCAATAAAGCCCATATTAATATTTGTAAGTGGTTAACCCGCAATTAATGACGGGACCACAGTTAGTTGCAAATGGGCGGTAGTATTAGATAGATGGTAAATGGGCGGTAGTATTAGATAGATGGTATTAATAAAACCCACGATATTGGCCCGTGGTATTGCATGTATGAGTCATATATAAAGGATAGAGACTCCCTGCGAGGAGCATCGTGTCTTGTTTTGTAATCGAGCTCTGCTCTATTGGAGGTAGCCCCCTCGAAGAGGCCTGTGAACATTTCTCTCTGAATAATAAAATCATTGCTATTCTGTGTTCTGGGTATATTTTCTTCGCATATTCTGTGTTCTCGGTATCTTTTCTTCGCAAATTCTATGTTTGGGTATTGCTTTGCAGGTTAAGAGCATAACAGAATCTGTGTGCATCTTGTTGTGTTTTGTGTTCCTAGCAGAGTTGGGACTTCTCCCAACTGACTTGGGACTTCTCCCAACTGACTTGGGACTCACTCCCACCCTCTCCCTCTACGGTGAAAGAACCATTGACACAAGACACTTACAACCACCAGGCACGCGAACCTCACTTCTTGCAAGACAAAGCAGACCACTCTCCTATGCTGACAAGCAAGAGTTGAGGCAAATATTTAAGTTAATGGTAACTGGGCCATCATACTGGATGGGAATCCCACACCAAATGGTGTAAGATCTAATTGTAACTTCATACTAGGGTGATCCCCTGATGTTGGCGGGTCGAGCACCGTCAACATTTTGGCGCTAGAAGGAGGGCCAGATGACAAGCTGAGCCCATACATCTGGGTTGAATCTCTTACCCAATGAATAATACAAAATTCATGCTCCTGGGGTGTTTCTCTCATTTATCCCTTAATCAATTATCAATCCCCGATGAGATTCTCAATCACTTATCCTTGTTAAAGTTTGATGGTGAGGACAGAACATTCGTAATCGAGCACATTTATGATTTTCTTCATTTTTGTGAATCTCATGAAATCGATAGTGATGAGCTTGTTTACGTACTCTTCTTCCTCACCCTTGAAGGTCGTGCTAATTGGTGGTGTCATACCCTGCCACTTGCTTTCATCCATTCCCTTCTCACTTTCCTGAATGAGCTCCATCAAGCCTTTGATGAGTGTGACCAGCAATATGTCTATGAAAGAATATCTCGTTTAAGAATGAAGGCTAGTGAATCAATTAAGGAATTTTCTACCCGCTTCCTTCACTTATGTCACGAAATTCCTGAATGGTTTGTGGACCTTGACTTCATGAGCGAAGAGCTGAAATGCTTGGTTCATGTCTCCCGAAACGGTGAACCTCCTGATTTTCCTTCTTCCTCAACTCTTGCAGATCATGAGACACCTCATGTCTTGAAGAGGGTGCCCCCTCACAGCAACCACAAATCTAAGAAATCTGCGTAGCAGGTACCCCCTCGTAGTGGTTGCAAAGCTGATAAATCTACGCAGCATGTTCCCAACCCATCTGCTTGGCTGTCTCCCACCCCAATGGAGGAAATTCCATAATGGTGCAGAAATCCTATGGCGAAAACTCATCCCTCCATTCCGCAAGAGGACATCACCATTCATAACCCAAGTCTTGAGTCTAATTTGCATCTCTGCCATCCTCCATCATCTACAAGCCATGACTCCTTGCACCATGACTCGCTTGAGCGATCTGCTTCACAAGCTAGCTGCGCAAACTCTCTTGATTCTCGAGCTGCTGGCTCAAGTTGCAGTCATGTGCAAGGTAGTCTCATCATACAAACAGAGGAGGAGAACAATGAAGACATAATCAATTCCTCTCAAAACATTGAGCCTCCATTCTTAATCAATTCTCGATTCGTGAATCTTGGTTAAACATCATGCATAATCAATTATTTTGATCAACCTCCAGTCTTGGGTTGTCATCACTCCCACGCTTATGTATGTTGTGATGAATGCCCAAGCACATCATATGATCTACTGTCATCTCATGTACACTCTAAATCAGATATGGAATGCACACCATTCAAAGCAAACATCCATATTGAAGCTTCCTCTACACCTCACTTGCCCGTGTGTCCTATCATTCACAACGCATCAACATGCGTTAGAGATATTCCACGTTCTCTTGCTTCATCCCATGAGTTATCTCCTCGTTCGACACAAGGCAATGTAGTTTCCCATGATGAAAATAGTCGCAACACACGAGACTCTTCCCACTCATCATCATCTTGAGTGTTACATGAAGACAACTCGTCAAGTCAGCTTGTTGAAAATTTTGATGAAAACTGTGACGGAGATGGTTGTCATCCTGAAAGAAGTTTGAAATCAGTAACAACAACCATCCTCAAGCCATGCATGATCTGATTCACATATCAAAATGCAATTTTTTAATTCTGGAAAGTTTTGGGATGTGCCAGGGAGTCGAGGCACTTCAACATCCATTAATGGTTATGTCAGGACCTTGCGACTTTGGTAAGCCCACCAAACCAAATCAGATCTCGTTTCTCACACACAATCTGTATATCTGCATGGTTTCACTCGACGTGGATCCCCGTGTAAAGAATATTTACTATTCTAGGTGTGATATTTCAAAATTTTAGATTTTCACTAATGATCGAATCCATGAGTCTGTTACAACATGTCTGTCTTCATGCACCTCTCTTACATCTAATTCAGGTTGGGAGTGTCCGTCCCTCATTCAATCATGGGATAGCGAAGTTGATCATCTCAAAGACTATCTTTATCTGGAATCATACTTATTGGATGTTCTCTCTCGTAATTAGCTCCTTGGTTTTTTTGCAAATTTTGCACATCAAATCTGCCCACTCATCACACCAGACATCTCCCTGTGTGATGACGAGCGTACAAACTATCGCGTGAATCAAGTTACTCTCATTTCACCACACCCCAACTGGTTTCACACATTCACAATGCTGGCATCCTTTCTACATTTATGTGATTACCATGATGCTTGCGCACTTTTTCACCAGTTGCAGGTGGGTGTTCTATCATGTCTAGCGGACAACAAACTTGGTTCCCTCATTCAGAGCGTTCACACAATTGTTCAAAAATTTTATTTGTTCATGTCAAACTGGGAATCTGCCATCTTGATTGACTGGTTTGATTTTTCTTCTACCTTGGGTGGCTGTCATGTAGTTTATCATTTTCCCAACATTACATCCAATGACAGTCGCTTCACACACTATGATTTTCACTATGTAACATATTTATTCTTAGATTTATGTCAAGCAAGTGAGGCACCTCGGCCTGCGCTGATGGCTATGGTAGGCCCTCACTGTCTTGACATGACTGATGAGAATGACCAGATCTATCTATCCGTATCAGATTCCCATCATGATCCCCTCTCTCGAATTAGGAATCCATCTTCTCAAAGATCACAAATATTTCAAAACAACCATCACGAATTTTATGATCCAATCGCTGAATGGCTGGAACAATCTTACTTGGCGAGTCGTGTTGTAGGTAACAAGCTTCAGTCCTTCCTCGCACTCGCTAAGAAACTTGGTGCAGAACAACACACACTCGCAAGAGGCCTCCGAGGTTTGTTGAAAAACAGTAGTCACAGAAGAGGTAAGCATGTGTGTTGGGTGGTTGTGACACATTCTTCCGCCCATAGGCGAGACCTTCTCTCTCGCGTGCAAGTTTTTCAAGTTTTTTCATTTTCTGTTACACACTATTTTTTATCTGTTTTAATCGCTCATATATTTGTGATTGCAGGTCGGGTATGCCTATGGTGGCTTCATTGGAAATTTCATTTCACGTAACCTCAACCATTTAACATAGGAGTAGTAGTGTTTGCTTTTTCACTTGTCTTTGCTTTCTGGTTTGCATGTTTGTTTGCTTGCTGACTTGGTTGCTTTGCTTGCTTGTTGTTGTTTTCACTTTGTTTGCTTTGCTTACTATTTTTGTTTTCATTTGTTTGGTTTTCTTAATACCTTACTATTTTTGTTTCTGGAAATAAGTGCTGCCAACTACTACGTTCTGGCTTTTGAATAGAGTATGTGGCTGAGATTTGAAGAGACTTGTGACAGTGCAACACTTGGCCAGTCTTGTGTCCATCTTCTCCGTGCTCAGTTATAACCTTCGACTAATGAAATCTCGATGGAAAATATGAGCCGTCTGCGAGGAAATTTTTGGTCCAACCATGAACTTGTGTCCACATTGGGAAGCTCCATGCCTGTACTCAGCCTTCTGCTCTGTGTGTTCAAGCTCATCCAACTAGTAGAAACAGAGAAGGGGAGAATCTAAACAAGCAAAGCTATGTTAGAGGTCTTACATGCTTCTCTGAAGGAACAACAACTTTTACTCTCAATAAGTCGGGATCCCTCTTTCGCCCAAAAATAAATAAGTGCCTATGCACAGTCCTCTTCAAAAAATACAAAGGCGAAAGAAGAGAAAGGCTTCATGCGTAGCGAGGTGAAGCATGCAACTCCACCGGGTACTGACTGGGCCCGCTAGAAGTGGAGCCATGTATGTGTTCCTGTGTGACTCCACCGAGGTACTGTCTAGGCCTACTGGCAGCGAAGCAACACCAAAGATGAAAACTGATACTCTGAAAATATTCAACTCGTGAGCTAAACCACCCTTCTTGAATTTGAAACACTGTGATCAAGCTGAACATTTGATTGTGTTTGACTAAGTTGGCAAAAGGTGAACCATGCATGTCCATGGGGTAAGTGAGGAAGTTGGAGTAACTCGCATAATGATTTAATACTCCCCAAAAGACCAAGGCCTTGTGCTATCAATAAACCAAAACAAAGAAGCTAGATTTCTACCAGTGTATCGCCAAGTGTTGTAGCGGCTACAACCACCCTCCAAAATTATGGTTTGCACCCAATTTCAAAGCCTTCGTTGAGAGTTTCACTTGATGGCTGCCCACACTTAGGTTCACTCGATGAGCTCGTGCGAGTCTTTGCACCCACCTTTCTTGATCATTTCACCCAAGTTTTGCATGTTGATGTCAATGTCATGCTTGTGACCATGTTCTGGTTATACTCAAGGTCTTCGCTCCGTGTGTACTTGTTGTGTTCACTATGTAAAAATCTGTCGCACTCACACACGGAGTCACATACACTGTCGCACAAGTGTCGTCACGGTCGACCAACGATCAATCACAAGTGTCGCGCTTTTTGCTTACACCGTCAGTCAGTCATGTTGAGCATGTGTGTTTGGATGGTTTGAGTCGTCTCGTCGTTAAGGCATGAAAGTGTGTGTTTTCAAGATTATGTATGCATCTTTTGCTCGTTCACACACAGTCACTTTGTTGAAGTTCTGATGACTTGATTCCCCTCTAACTACCGGACCATCACTCCACTGTTGACTCGATCGATTGTCACCTAGAATAGTGCAGAAGCCATAAGCAAGCCATTTCAAGCTACGTTGTCCACAAGAAAACCAATCAATCTTCATGCTGGTCAATCGAAGAGTTTGACCCGACAACCACCCCGGGACTGACTCCCCCGAAAAATTGTGCAAAGGCTGCAGACCTTGCCCACTCCATTGACTCGGGCCGGGAGACCATGTAAATGGTAAAGCAAGCTGGGGAGGTGCTTTTCAGTATGTATGGGTGAGCCATTCTTCTTTTGTCGAGCGGGTTCGTTGCTCTCCCTGTCGGTCAAAGGGTTCGTACCTAACCTCCTCCCCTCCTAGGCCCCTAAACACCATTCAAAGTTCACTAATACATGTAAAAGACCCGATAGACCCTATGAATATGAAAGGTGTTTATGTAATCCCATGTTCCTAGGGGACACCCTACGTTGGTGAAACTGACTGCTCAATAAATCAAAGGATTCACGAGCATGTGACCGACATCAAACATGGGAGAAACTGCTCCTTATCTTTGGCAAAACATGTAGAAAAGACAAAGCATCACATCTACATTGAAGACGCCTGGGTCATTGCTAGGATAAATCATTTCCATAACCGTAAGTTTATATAGGATATAGAGATTGCAATGAGGCCAAGCAATCTGAACATGGATGATGTGTAGAAAATTAGTAGCTGTTGGGTCCCTGCCCTTCCTTTTTGAGTTTATATGTTTTCTCCTTTTGTTTATTCTTTAGCCCCCATTTTAACCTTTTGTCCCTTCCTCTTTTTATTTATTTTTATTTTATTTAATGTTTTGGTTCCATTTTCTATATTATAATTATTCTCTCATTAATTTAATCTCTTCCCCTTTTTTGACTTTTCCTTTGGAATTTTTTTATGCCATAATTTTGGTTCCTCTCTTATCTAGATATTTGTTTGTGTTCCTTTACTTAATGTGAATCAATTTTCTTCCCCTTATTTTTATTATTATTATTATTATTTTCTTGTTAGTTAATTTCTCGATCTTAGACTTCATTTATCCTTGTGATTCCTTATTGTTTAAATTTGACCAAAATTTTGGTTTGAACTCAATATATCAATTTGGGCCTTATTCCTTATTGGTGGTTCCTTGCCGTTTCCATTTAAATTTTATTTATTTATTTATATTTCATTTTTAACTAAATCATTCTAATTTCTTTTAATAAATAATATTTCCTTAGTCAAAATTAGTCGTTACATTCTAACCGTTAGAATTAATTGTCTCTACATGGAACTCTCTGTATTTAATCTCATGCCAATATCTGATTCTCCATCTTGTCTTGATGATGAACCACACTAGATGGTTTGAAATGCATCAACAATACACTTCTAATGTGATTTCTACCGAAATATTTCCCATTATTAATAAATAATTTAACAAAATAACAATAATATAATCCTAGTTTTTGACCAAAAAATATTCATTTTAACCTCCCCCCCAACACATAATAATAATAATAATAATAATAATAATATATTTATTTATTTATTTTGACCGCTTTTTAATCTTTTTTTTTTTCTTTTATTATATTTTCACCTCCTATCCTCATCCATCTCGTATCATTTGACCATTAATTACTTTATTTTATTATTTACTTGTTTGTGAATTTTTCTATTCACCAAGCTCTCATTATTTATAGGTATGGTCAACATTCTCTCTTACTATCTATCGAATTTCTAGTCCCCGAAGATGGGTGGAGTGTCCACCCGAAACGACAGACAGGGAAAACTCCTACATAGTTCATCTCCGAAAGATTCAAACAATAATAATTTTGACAATCCATAGTTTTCCCACGGTATTCTTAACCCATATTTTTTCCCATGGTATTATTCTCTAATGTACCCCATTTAAATAGGTGCATAGTATTTTTTAAAAATTACAATTTTCAAATTTTACCCAGATTACAGTTTGTGATTAATATTAGTTTCTTCATTTTTACCATGTCTATTTTCCCAACCAGTTTTCATTGGTTGCAACTAACCAATGATTTTGGGTTCCTACAAAGGTAATCACTAAAGTGGAAGAGTTTCTATGTTTTCTTGCTTTAACCATTTTCCAATTTATAAGTTGTTTCATAGTGATGTTGTAGGAAATTGCAAGGTTTTAATTATTGCAATACATATCAAGGTATTCGACTAAATATGGGTTGTTGTTTTTTTTTTTCAGCAGTTATTGCTTACTGATATCTGCAACATATTTAGGACGAGGGTCACTCATCAAGATATAATAGAAGAATCACCCATGAATCAAACTAGTAGGTTGTCCCTTTCCTCACAAAATAATATGATTCATTTCACTTTAAATTTTAATTTATTTATCAAATAAGTGTTAATTAAATTTTGTATTTGAAAACAACATAAAGAAATCAATAGATTAATAGTAATAAAACCTCATTATTAAGTAGAATATTTAAAAATTAACAAAGAAGAAATCCCAACTAACAAAACGGGCTTCATATATCAAGTAAATAAAATATTTTTCATTGCTAAAATTACATTTAAAAATAATAATAATTAATAATGAAACTAGCCTAGATCCATCTTAGCTCTGAATCTACCAAGCGCGGAGAGGGATCAAATCTCTTTTTACTCTAAAAGAGGTTTGCTCCTCAAGATATTTGATCCCTCTCAGTGCTTGGTAGATTCAGAGTTAAGATGGATCTAGGTTGGTAAATTGAAAGTCCATGCCCCGTCAATAAAGAAAATGGAAATCAATGTTAAACTTTATGGGAGAGAATGGTTTAAAAGATTCCGATCTTTCAATGAAATTTAAAATATTTACAAAAGTAAAATATTTTTATAATATGTGTAGAATTTTCTCTACAAATCAGCTAGCTCACTGATATCATGTAGAAATTTCACCTGTAGATCCAACTGATATATGCAATGTACTAAAGCATAATACTAGATCTACATCTACAATAAACTTAGCAGAAGCTTAATTGAACATGAGTAACATCAAGCATGAACAGATATAACTGAGAATGAGAAGTAATCAACCATAACATATAAGATATAACCTAGGGAAAGCACCAGCCTAAAACCCCATCTCTGTATTATTAATCAAGTGGAAATCCTCAACAACATACAAAAAGAATTAGCTCAAAAGCTATCCTGCTCTCTCTGTACTCTTATGATGTAGCTCATGGACTACCTAGGCCTGAATGTATAGGCTACACAAGTCCTCCAAGCTCCCATTTCCTTGCGCAATTTTGATTGGGGTCCAATATCATAACATGTGTGAATTGGCCACATCATACCTGCTATAACCTCATGACCAACTATGCAATCCATCAGGAATAATATTCTTTCTGCATGCAAGGAATATTCACAAAGGAATATCCTAGCAACTAATAGTACACTGTCCCTCCATCTGATCTCAATTGGGTCTCTGTCTGAACTGACATGCATGAGTTATTTAAGCTATAATATTCAGTTATCTGAAAATACTAGTTGTTACATGCATGCAAGCATTAATAAACTGAATCTCATTAATTTAACAACTTGTTAAATTAATCTAACTGGACTTGACTCAGTTAACTAAGCCAAATAATTACAACTCATAATTACAACTCATCCTCATCCTTTAACTGATGGTTAAATCCCTCAATCAAAGGAGAAACTATTGCATGTCCTCACATAGACTTCAAGTTCATAATTCCTTAACTAATTAACTCAAATTGAATTAATTAATTAATTTACAAACTGCTGTTAATATCAAATTCTAATTTTACTTCCTATGATTAGTCCAGGGATTGACTAAAATAGGAATCCATTATGAAGTGCTAAAAATAGAACTTCTATTTTTAGCACTTCCATTTTTCATTCCCTGTTGCCCAATCCAACACTGGTACCCAAACTACCATTTTTAGCATTTCTATTTTTAACAATTTCTTGTTGCCATTTTCAACACTCCCTCTCAACAAGAAAGGCTTCCTCTCGAACCCGATCCTGTACCTTCGGAATGTTCTGCATGCAACACTTCTACCAAGTGTGGTTGCTCCAGCAACTCTCGGAACAAAAAAAATCCCAACTGACCTCTCTATTGGGCTAGAAACATACTTTGATGCTGAAGCTCTACTTGCTGTTGACAAGTGCTCCCTCTCTGACCTCTGCGCTACTGCAACATCTCCATGCATCTCGCATTGTTGCACACCTCTCTGTGCTACCCTGCACTAGTGCAACACACTTGTGCCTCTCGCATTGCTACAACCTGCTAGCTTTGCGCTGTCCTGGGATTCCTTGCACTATAGCTCTCTCGCCGCTCCATTTGCATCTGTCTCTACCCAATCAGTCAATTCTGCTACTCCTCATCGGGGCTCTCGTAGCAAAGTCGAATCAAAGAGGTTGGGTACCTCAAGGATCCTGCCCCTCCTCTTTAGGATGATCACTCCACATCACCCCACCTCCTACCTGGAGGTATGGATGCATGTGATTGCTCTGCCCACCTGGCTCGAAGTTTCCCCCTACTGGAGGTCTTCGCATGAGTAGATGTCTATACTAAATCTCCTCTCAGCGTCCCCTGTTGTGGCTACTCCACAACCTCCTGAAGCTGCTGCACCAATTGTGGCTCCTCCACAATTGTCCGAGACTTCTTCTGGCACTGCATGTCGAGAGGTAATATACCTTCCCTCTCAACCACCAAGTCTCGATCAATTGCCTTACTTCTCAAGGCTTTGCATGCATCTTGAAACTCAAGAGCATACAGGTTCTTGACCCGTGAACCAATCTGCTTCACCTGTCTAGTGATGATGTGTCTAAGGAAAACCTTTCCCTTATTGAAGACTACAACATAGCCTCTGTCTTCCAGCATCGTAATCGACACCAAGTTTCTCTTCATTCCTGGTACATACTTGACATTGGTCAAGGTAAGGCGAGCTCCATGCTCCCTCGGAAAAATAACCATGCCTACACCTGAGACACTATACTTTTCATCATTACCCATCACTATGAGTATCTGGAGATCTTTCTCCTCCAAAGTACTGAACAAACTCTTGTCACCAGTCATGTGGAAAGAAGCTCCACTGTCAAGAAACCAACCACTTCCCACCATGGATGAAACCATGCATGCAAAGAGTGTGAAATCCAACTCAAACTATGAAGCAAGTGCCTCACCTTCAGATCCTTCCCCGGATCCCTTCTTGGATTTCCTCTGTGGACAATTTGCAGCATAATGGTCCACCTCATGACAACGAAAGCATCGCACTTTTGATTTGTCAACCTTCTTCCCACCATTGGAAGAACTGGATTCGAAAAGAGAAACCTTCTCCTTCCCCTTCTTTGCCTTACTCGCTAAGGCACAATTCTCCTCATCCTCCATGGATGAAGAACCATCTCTAGTGCTCCGTCTGATCTCCTCCTGCATCAAATCCGACCATAGTCGTTCCCAATCTGGCAGTTTCTCCCTTCCATTAACCAAGTCTTGGTAGCTATGCCAGCTCTTAGGAAGGCCAAGGAGTGCTAGATTCACCATATCATCATCAACTGTCACGACCCATACACTTGCAAGATCATCCCTGCATGTGATGAGCTTGGTTAGATACATAGAGATCGTCTCATCCTTTTAAAACTTCATCTTTCAAATTTTGTCCTTCAGTGCCAGCTTCCTCTGATCACTGCTATTCTGATATAAATCTTTCAATGTTTTCCACATTGCAAACGGAGTCTCCTTCCCATGGAGGCTCGAGACAATGTGATATCGCACTCCCTCCAAGAGAATTCTCCTAGCTCTAGCCACACACTTCTTCCATTCCACCAGTTGATTAGCATTAGTAGGCTTAGGGACTTCTTGATCAATGAAGTCCTTCATGCGATCCTTCCAAGCTATATAGTTTGAGCTGCCATCAAGGGCATACTCAAGCCTCAAACCATAGAATGCCATCGGTGAAATAGATGTGATAAGAACTTGAGATCTATATCTCGAATAATACACTTCAAATTCCTTCTTGTATACTGTTCTTCCTTGATCACCTGTGCTATGATACCATGTAGAATTTTCTCTACAAATCAGCTAGCTCACTGATATCATGTAGAAATTTCACCTATAGATCCAATTGATATATGCAATTTACTAAAGCATAATACTAGATCTACATATACCATAAACTTAGTGGAAGCTTAATTGAACATGAGCAACATCAAGCATGAACAGATATAACTGAGAATGAGAAGTAATCAACCATAACACAAAAGATATAACCTAGGGAAAGCACCAGACTAAAACCCCATCTCTGTATTATCAATCAAGTGGAAATCCTCAACAACATACAAAAAGAATCAGCTCAAAAGCTATCTTGCTCTCTTTGTACTCTGATGATACAATTGATGGACTACCTAGGCCTGAATATATAGGCTACACAAGTCCTCCAAGCTCCTATTTCGTTGCGCAGTTTTGATTGGGGTCCAATGTCATAACATGTTTGAATTGGCCACTTCATACTTGCTATAACCTCAGGTCCAACTACGCAATCCATAAGGAATAATATTCCTTCTGCATGCAAGGAATATTCACAAAGGAATATCCTAGCAACTAATAGTACATTGTCCCTCCATCTGATCTCAACTGGGTCTCTATCTAAATTGACATGCATGAGTTATTTAAGCTATAATATTCAGTTATCTGAAAATACCAGTTGTTACATGCATGCAAGCATTAAAAAACTGAATCTCATTAATTTAACAACTTGTTAAATTAATCTAACTGGACTTGACTCAGTTAACTGAGCCAACTAATTACAACTCATAATTACAGCTCATCCTCATCCTTTAATTGATGGTTAAATCCCTCAATCAAAGGAGAAACTGTTGCATGTCCTCACATATACTTCAAGTTCATAATTCCTTAACTAGCATTTGCACCTTATGTTGCAAAGGAAACGCCGTAAGGCATAGAGTGGGGAAGAATAGCGACATGTGAATGGGCATTGTTGAAAGCCAGGGTGGATAATAATGTGTATTCTGAAAATGGATATTTTGTTATGGTCAACCTAATACATTCATTAATTAGATGACAACGAAAAAAATTCGGGCCCAGGCTGAACCAACACAAATCTTTTCTACAAGGCTGAAATTGCCTAAATGATTCCTCAATCAATGGAAATAACCGTTTCCCTCCTCTGATACCTAAAATACATTGTAGGAGACCGATTTTTCAAGTAACTTAATATAACTAGCAATTGCCCCAAAAAGTGCAAAGAGAGGCCTATTACAGACAAGTTTTTTTATGTATAAAGTGTTGAGAATGGAGGATCTTGGATTAGACTTTAGTTGGACTCTGTTGGTTTGGGAGATGTATCATGTGTTACCATTTGTGCATATTATGGGCATAAAATTTGTTATGATGATGGAGATTATTTTCAACCACTAGTGGGTTGGTAACAACTTTTGTGAATGCCTTGGGTAAGATTCCATCTTCTAGATAATGGAAATTCCAGTGTCCATTTAGTCTATACTAGAGTACAATGATTGTTGGCAAAGCTAAAGAAACTGTCATCAATGTATAGAGCCAACTTAACTCGTAGCCATCAGTTTTTATCCATACAGGGCTATGATTATAGGTACCAGCCATTTGAGCGTGCAGCCGGTGTATTTGCTAAATAGGGATCATGTTATCCTCGTGGAGTTATTGGTTGTGCTTAGAAAATATAAAGTAGGATTGAGCATCGACTATCTGGCTGGATGGAATTTTTGATAAGTGCTGGCCAATTTTATCTATTGTGTAATCATCCAAAACATAGAGGCTAACCCAAGTGGATGCTTAAGTGGAAATTGTGTGGCCCTTGCATTATCTAGGTCCTATAGAAGCAAATATCATAACTTAATTTTAGAGCATATTATGCTTCTCAGCAGAGGGATCAGTGATGCCTTTGAATCAATTACCTCATTGGCATTTGCAGCTACTAGCATTTGAATAATGTAGACCTGGGTAAATATTCTTAATTATATGAAGACGATAACACTTTGCAGCTGCAACTATGAACAGTAGGTGATTCCTCCTGTAATCTCTGTAATTTTAAGGCATTGAGTATTAAATAACTGGCAGATGATTGTTTTTTAGTTTTCATATTGTCATTGTAATGGGAACATTTTGTCTTGGAAATTTTTACAGTTGCTTTTGATCATTCCAAAATTTCAATAATATTTGAATTACATGAAAGTATTTTTCTATTCGAGTAACACCATGGGTTAATTATTTCGCTGTCTCCATAGCTAGAGATACCTTGGTATTTTTTTGTTTGTTTTAACATATTTATTAATTTGTGGTGGATATGAAATGGGTATATACTATATAGTATTGGGATATTTATGGTTTTTCATGTTCTATAAAAGAAATTGTTGCATTTGAAGTTGTTTGTGAAGTATCTGTTACAATTCCTCTATTAAATAAATTATATTATTATAGTATGTTGGTTGTCTGGCCAGTTGAATGAAGATGACATCTCCAAATAAAATTTATACAGCTATGTGAAGTTCTATGCCGAAATGTGCCAACTAAAAAGATTCATTATTTTATCATTAAAAAAACATAATTCATTATTTTATTGTGTAAATGCCATAATTTTCGTTAAAAATGGAACAATCATCCACTGAATAACTGGGAATTATAAGCCTTTGTTCAATTCTATTTTTTGGGAGCTCCAAAAAGTGGCAGCTTTGCTGCAACTGTATGTAGAATTGATGCAATATTTTCTTATTCAAAGGTTGAAACAACCCTTTTTTCACAGAAAGTAGAGTAGATCTATTGACAGTATTGTAATTGGTGTACACTTGGCTAAAGTATATATTGGGATGGATTTTGGAAGATGCATCTAGCACATTTTTTACTGTACTAGGGAATTTCATTAATAATATAAATATGCACAAAAATATTTACAGAGACCTCAGCAGAATCCGTTAGCTTGAGACTTTCAGGACAGTTTGATCGAACAATGTTAGGTTGAGAGACTTTGAGGACATTTTTGATAATTCAACGTCCATGTAAACTTGGAAAATGGCTTTCAAAAGAGCAAATGCTTAAGTTGCGATCAATTTTGCATTTTAGAGAAAACAATTGTATATACCTGTGTTGTATTTGTAACATATTTTTTGAGCAGTAATGGTTATGTTTTGCATTAGGAGAGGGTTGTAGTTGAACTGGTTAGTGGTGTAATACAAACACTGACCGCAGCCTTAACATAAAATAGTCACAGCCAGTTTCAAGGTATTCTTCTCTAGTCGATTCTACATATCAAGCAGGTATACTGCCCGTGGCAACAAAAAAATTACACTACAATGTGGATAAAATATTCGAAGAAAATAAAAAACATTGTACTGGAGGGACATCAGTGTTCAAACCCCCTCAGCCACTAAAACTGTTGCTTGGTTAAGAGCTTGTGTTTTTGGACCTAAAGAAATAGGTTAATGGCCTAAGAGCTTGTGTTTTTGGACCTAAAGAAACAGGTTAATGGCCCAAGACTCATAGGCATCTGGCAGGAGTGAATGCTTGCCACCTTACAGACTATGAGTGGGTTATTCTAGGTGTCATGGTTTTTTTGAATAACGGTGACGAGTCACCTTGCATTAGTAGATAGTAGCCAGAGATAGCTGTCGTCACTTTGATAGTAGCCAGAGGTAACTGTGGTCACTGCTGGTTTGACAACTGAGTTATGACAACTGCGTTATGATAGGTTTTTCCACTCTTAGAAAAAAATCAGTGTTCAAACCCCTCGCATATCCATAGCTTCTGGAGAGTTGGCATGTCGTCATCTAGCTGGTTCAAGGGGGAACAGATTCTGGATTTTTCTCTGCCGCCAAAGAAGAGTTGCGTGCTGCAGCCCTAGCTCGCATACCTCCAGAGGAAACATCCCCGAACAATAACTCTGAAGACAGAGAGGCCATTGGGTTGGGAGACAAAAGGACAGTGTGAGGACAACCAAGATGGGCCAGCACTTTTATTTATCAACAAGAAACTTCAAAGAACTCTGCCGCAAATCCAATTCCAGGGAGACACAAGGACAGCGTGAGGACAACCAAGATGGGCCAACACTTTTATCAACTAGCTTCAAAGCACTCTGCCGCAAATCCAATTCCAAATGTGACCTGTGTGGGACCTGCATGAAGGCTTTGAATTTTCCTATGACTCCTTAAACGCTGAGTGATGGGTACCAGTTTCAAGTGCACAAGATTCTATTCTCATAGCATCTTATAAGAAGATTTTGAAGTTAACAGATATGATTGCGGGAAATGAAGGAATCTGCATCACGTTTTAACACAGGAAATGTAAAACAAATGCGACAGAGAACAGAATTACTCCAAACACTTAAGCGATAAAAGAAACACAAGATTTCAAGTATTTAAAGATAAAATGCATTGGATGTTTTTCATAAAATAAAACCCTAAAACCTACCGCTATAGGCTGTAAAGGCCGAGAAGAATTAACCGCTAAATTGTTCTACCGTGATCAATTCAGAGCCTGAAATACAGAAATTTAAAAAGGCTTTTTGCAGATCCGAAAAATGTGGGTAAAGGGTTAGTTAATGCCCACCTGGTGGATAACAGACAGAGTGAATTCCACCCTGAGAACTTGAGATGCCCTGTAAACAGCGGTGGAAAGCTCTGATAAAACCTTTGAACCGAAAATTAGTGAGCGAGAACCTGAGATTGGGCGAATGAAACGGAGCGTAAAAGGTCGAAATGACGAACTCAACGAAGAATAAACTAAGCAGCTCGCAAGGGGAGAAGGAATACTTAGATGGTTCATGGGGGAACAGATTCTGGATTTTTCTCTGCCGCCAAAGAAGAGTTGCATGTTGCAGCCCTAGCTCGCATACCTCCAGAGGAAACATTCCCGAACAATAACTCTGAAGACAGAGAGGCCATTGGGTTGGGAGACAAAAGGACAGTGTGAGGATCAACGATCAAACTTCGTTCAATCATCTAACACCACAAATCCACGGTCAACAATAGGACACGGCATCGGCTGGGGCAATTCATTTCAAAGGGAAACGCCTTACGGCGTAATAAAGGTGTCTCAGGCCAAAAAAAAAATTAGCATGTAATAGACTCCTCAAGCTTGAGAAAAATTGTCGTGGCAAGTTTCCAATCACAGAGAAACACTTAATCAATGATGGGAGCGGAAAAAAATCTGCCGAGACATGTTTCCAAGCCAAAAGAAACTCTTCTGTGTGTAAAATGAGAAAAATAAACATCTCAAACTCCCAAGAATGCTTCTCCAATGCCCCAGGAGTGCCTCGCCAACACCACAGATGTCATATCCATAGGGAACACTCAGAAACTCATCTGCGAATGTGTGTTTTCAGCTCCAAAGAAATGCCCAATAGCAAAGGAATGTCCAACACTAGCGAATGCCAAAAAATGGATAGCAAATGAATGAATAGGAAATGGTGTAAGTCATCCGACTTGGGATTTGAATAGATTTTAATACAGGGAAGTGGGTCGATGAATCAATTAGAAAAGGACAGGACAGATTAAAGTTTTCTTCCTTTATTTTCTTTTATTGGAATGGGGTGCACCCGCATGCAGGGGATGTGTGGACATCCCTCAACCCACAGGATATGTTCAGGTGTCCATGACATGGCGAATAGGGAAGGGGGATATACCCCCACATACCCTCCCAAACTGGATACAACCCAGCCACACCCAGGATGTACCCAACATCCCCATCCAGGATCTGTACCTGAGATACAGGTCTGCATACCCATGACACAGAATTACTTCGAATCACTATTTTACAGCTTTTGTAAATTTTCAATTTAAAGATAGGAACACGAAAATGCATTTGATCAACCAACTGATTTAATAACAGAACACTTTTATAGTCCTGAGAGCTAACCGAAATGGTAAGGATTTCAAGAATAAAGATAGCATAATAATGATACTCAAATGTTATTTCATTCAATAAAATAATAGATAAACATAGAAAATCCGGCCAGTAGCATTGCCACTGTTACAAAACACAAGTTACTTCCCATTTTGATCCAGCAATGAGAATATTTAAGTAAAGAGAAATATAAAAATGCACAATGCAAACGGAGTCCTCTGGAAAAAAACCCCAGTCTCCAGGAATCCGGAATGTGCAATTTGTGATTTTCCAATGTCCTTGCGGACCAACCTGTCCCTCTTTCCCCTTCATTACCTTTTAAGATCGGTACCAAAACGAGAAGGGATAAGCAGTTTGGTATCCTTTTGTTAGCCAACTGCTCCGTTATAAAATAAAACATTACACATGCAACTCCCAACTCCATTATAACATTAATAGTGTTAATTAATGATGCATTTAATTGCAACTTGATAGGAATATGTTGAATTTAAGGAAGTCTATATATAACTGCAATGGAGAACAACTCATTTCCAGCATCATGTCTATGGAGTGAAATTCTTCATCACACAGGACATTTACCCACTAAAAGTCTCGGATGAAACAATCAAACATCTTACCCTTGCTTCTATTGCATCAGTAGATGTTGCAGCAACCTTCTCATATCCACTATTTGTAAATTCTTCATGAAATGTTATTCCACGACTATTTCTGGATGGAACAGTATGTATGGGATCATTGTACCTTCAACAGTTTCTCTGGACGTGAGTCAACCTCTTCTTCCCATTGAGGGATCTGTTCCAGGTAGCATGAAGTCATTGCACCTACACAGGAATGAGGCTAACAACATCAGAGATGCAAGTGCCAAACTTAAACCTTCAGCGGCAACCAAACCAGTAGTACACATGCATATATATACACTTACAAGAAGTAACAGACTACTTCCGGGTATATGTTTCATATTTTCCATGATCATCATAGCTGATAAAACCATGCATTTTCACTGCATTGTCAAGAGTAGCTTGATCTAACCACCCAGTTTTTCTCTTGTCAAGAGCAGCTCAATCTAACAACCTAGCTTTTCCATTGAAACTATACCTGTGCACAATTTGCACAGCTTCATTGTCAGACAAATGCTCCTCGAGGCCATCCCACAAAAATATCATGAATTTATACTCTGCTTTGATATCACATTCATGAACATAGGCCTCTCCCAAAAAAAATGTTATCTTTACACTGTTCATATATCAAATTCCAGTATCTATTAAAACATGATTTACTCAAGTATAAAATCTGAATTATGCCTTTAATCAGCCAAGAGTTGTCCTTGGAAACCACTATATTTTGACCATATGGATGGAGTGCTTGAAGCTCTTTGCAAATCTCCTCCATGGCTGCACTGTGATCTCTAACCAATCATTCTTCCCTTATTGATTTGTTTCCAGAAATCCCTAAAACCAGCCTAGATTTTTCCAATGTTTTCCATTAAATACAATTTTGCTATTTATGTAATTGACCACACAGAAACATGAATGATTGATTCTACTGAAGAAATGGCACTGATCACACTCCTTGCTTCATAACGTGCACTGTTTGTATTTTGCACATTTTCTTTTAACCAGCCAAGAGTTGTCCTTGGAAACCACTATATTTTGATCAACTGGATGGAGTGCTTGAAGCTCTTATGAATCTCCTCCATGGCTGCACTGTGATCTTTAGTCAATCATTCTGCCTTGATTGATTTGTTTCTAGAAATCCCTAAAACAGCCCTGCAGTTGCCAATGTTTGCCATAAAATACAATTTTGCTAGTTATGTAACTGACCATACAGCAACATGAATAATTGATTCTGCTGAAGAAATGGCACTGATCACACTCCTCGCTTCATAATGCCCACTATTTGTATTTTGCACATTTTGTTTGCAATCCAATCTTATGCCATACCTCAAGTCTTCTGTAGCTAAAACATTACATGAATGGTTTGTATTTTGCACATTTTGTTTGCAATACAATCTTATGCCATACCTCAAGTCTTCTGTAGCTAATGCATTACATGAATGATTGATTCTGCTGAGCATACAACAGTGGTCACACTCCTCTCTTCATATGGTACACTGTATTTTGTTTATTTTGCTTGCAATCCAAACTTATGCCATACCTCCAGTCTCTGAAAGTGGATCAGCATGAGGGCTGTTATAATCCACTTGTGTTTCTGAGCTGGGAGAATCAAATGGTGGAGCAATCAAATCTGTAAGCCCTACTGTACCAGCATGAATACATGCCTCTCCAAAAAAGTTTCGTTTTCCTTCATTAGCCTTATGTTTTGGATGGCCTGCCATTGTGCAGTAGGTTCTGACCAAATTCTCAAATGGGACATTACTTTCACTCTGAACCGAGACATGTTTCTTAATAAAATCAGATCCTGCCCCATAGAAAAACAATGCCATTGCACTGGCTGTACTAAAAGATTGGCCCTCCCACTCAATAACTTGAGATACTCCAAGAGTGCTTGATGAATCTGATTTTATACCATACTCTTCAAAAGCAGGAGCATTTATTTCTCTAGGGCCAAAATTCACTGATGCACGAGCCAATAGTCATGGATGGTAGCCATTTGCTTTCAGAGTTCATGTAATGCCATGTCTCTTTTCCGAGTAATCACTGTAGGAGAACAATTGATCTGATTAGATTTAAATGTGGTCAGGAGAACAAAGGGGGGACTTTATAAAGTCACATTATTATGTATTTACTTGCCCATGATATTGGTATCCATGGTATTGGTATCCACAGATATTGGGGTGGCGAAAGATTATAAAAGAGAGCTCAAGATCATTCTTTAGGCATGTCTGGATATCTGATGGATTGTTTAATTTGACTCTTGGAGCTTGCTTGAGGGTTTATAACCCTGAGCATGATCTTCTTCGGTGGAGAAATTACCCACCCTAGTTGATTAAAATAACTAGTCTTTGGTGGCAAAAGACTCAACCCTAGCTAGTCTTGGAGGAGCCATCCAGGTTTCTCATTGGGCACCAGCAAATTCATAGGAGAGGTCATTTGTATCTTCAGCCATTTGTGCCATTGTCTTAACAAGTTCTCATGTATATTCAGATTCATGTTTAATATAATAACTCTGAAGACAGAGAGGCCATTGGGTTGGGAGACAAAAGGACAGTGTGAGGACAACCAAGATGGGCCAGCACTTTTATTTATCAACAAGAAACTTCAAAGAACTCTGCCACAAATCCAATTCCAGGGAGACACAAGGACAGCGTGAGGACAACCAAAATGGGCCAGCACTTTTATCAACTAGCTTCAAAGCACTCTGCCGCAAATCCAATTCCTAATGTGAGAATATGAGGTGTAGAGCACAATAATTCAATTCCAAAACCAGGCCATCTATCTGACTCATAAAATGAAGATAAAACTTGACCTTTTATTGCTAAAACTGAATATCCAAGTAAGACAAGGAATTGCAGCTCTACTACTCACAGAACCAAGTATATTCTGAAACTGCTACTGGTAATCTGCCTCCGAACAGGGTTGATGGGACATGCTATCAATTTATTTTAAATACAATGTTTTCATGGCTTCAAATTCAAATTTTGGTTTAAAGGAAGCACTACAAATTTTTATTTATTTGATACTGATTTTATTGTGCATAAGATAGAGATTTTGATATTATATACCAACAATGATATGTGTGGGAATATGCCTCTGAACACGGTTAATGGGACAGGTTATCAATTCATTTTAAATATAATATTTAGATGGCTTCCAAATTAATTTTTTGTTTAAAGAAAGGACTACTATTTTTTATTTATTCAATAGTGATTTTATTGTGCATAAAGTAGAGGTGTCGATTTTATTTACCAACAATGATATATGTTGCTTCATTTCCAGTAAATATAATTTGGCACCCAGGAATAGTCGACAGTGCAAAGAAATGAGGTCACTAACTCTTGCCGTTGATTAGGTAATTGATTTTTCATTCACTTATTGCTTCGCCTACTAAAATGTCCAAATACCCATGTAGCTAAAGAACCAATCAAGACCATAGAAGTGGTTCAATTCACAGCAGAACTAGGAGGTGAAAATAAGGTAACTCAACCAATATCGGGAAAAAGTAGTCAAAGTGCAGTGCATTGGTTGATTGTCCGAATTCAATGCTAGAGAACATTTGGCTTATAGTACAAGAAATACTCTTGATTGTCCGAATTCAATCTTTTCTTGCATAGATATTATTGTGTCCAATATTATTATTTAAATGCTTTGAAAAAAAAAAGGTAAGTTTAATTAGAATATATACCCCTACGTTTAAATATCTGGAATATCACCATTTCCTCCATATCACTGAATCTAAATATCTCTCATATTTCTCCCTTTCCTCCATATCACTGAATCTAAATATCTCACATATTTCTCCCTTTCCTCCATATCACTGAATCTAAATATCACTCATATTTCTCCCTTTCCTCCATATCACTAAATCTAAATATCTCTTATATTTCTCCCTTTCCTCATATCACTAAATCTAAATATGTCTCCCTTTCTTCATCCCATCTCTGGAATGTCTCCCTTTCTTTTATAAATGCCTATGTCTTCCTTCCTTCTACGAATGTCTCAAAAATTTGAACTTGTTGAATAAAAAAGAATTATTACATAACAAAATGCAATCTTTTACAGCTTCTAAAAGAATCCCCACACTATAAATGCTACAGCATGCTTATGCTAATCTTAATTAAGTGATAACATGATAGGAAGTTCACATAATTTGTGCATTATATAGCAGACTAAACTCTGTAAAATAAACTCTGTAAAAGATGTCTTCGGTGAGAATGTTTATGCTTGTCAGATGGAAGCTAACACACCCTACAAAAGCAAAAGGAATTTGGACAAGACGTAGTCAGGCACTTTTGAATAGCATTTTTCGGAAAATACTGGATACAAGCCCAAGAAATCAAGTATAAGATAACCCTGGAAAACAGGGCATACAAATATTTCAGCCAACATAACCATCTTATCAGAAACTCTAAATTTATAGCGAGTTCGTATGTAAAATTTTCAGCCAACAGAACCATGTTACCAAAAAACTCTCAATTTACAGCGAATTCGCATGTAAAAGTTTTAGCCAACAGAACCATCTTACCAAAAACTTTCTCACAATTTATAGCGAGATAGAGACTTAACCATCTCACCAAAAACTCTCAATTTATAGCGATGAAGCCTCTAACTCGCCTATGACAATTGTTTCAGGACTTCAGTGCATAGAACTTCAAATTTTACATCATTCTAAACAACATTATGAGGTAAGTAAGCCCTCAAAAACCTTTACCTGACATTTACATGCACCAAATGTAGGCCCCACCTAACAAGGGCCTTTTAGTGGATACAATTCAACAAGCAGGATGTACAGAGCAAATTCCAAACAGTGTCTGATACTATACCGCATTTTGCTGCCAGGAAAAAAGGTATATTCTACCTTTACGTAGTGGTGTAAACAGCTTTCAGTTGCATATGACCATTCCAATCTGCTTTGAGCTGAGCAGCTCAAGAGTATCTGTGAATTGGAATTTGCAACATTATAATAATGGGATAGAAAACTACCTAATCCATGTGCTTCAAAGCTAGCTCTTTGATACACAATACTAATTAATTAGATTGAGATTGACATAGAACCAGGTCTACCAGGCATTTCAAAGCTAGCTCTTTGATACATAATACTAATTAATTAGATCGCAATCCTTTTGTAGTCTCCATCTGCCAAAGTAGTTGCTTATGCTATTGTCTTACTGGGATCTGGTAAGAGAATTTTTTGTTTCCCTCACCGAACACTCATGTACCAGTTGAAGCAGGGCACTCAGAGCTAGTTTATTGAGTTACAAGGTCAAAGGCAGGAGCAGGATAAGAGGTTCTTTCTTTCTTCCTTCTTTTCCTCACACAAGGCAACATCTATTGTCTTACTGGGATCTGGTAAGTGTTTTCCACATCGAACACTCAGGTAGCAGTTGAAGTAGGGCACTCAGAGCTAGTTGATTTAGTTACAAAGTCAAAGCCAGGAGCAGGGTAGGAGGTTTTTTCTTTCTTCCTTCATTCCCTCACACAAGGCCACATCCCCATTCTTCTTTCTTCTACTGGTACATTCATTTTCTTAAATCACTGATATAAATTGTAATTAAGAGACATCTATACACACATCATATATATTATTTGTCCAATATTTCTCCCAAAGCTATCTAATTATAAAGACCAAAACAGATCCCTACACAATCAAACCTAAACAAATGAAATCCTAAAAGATTCTTTTCTTATAGGACCAAGACATGTCCCTACAAAATCAAACCTAAGCAAATGAAATCCTAGGCGATTCTTTTATATTTTATTGAAATTGGAAAACGTAATGTGAGAATGTTAGGAAAACCTAATGTGAGAATATGAGGTGTAGAGCACAATAATTCAATTCCAAAACCAGGCCATCTATCTGACTCATAAAATGAAGATAAAACTTGACCTTTTATTGCTAATACTAAATATCCAAGTAAGACAACGAATTGCAGCTCTACTACTCACAGAACCAAGTAAACACCTAAGTCCTTCCAAATAGCGGAAATTATATTTTGAAACTGCTACTAGTATACTTGGGCAGCCAATCCAAGCAGAAGGAAAGCCAGCAGACGCAATATCTCAGAAATAGTCTGCACAGATACTGCTCTCTTTTTACTACTGGCAGAAGAAGTGTTAGCGTTAGGAGCTGAAGCAGATCCTGCATGCCCACAACCACAAATCACATTATATAACAGATTCAGATCCAAGTGTCTTTGCACCTAACTCTCACATCTGATTCATTCAAGCCCCTAACAACAAAATCGGAAATAAAAAATATCTATGTTTATGCCAACAAAACAAACAAAAACTTTATTAATAAAAAGGAGAAGAAAAAAACTAAACCTGAAGAGGTGCTGCTTTCACCAACTGTCAAAACAACAAAGAAAGAAACCATAAGGTCTCACAAAAACTAAAAAAATGGTAACTTTTGAAGAGAAAATGGGGTTTGATGCAGAATCGTACGTTTAGAGCAACTGCTGGCAGAAGCATTGAGGCCGACCTCCTAGCCCGCATGTATGCATCCAGCTTCTCCCAAATCTCTATTGCTGCAGCTTTATCTAGATGCCGCTTATGTTTGCTAATCTGCAGGTAAATTACACGAGCTAAACAATAAGCTGCTAATCTGCAGGTAAATTACACGAGCTAAACAATAAGCAGACAAAATTAATGGCAAAATAAATGAGCGTATATGATACAATAAGCTCTAATAGACTAAAATTTATCCCATCATCTAGAACAAGACAAATCCATAAGCAGCGTGTTATAAAAGCAGAGCTAGGAAACTTGACAATACTCGAAACAGTAACAGAAAAGTCTAAATCTCATACCGAAACTATCTTCACATTCCACTGCCTCGACTCCACATTGTCATCTTCAAAGCGAATGTAAAACCCCAGGACTGTAAACATCCATCCGCATGACATTACAATTGAAAAGAAAATCTGATAAATCTTGATCACCTTACCTCCTGCAACAAAGCATTAAGTTAGGGTAATTGGATTTAATACCTTCACACAATAGAAATTTGAGACAAATATTCACGTTTGTGACTGGTAGCTGGGCGGAGGCAAGATAGCTGTCAAGGTAGTAGAACAATTTACCCAGACCATTGGCAACCCCTGGTACAGGGGCTGAATGGATGTCTTCCTATAATTTTCCTTGCATATTCCGGTACAGAGTGAGCCAGAGAGACGAAACATTGTGGAATGTTGAATGACCCAGTAACAAGCGTCACGGTTGGCATTGTTCAATTCAAATCAACGGTTAATGATCACCTAATCGTCTAACAACAAAATCGAATGGCACATATTTTGACACGAAAGCAGTTTGGGGAGTTCATTTCAGAGGGAAACGCCTTACGGCGTAACTAATTAACTCAAACTGAATTATTTAATTAATTTACAAACTGTTGTTAATATCAAATTTGAATTTTACTTCTTATGTTTAGTCCTGGGATTGACTAAAATAGGAATCCATCCCGAACTACTAAAAATAGAACTTCTATTTTTAGCACTTCCATTTTTCATTCCTTGTTTCCCAATCCAGCACTAGTACCCAAACTGCTATTTTTAGCACTTCTATTTTTAGCAATTTCTTGTTGCCATTTTCAACAATATGAATCATTTTAACAAAATAAATATCATGAAACTAGGATAGCAACAGTGAAGCTAAACTAAACTTCACACAAACTAATAAACTAGTCAACCGACATTAAGAAAACTCATTATTTTTCTATAAGAAATATACCATAACCATGTATGCCATTACCAATGGTGGATGTAACTATTGGGTGCAGGAATTGCGCTGGAGCAAACTCCTCAACACTTAATTGTCAACCCGAGGGTTTCGTAAACTTAGAGATGAAGCACAAGCAATGCCAGAAATGGTATGAACTTTTCCTATTTCTAATCCTACTTCTTAAAGGAAATGCTTTGCAGAATCAGATAGAAAACAATTGAAAAGGCAATTAACACCAAGGCAACTCTAGTGCTGGAATGTAAAAGACAATTTGCAAGTAAATCAAGTAAAGAAATCCCACACGACAGAAACAATCTTAAATGTTGGAATGAAATGCTATGTTCATCTTCAGATGGATGGTAAATAGTCTGACAAGTGGGCCCTTGCAAAATCATATCTTCCTTCTGATCTTCCTCTCACACAAACAACCTGTCCTTGCACTGTTGCAATCTACTTGCACTAGTGCAGGTACAATATTTCTGTGTAAGAGTATATTTGACCTTCCTTATTGAAGACTTATGTCTGAGTGAAGGTGCTCTAAGATTCAAGGCTTAGATCACTCTGTTTCTATGTCAAGAGACTTTCTCTTGCACTGAAACAGAGTTCCCTTTACTCAGTTCCCAAATTACTTTTGAAAGTTGAAAGATGTGCTGGAAAAGAATTGCAACTGTAAATGAAATTCTGAAGTAAACTATCTGTGAAAAAGGAAATGATTCAACTCATTGAACTTTGTAGAGGAAATAAACTTCATGAAATAAAAGCGCTTTAAAAGAATCGAACAGTAGCCTAAGTACTTTGCATGTGTTAATCAATGTTGGTACTTTTCCCACAATGATGATATTCTTTGCAAGTATAATGTGGTAACTGCTTCTAGATCTTTTAGAGATGAACTTTTAATACCAAAAACAGTTACGAAATTAATGATTCATTCGCTTTGGAAATAGCTGAAATTAAAATGCAAGTAAGTGATTAAATTTTTGTTGCAACGAATGACTAAACCAAGGTGCAGGTAACAACTTGCACTGGTGCAGGAAGGAGTTCCTTGCACAATCTGTTTGAAAATGAATTAAAACAGAAAACAAGAGTAAAGGAAACGCGAGAAAGATATTTTATAAGTAAAACAAGCACAACTACTCTTCAAACCACGGATCCGTTTCACACATAGGCTACAGAAGATATTTTAATTCAGAACTTAAAGATTAACGATTAAACTATTACATCACACAGCTGCAAAATAAATAACCACACCGTCTTTCTGAATAACGAAAGCGAGAGGGGTAAACGAGTTGGGTTGGTTGGGCCCTAGCCAACCAGCTCGTTCCCCTTCTAAGGAATGAAAGAGATCAACACTTCAAAGATACATCAAAGACGAATTTAAATGCTGCACATGCAAATCATAACGGTTCCTTGTATTACTCGATTTGGAAAATTACATTACAGAGCAGTCCAGCCCCAGAGCAAGGTGATAACCAAATTACATAAACCAAAATGATAGTCAATGGTTCGCTAGCTTCCTATCTACGATCTACATCATATATATCCTTTCGGCTCTAGGCCATTTACACTAATTACAGATAATTCTCGTTTAGGCCTCTCGGCCGAACAAACTTAGAAAACCAAAATTACAACTTTGGCCAGTGGTTATAACTTTGCTTGGTCATAACCTAACTTTGGAGAAAAATCCCTGAATGCACGCCACCTATTATCCTACTTCAGTTCATCAGCAGTTAGACTTGGAGTCGAATATTGAGATCCGTCCTCGTGGAAGATAACTTCTCGGAAATCTTAGACAGTGGTAGTGCAGGAATCTACCTGCACTAGTCAACTCATTCATCATTAATACTAAGTTCCATGATTACTCTAGGAAATCAATATGAGTTACAAGAAATATGTAAATAGGCACGAAATCTATATAAAAAGATTAATAAAGTGCTGTAATAAATCTTAATATAAAATATGAGCATGTGTAGGAAAAGGGTAACCATCTTGTACTAGTGCAGGAAAGAAGGGTCTTTTATTAAGAAAAAGCAAAGGTTGATATTGATGGAAATGGGATAGAAAATAGGGCAATATAGGATACCAACAATAACTTACTTGATATGATTAAATGACCTTTATATACAATGTATTATAAACATTTGTTGGTGGCATTTCAAAGACACAAGTGAAGATCTACTTAAGCTTCAAACATTTTTCATTCAAATCAAAGTGAATGTATTCATTTTTAAATATTATGTACATGAGTAAATTATAATTTATAATATTATTTATTATGTCAATAGGTGTATTTATTTTAGAATAGGTTTTTAGAATTCTTATTTAATTATTAATAATTATTAAGTGGATGGTAGGGATTTAATCTCAATAGAATATATTTAGAATATTCTTGGTAGTAGTCATAAATTAAAGGTTGAGATTTATTTTAAAAGTAGTTATGCCCTTTCTTTCCCTTTAATTCTATTGATTAGTTAAAAAAAGTCATTTGATAAGTTTTTGAGCATGTGGTATTGATAAGTCATGGTATTGGCCCATAGTATTTATAATAAACCCTATTTACATGGGGTGAATCTCCATGGTTAAGAATCTTGTCACATGCTTTTCTAAATGTATATATATTTTATTTATATATATATTTTTTTTATAATAAAATAATTATAACAATCACAATAATAATAATAAAAATAATTTAATATAAAGTTACAATTTAGTTAATTTTTATGATTTTTTTAAATATTGGCAATGTGAGATGTATTATGTATTAGGTGTTTTGATGATTATCATGGATTGATTCCTATCGAAATTTACCAGCTCGTAACCACCACCTTGTCCTCTCTATTCTATTCCATATCTGTGTCAGTAACCCCCACTAAAACCTTCGTAGCCTCCTCCATGTACATGGCCATTGTTGGCTTCTTTTACCCGAAATGAGCTCATTTCGAACTTTATATGGCTATGCTAATAATATATAAATTGAAAAATATAACTAAACAATATTCTTATCATTTCTCTTAATAATAAGAGTATTCACCTCTAATGTTTTTAGAAGAGGGGAAAAGTATTGTGTGAAAGTTTTTCTTATATAGTAAAAAGGCATGAAGTAGTGAAATCTTTGTAAACATTTATGCTGATATCAATGCCAATGTAAAGGGAAGATTTAAGTGAATGATGTTAACATGCTTAGGAACTATGAAAATATATGAACCAAATTTAAATTCCAATAGGAGATCACTTTGTAATATGTTAGAAATGTTGAACTCTTTAGACCTTCCTCCTAAGGTGGTGTTTGGAAGCAATAAAGGTCAACAAATAAAGACATGAGAAAGCAAATAAAATGTCATAGGATACAACATGATAGGAAAAGGTGTACACGAGTCATCTAAAACTATTCAAGATAAATGAAACTACAAATGTGGGACTAAATGATGTTTCTTGAAGTTTGGTGGATGAAGGTTAAATACAAATTTTTTGATTAAAGGAACAATATACTGCAGTAGTTCAAGTGTATTATGGGATATATATATATATATTATCTTTGTGCCATATACAAGTTTGTTTTAATTCCTCACATTAGGCTATATGATTATCTTGATAGGGTCAATCAAACGACATACCAAAATAATCCATATTAGTCATGGGGTGGGTGAAAGCTATGCAATTCTATTCCATCAAATTCGACATCACTAGGATTTTCAAATTCCACAAAATAGGGTTTTCAAAAAGCTATAGTTTTCAAATTACAATTCAATATACATTGAAAAACATTGTCGACTTACAATGTAAGGTCAATTTGGTGTGTTTAGTTACATTGTCTAATTATGCACTCAACTTTGAACTCACTAGGTTGGAGTTTCCAAATTCCACATTATTAGGGTTTTAAAATTGCACAAAACTAGGGTTTTCAAATTGCAAAATTATTTTTCCATGTTTATGCAAAATCCCCACACTTATTTTAACTATGATCCCAAAAACTAGTCCAATCCAAGGCTGAATTCAATATTGCAACTACAAAAAAGTTGATTGAAAGTCATACGTACATACATGGTTTTGTTCTTATTCCTTTAGTTTCCATTATATATATTTTTTGAATCAAGCAATGGATGTTGAAAACCAAAAAAGAATAAAAACTATTTGTTAGAAGCCAAATAAACAAGAAAGGCTTGAAGATAAATGATGTATCTTTGTTTTTACACTCGCAGAAAAAATTCACATTATGTCACTAAATGACATGGAAGTGGGTTGCAACTTTGCATAAAATTCAAAATAAGACTCATATGGAAAATCATCAATTTGTCGAACTCCTAGAATCAAGTTAAAGCTAGCGACAACCCCTCTTAGGACTTCATATGTTGAAAGTTGAGATTTTTAGGATCTTCAGAGTTAGGTTTTTGTTTAATAATGATCAACACAAATTTTGCATAGAGGGTTGGATTTTGAAAAATGTTTTCTCAAGTGATAATGGTTAGTGTGCTCACACGGGCCTTGGAAAAACATAAATGATGTAGCTTATGAAACTTGTTTCTACTGCTATTTTTTAATACCCCTAAACAAAATTCACAATATGTCCCTAAATGGTTGTTGGAAGCAAGTTTTAACTCACCAAAAAATTCAAACCAAGACTCAAATGGGAAAACCATTGATTCTGTTAGATTGTTAGGAAGGGGTTACAACTAGGTACACCCGCCTCCTAGGTATCCATAAGACGAGAATTGATTTATTTGAGGATATTTAGAGCTATGGTTTTGTTCAGTAAAGATCAATGTGAAATTTGCACAAGAGATTTGATTTTACAAAGCAATTGCTCGAGCGATCATGGTAGTGTGTTGGTACGGACTTGGCCAAACATAAAGTCTAAAGCTTATGAAACTTATTTCTACTACTAGGTTTGTTTTTTATACTCTCAGATAAAATTCACAATATGTCTTAAATGACTCTTGGAAGTGAGTTGCAACTTGCCATAAAATTCAAATTGACACTTAGATGGGAAACTGTCAATTCTGTTGGAGTCGTATCACTAGGTTACAACTAGGGACACCCTTGTCTTAGGACTCCATAGGTCAAAATTTGATTTATTTAAGGATATTCAGAGCTAGGGATTTGTTTATTAATAATCAACACACAATTTGCATAAGGGGTTGGATTTTGCAAAATGCTTTCTTGAGTGATTGTGGGTAGTGCACTTGCATGGGCCTTGGCCAAATGTAAATGCTAAAAATTATGAGACTTGTTTATGATACTAGGTTTATTTTTTATAACCCTGGAAAAATTCACAATATGTCCCTAAATGGCTCTTAGAAGTGAGTTGCAACTTGCCATAAAATTCAAACTAGGACTAGGATTATAGCTAGGGATATCCACCCACTCATGACTCCATAGGTTAAACATTGATTTATTTGAGGATATTTAGATCTATGGTTTGTTTAATAAATATCAATGTAAAATTTGCACAAGGAGTTGGATTTTGCAAAACACTTGCCTGAGCAATCCTGGGTAGTGTTCTCACACAGGCCTTGGCCAAATGCAAATTATTGAACTTGCAAAAATAATTTAAGCCACTCAATTTGGTTTTCATACCCCTAGACAATATTCACAATATGTCCCTAAATGGATCTTGGAAGCAAGTTGAAACTCGTTGTGAAATTCAAACCATGACTTGGATGGGAAAATTGTTGGTTCTATTAGACTCCTGGCACTAGGTTACAAATAGGGACACCCCCCTCCTAGGACTCCATAGGTAAAATATTTATTGGTTTGAGTATCTTCAGAGCTAGAGTTTTGTTTAGTAAAGATCAATGCAAATTTTGCAGAAGGGTTGGATTTTGTAAAATCCTTGCTCGAGTGATCATGGGTAGTGTGCCTGTATGGGCCTTTGCCAAACATAATTTTCAAAGCTTATGGAAATAATTTTTGTTTTTGGTTTTTATACCCACGGAAAAAATTCATAACATGTCGCTTAATGATTCTCTCAAGAGAGATGAAACTAGCCATAAAATACAAACTTTGATTTGGATGGGCTACCCATATATTCCATTGGACTCCTGACTGGGTTACAACTATGAGAACCCCCACTCCTCGGATTCCATAGGCTAGAAAATGATTTATTGAGTATCTTCAGAGCTAGTGTTTTTTCAATAAAGGCCAATGCAAATTTTTCACAAAGGGATATTTTGAAAAACACTTTCTCGAGTGATCATGAGTAGTGTAATCACATGGGCCTTAGAAAAACACACTTTCCAAAACTTAGGGAACTCATTTTTGATACTCAACTTAGTTTTTATATCCACAGACAAAATACAAAATGTGTCCTTGAATGGCTTGAGCAAGTGAGACACAATTGGCCATAAAATACAATATGGAATTCGTATTTGCAAACCATCAATTCTGTTGGACTCTTGGCACATTTAGGGGCACCCTCTCCTAGGATTTCATAGGCCAACAAATTATTTATTGAAGATTTTTGGAGCTAGGATTTTGTTTAGTAAAGGGAAATGCAAATTTTGCGTAGGGGGTGGATTTTGCAATGAACTTGCTCAAGTAATCATGTGTACTATGCTTGCACAAGACTTGGCCAAACACAATTTCCAAATCTTATGGGACTCATTTTTCCTACTTGGTTTGGTTTTTATACTTGTTGAAAAAAGTTACCCAGGTTTAGAGACTAACGAGCTAAAGAACCTACCTAAGTAATAAACATACTATTGAGGTCCAATATCTAGGTTAAGGTGAAAGTGGCTCAAGTTATATGTTCCATGACATTGCAATAATAGTTGAATGGTATGGTATCATCATTAGATGGGTCATGCATTAATATGAAATAGCGGTGGATTGTAGAAGACACCTTGAATGGGTAGGAAAATGCAAGTACCCTTGTGAAAATCTTATTATATGGTATAAATGCTTCTAAAAAAAAGTGGGAAATTTATTACACACATAAGATAATAGGAACAAGATCCTTCTTTCAAAGGCATAAAACAATGTAATTTTTTGTAACTTCTTATCAAATGATTTATGGTGGTACGTTTATGATAATATTTGAGAAAGAATAATAAAGAATGCACTATTAGAGGGGTGTCATGACACGTGTAACATGGGAGTCTTCGACCCCAAGGATTTCTCTCACATACATTTGGCAAGCTATTGAAAAATATAGCTAGTATACAACAATATAATTTTACGATGTGAATGGAAATACAATGCGAAGATATAAGCATCTAGTAAAATAATTTCGCTGCCCAATACGATGGGGGGATTCTTAATGTTCTTAAGTGTGGTTCTAAATATATTAATCAAATAAAAATAACATTAGGGACATGTTTCACATAGTTAGAGGAGAATCATCTGGCATTAGGCCACTTGGATAGTAAACCATAGAAGAAGAAGCTTTGGATTAATATATTATTAGAGAGTGCACCATATTAGAGGAGGGGTGTTGATCCCAAGGAGGATAATGCTTGGAGGGTGTTTCAATTATATGAAATTATGTCCTTATTATGTTAGCCCCCTCACCTTTTGTATATATAAGGGACGATAGAGGAGTTGTATTTTTTTCATAATTGTACTCTCTTTGTTGAATTGTCCTAGAGATCCTTGGGATCATGCTTGGAGGGTGTTTCAATTATATGAAATTATGTTACTATTATGTTAGCCTCCCTAACTTTTTGTATATATAAGGGAGGGTAGAGGAGTTGTATTTGTTTTCATAATTGTACTCTCTTTGTTGAATTGCCCTAGAGAAGTCTTGTAGGGAGAAAGATGTTAGGTTCATGAGGAAACCCTAGTAGTATGGCATTAAGGTGCATGAGGAAAATCTATAATAAGAAAAGGGAAAAGAGAGATGCCTTGTATGTTTCATGGAGATATTTATTTTGAGTGAATTTTATGTTTTCTCATGTGATGTTAGGGTTTATGCTATGCATGTAAACCCAAGAGAAGAACATGTATTTGGTTTGATTCATGATGATTACTATGTTAGACCTTGTTGTAATACCATATTTTTTACCCTAATAAAAGACATGGATAATGGAACTAACACCTTGCATGATATTAAAACTTTGTTCTTATCGAAAGTGATGCTAGGGAAAGGCGATGGTGAGATGAAATTAATGAGTCTTGAGTATGGTGTGATTCCTTTCTTAGAATACAAGTTGGTTATTATATATTTCATGATCCATGGAGGTGTTGTTGTTTATGTTGATGTAAGAGTTTAAGGCCAAGGATTTGACTCCACAAACCCTAGGATGGACAAGTATATATGGAGATTAGCACTAGAGTTGTCTTGTCATGCACTTGTATTATGCAACATGGCTAGGTTGATCTAGGTGGATATTGGTGGCCACCTATCTGTTCCACTTAGACCCCCAACACTGTTTTATATAAGTTTCCTATTTTTCAACACATTTTCCTATTTCGATAGATTTCTATTGTTGGAAGTTTTGAGGTCTTGAACTTCCATAACTGTTTTGAGGCCCTAAACAACGTTTTTTGGGGAAACAGGAAAACATCAATTGAAGATCGATGTTTGTATTCAAAAGTTGTTATCCTCAGATAGAACTTTCTAATGGGTTATTTTGCACGCTAAATGATCGTGTGCCAAAGTTATGACCTTGGGAAGTTGAAATTCCAACTAACCCCATCTAGGCCCATAAATTTTGGTGCTTCATCTCTTAGGGTTAGTTTTTTGGATGCTTAGGGTTTCCCATTGTTTTTTCATGATAAAAAGGCCTTCAAGCCTCATTATAACACAATTCACAAGGAATGCATTCACCACATCTATTCTCAGAGATAATCTACCATCGCCCGAGCTAGTTTGCTTTTGCATGTAAACAATTTTTTAGCATTTGCTATTTATTAATTAAGGTTTAGTTTCACTGATTCTCTATGTTTTTGTTTTAAATATGTATTTCATTTAGTTCCTTCATACATATGGATCAGTGGTATTAGAGCGGTTTTCTCTCTCTATTTTTCTGTGCATGTCCGCAACAATGTTGGGGTATAAGGAGTTGGGATTTGCATTACTTGAACCCTTGCAAGACTAGCTTCACCGACCTCGATGGCCTCCCATGGCGGAAGAAAAGAAAGATGAGGAGCAGGAGATCGTATCAAATTATTGCTCGAAGAAGCCCTCGAGTGATAAAAGGAATGAGATGATGGATACTTTTTCCCAGATCCTTTGATGGATACCAATGGGCGAAACATATTCATCCAGAAATCACTTCAAAGGCATTGCCCCCTTTAAGGTACAAGTTTATTTTGACATTCCTATATTTGAAGGCTTGATAGATTCAAATGCTCTAGATAAATGGTCAAATCTGCTGGAAGGATATTTCTCGGTCCATAATTTTTTGACAAAGAAAATATTACTTTTTCACTCCTCAAGGCTACCCCCCATGTCAAGCACTGGTGGGAAAATTATTGTGAGCAAAGGGCTGAGGAGGAATGCTCACTAATTTTAGTCGCATCCTCTTAGGAATCTTTCCAAGATGCTGCTAAGGAATAATATTATCCTATTGGGAGCTATGAAGACAAGTACATAATATGGAACAAACTATGACGAGAAAGGGACCAAGAAGTGCCATAGCTCATGAATATCTTTCATACCCTACGTATGAAGCTGTGTATCAAGGAATCTGAGCGAAATTTGGTGTTGAAGTATTCTGGTTGTTTACACAAATACATCTAGCTAGAAATTAAGTTCTTAGATATATTCTCTTTTGGCGCAACACACCAATATGATATCAAGATTGATCATAAATTTAAACAGAAGAAGAGAGACTTTGGACCAACAAGTTTGAAGCAGGGCAAGGGCACCCCAAACTGAAAAACGAAGGACAAATCCAAGGTGGAATGACCCAAGACAACCTGTCAAAGTCATAAGAAAATAATAGCAATAGGAAGATGAAGAAAGGCACAAGAAAGTGGTGCGAGTTCCACAAGAGCCCCAATCATAACAAAAATGAATGTTGTGCAAAGCAGTCACTGGTGGTTGAGATGAAAGATTTCGAGTCAGACACATGTTCCAACTTTAAACCAGAACCTGACAAGGGGAACAAATCATTGATGTAGAACCGAATGCCACTATTTAAACCACTAAGGTTAAGAAAAATGATCCTGAATATTCAGAGGACGATGAAAATATATTCCACGCACAAATGTGGTTGAAGGGTGCTATGATACAATTCATTATGAATAGTGGGAGTCAAAGGAACCTCATCTTAGTATAGGTCATGAAGTGGTTGGACCTATTGAAAACACTGCACTCTTAACCATACACCATTGGGAGGCTCCACCAAGGGCAAGATCTCCATGTCAGTTGATAGTAATGCCTTCCCTACAACATCAAGCCTTTCATGGATGAGGTATTGTGTGATGTTTCTCCCCTTGAAGTCTGTGATGTTTTATTAGGTCAACCATACTTGTGGAAGCGTCATGCTGTGTATGAGTCCAAACCTCATATTATTATTAATTTAGGCATAAAACTATACAAGATACCAGAGGTAGCCTCGCCTACCACCATTTCTTTGATCTTTGATAAGAAATGCAATAAGATCATTCCCCAAACTAGGAAATTTGTTTTCTTACTGATTATTTTCCCAAAGTAAGGGAAATATTTTGACCACATCCATGGCCTTTATAAAAGGGCTCCTCCATGCAACAAAAGCAAGTGGATAAGGTTGTGGAAGAGTATAGGAACATCTTCTCCTCACCCACTGGGGTACCTTTGCACTATCAGGTCAAGCATTCGATCAATCTAACCCCTAATGCACCTATATCGAATGGGCCAATCTACCATCGATCTCTTTTGGAAAACGGGGAAATTAGGTGGAAGATCCAAGAGTTGCTACAAAAGGGCACGTCCAACCAAGTTCCTCACCTTGTCGGAGCCCAATTGTACTCCTAAAAGAAACTTGGGACCTGAAGACTCTGCACTGATTATTGGGCACTGATCAAATTCACGGTAAAAAATAGATACTCAATCCCACAAATTGATGACCTTCTTGACCAACTCAAGGGAGCTAAGTACTTCAACAAGATTGATTTGAAGTTTTTCTGTCACCAAGTTCCAATAGAACCCATGGATGTATGGAAGACCACCTTCAAGTCCAAGAAGGGTCTCTTCCAATGGTTGGTCATGCCCTTCAAGTTGACAAATTCCCCCACAAATTTCATGAGGCTGATGGATGGAATCTTGTAACCTTTCACCAACTCATTTGTGGTTGTATATCTGGATGATATCCTCATCTTTAGTGAGAGTTGGGAAGAGAACTTACAACATATTCAACAAGTCCTTCAAACCTTGCAACAACTCAAGCTATGTTCTAATATAGATAAATGATCCTTTGGCATGGACTAGGTCCAATATCTAGGCTACATAATTGATGGGAAAGGAGTGCATGCTTATCCAACTAAGATCCAATTCATTTGGGATTGGATGCCCTTGATGACTCTTATAGAGCTACACAAATTCTTGGGCCTTTCTAATTTCTATCAAAGATTCATGTTGGGGTTATCTCATATCACTTGGCCCTTAAGTCAAGTTACAAAGGGTGGAGAAAAATAAAAGTTTTTTTGATCTAAGTCATAGAAAAATGTATTCATTAAACTAAAACACCACCTTTTCTCTTCACCAGTCCTCACCATGTAAGACCTACAATCACTATTTGAGATTGATGTTGGGTGTGGAGCCTGATTATCTTATGTATTCAAAGGTATCGCCGCATTGGACCCCAATTCGTAACGTTGCCGCCCGTAAAATATTCGTTGTAGGGGGGGTCCAGGGGGGGTGCAACTGCGACCTTTGGGAGCCCCCCCCTGGTGGGGGGATTGGGGGCAGTGCCCCCGAAGCTAAGAATAGATGTAAAATTGCCTTGTAAAATGTTGTAATTTCGTAGTCAATCTGGGCCATTCATTAGGTGGAGATCTGAAGGTAGAAGCTATGTTTAATTTTGGATTTTTTTCCCTAGAAGTCAACCCCTTGCTATATATGAGGGAATTGTATTGCGTCTACGCATATCTGTATTTTGAGTGAGGAAGAGAGAGGAGATTGAGAGCGAAGAGGGAATTACAACGAATCTGCTGTAGATTGTATCTCTTCAGTTTGCTAGATAATATAAAAAGAAGGACTGGCTGTTTCTCCGTGGATGTAGCCCAAACTAGGTGAATCACGTATATCTGTGTCTCTATTGTTTTATGCGTTTTCTGTGTTTATATTTCTGCAATATTTTATGTGTTCCTTTGCTCTGTAATATATAATTCCCTAACAATTGAGATGGATGCCTATGATTATGTTATTAGTGCAATCCTCACACAATAAGGGCATCCAGTGGCCTATCAAAGTGAGACACTCTCTCATACTATTCGACAGTAGGCTTGCTGACAATGGAAACATTATATTATGTGGAAGGATATGATCATCCACATAGATCACTGACCTCTTCAATTTATGCAGACATAGGGAAAGTTTCATAATGATCACCATAATAAATGGTCCACATATCTACAACAATTCCATTTGAACATTAAATATAAGAAGGACTGCAGCACCAATCACGTTGCAAGTTTCCTTATCCAACCCCAATTGTGGCATTGGGAATAATTATCAAATATTATGGGCACAATACCTATGGATGGCTGAAAATATACAAAAATGGCCTAGAATTCACCACCATATACCATATGACAATTGACAACAAGAAAGTTCCAGACTTACACCTCTAGGATGCACTGTTATGCTACTTGGGACACCTCTGTGTTCCTTCAAGAGAGCACACCAAGATGATTTGGGAGGCACATTATAGTTGTGTAGCAGGGTACTTTGGTGTGGAGAAGACAATGGAAATACAACAAAAGTAGTTTTATTGGCCAAAACCTTATGGGCACAATACCTATGGATGGCTGAAAATATACAAAAATGGCCTAGAATTCACCACCATATACCATATGACAATTGACAACAAGAAAGTTCCAAACTTACACCTCTAGGATGGACTGTTATGCTACTTGGGACACCTTTGTGTTCCTTCAAGAGAGCGCGCCAAGATGATTTGGGAGGCACATTATAGTTGTGTAGCAGGCTACTTTGGTGTGGAGAAGACAATGGAAATACAACAAAAGTAGTTTTACTGGCCAAAACTCTATCAGGATGTTGGCAAATATATTAGATCCTACATTGCTTGTGCCATTTCCAAGCCAACCAATAAAAAAAAGACTTGTAAACCCCTCTAATTACTCCCAGATAACCTTGGGAATCAATCTCCATGGACTATATGTTTGACCTTCCTTCTACCAATAATGGTAATGATTGCGTGTTTATGGTCATTGATATATTTTCTAAGATGGCCATATTGGTTGCCTGCAAGAAGAGTATCACAATAGAAGCCACTTCCAAGCTCTTATTTGAATGAGTGTGGGCATATTTTGGGATCCCATAGACCATTATATCATATCGAGATAGTAGGTTCCTAAGCACATTCTGGTTGAGCCTTTGGTCATTGTTGGACACCAAGGTCACCAAGTCTAAATTTCTCTATATTACTAAAATATGGTATACTTGGTGGGCATTGAGCCAATAGAAATAAGAACTAGATGGATATTTTTGTGGGCTTCACACTAGGAAAGGTTTGGTTGGGGGGTGTACTTGAATGGAACCAAATATATGCTAGATGATGTGTTAGATGGGAGAGTGGCATCCAAGAAACATAAATCTATTGAATGTTGGGAACGATTTGAGCTAAAGAGTGGAAAACAGATCTCGCTGAAAACCTGTAGTACAAAATGATGAGAAAAATATAATTATATTTAAAAAAAATAAAATAAGAAATGAATGTGATATAATAAATAACTACCAAAATTTAGTCATCTTAGGAAAGGTGTCTTTGTTGTTTTACAAATTGTCCATAAATTTACTATTTAACTAGTTGAACGTGGCTCAAATGATAAAATAAATAATAAAATATGAACTACGTGCCCTTGGTTTGCATATGCAGGGAACTTAAATGACGAAACATGCAACTAACTATACATGAATAATGATAGGTATATGGAAATCCAATCTTAAGAGCGATGTGTTGGTGCAAGCACATCCCTAATAGGAGTTAGTCACCATTAATGAGGCATCGTTTTTGGGAGTTGTTCTCTCATGCTTTAAGCCTGTTATGAAACCAGCTCAAGAAAAGATAGAAAAGATAAATCCACGCCTTAGAATTTAGCCTCTTCGAGGGGGCAACCTCCTTTACATTACATAAATGAACAATTCTTTTCTGATACAAATGAAAATACCTCCTTTCTATATATAGGAGTCTAAGTGGTCCCAATACAATCAAAGCCTACATAACAATAATATTGTAGGGCACAACAATAACAATAGTGGGCTTCTATGTGGCACAATAGTAACAATATGGGCACTACATGGGTACATCAATATAATAAGTGGGTTGTACTAATAACAATAAGGGGTTACACTAGTAGTATAGGGGCCTAACATGCCCCTCTCCTTCAAAAAGCGTTGTCCTCAACGCTTGAGTAGTTCTTGATGCTTCTGTATAAGATTCTTGTCCTCCCATGTGGAATCTTCAGCGGGTAAGTTCTTCCACTTGATGAGATACTCTGAAATTGATCGATTTCGTAGCTGTCGGGTTCTTGTTTCTGTGACTGCTCCTGGTTCCAATATGATTTTTCTTTCCTCTTCAATTTCTGGCAATATTGTTTGAATTGGGATCTTTTGCAACTTTTGAATAAGTGGCCATACTTCTTCGTCCTTCTTCCATTCATCCCTTGCTTCGTTTATCCAATCTGGTTGGATAATATAAATAGCACAAAACAATGCTTCCACATCCTCATCCTTGAAGAGTCTTCCCATTCGGTAAGGTTGCCATTTTTAAGTGCATGTAGTATTGCCAACATTTCCTTCTCATAAATAGCTTACTTGAGATGTAGCAGTAAAAATACCCAATCACCTACATCAAAACATTTTTCACTATGATGTTGATCTACCTGTTGTTTCGTTTGATTTTGCACTGAAGTGACGTTATCCTTTAAAAGTTGGAGAACTTGTTGGTGATGCTCGATGTGATCCTTCACTGCTTGAACCTTTTTCTTCTTGATATGTCCTTCTATCTCTAGAGTTTGAGGAGTGGTAATTTCTTCCAATCCTTTATAAGATGTGGTCAGATTCATTTCTTGATGCTCGATGTGGTCTTTCACTACTTGAACATTTTTCTTCTTTATATGTCCTTCTATCTTGATAGTTTGAGGAGTGGTAATTTCGAACAATGAATTACAAGATATCGTCTGATTCATTTATTCTTTCTCTGGGGTGGGGTCCTGGCGTATATCTTCTTCTTTTGTTGTTTCTTGATCTTTTTCTTCCTCCTCTTCATATTCTATGTAAAATAATTTCTTCTCACCACACTTATGACCTTTAGTGCATTTTCTATCACAATTGTAACAAAGCCCTTTTTCTCTTTTTTCTTCCAATTGTTGTGGTGTAACCCTTGTAGGTTGTGGAAGGCTAGGAGAAACAACACTTCCATCTTTATAGTTGTGAGGGGTACACTTCCTGGTTTCCATAATTTTTCTTTCCACTATGTCACAAAGCCCTTTTACTCTTTCCAATTGTTGTGGTGTTGCTCTAAAGAAGGTGTTGCTCTTTGTATCCTCATAATGTGCTATCATTTCCTCCGTGAAAATTGACCACGTAACAAGTTGTTTATGAGAACAAAGCCCTTTGTACCATAAAAATTGATCTGGTTCTAAATATGAAGATGCAATACATACCTTTTGTAACAGTTGTACACCATGTAGATCAAAATATTGCTCCATCTGAAGTATCCAATTTACGGATCCTTGCCATCAAACTTCCTCATCTTGCTTTTTCTTGATTTTAGGAGCTCGACCTTGAAACGACTGTAACTCTGTACTTTTGGATCTTTAAGTTCTGAAATTGTGACCTGTAGTAGCCCTCTGTGTCCTCTTTCCAATGCCACCAGTCTGATCCAAATTGGATTCTCCAAGAAAAAGTTATGTGAAATCTCCCACAATGACTTGCTTTTAGACTAGTTCAGTAGAGAAAACTTGTACGACGTGCCACGAGTCACTGCTTCAACCTTTGACTCTGAAAAATACATAAAAGAAAACTACAGTCTGTCCTCTTTCTGTACCTTCTTACGAAATTTCAATCCGATGCTCAGAAAGAAAGTTATGACGATTTTCCCCAGGTCACCTGTTTTGAGTGTAATTCAGGAGTCTGCCAAAAGACCAACTTCCTCAGATCATATCTCTGAAAATATCGTACGAAAAGCTCTGAAATTCGGACCCAAGGTTCAGTGCGATTTCTTCTCAAGTGGGTTTTTTTTGCGACTTCTGAAACGTCACAGAAAAAAAGTTATAGCGAAAATGCCACGATGACCTGTTTGGAGCAGCGAAACCCTAGAATCCAAAGCTCTGATACCAAATGTTATGAAACCAGCTCAAGAAAAGATAGAAAAGATAAATCCACACCTTAGAATTTAGCCTCTTCGAGGGGGCAACCTCCTTTACATTACATAAATGAACAATTCTTTTCTGATACAAATGAAAATACCTCCTTTCTATATATAGGAGTCTAAGTGGTCCCAATACAATCAAAGCCTACATAACAATAATATTGTAGGGCACAACAATAACAATAGTGGGCTTCTATGTGGCACAATAGTAACAATATGGGCACTACATGGGTACATCAATATAATAAGTGGGTTGTACTAATAACAATAAGGGGTTACACTAGTAGTATAGGGGCCTAACAAAGCCACACATTATTTTATACACAACACAAAAAATTAACATCTCTAAGAGAAAGAGATACATATGAAAATAAATGAAAAATCGTATGAACCAATATAAGGGATTAAATCTTGGTTTTTGTGTGGGGTAACAAAATAATATTACCTTATCAACAAAAAGTTGTGTTAATACATATTTTTAAAACTTAATATTGCAACCTTGCTAATTTTGCATGATCATTAACTACATGTATCACCAAGAATATGCCTAACTACTACATGTTTAAAAACCCACGCCAAACACCTTCAACGATACAACATATTAGAATGTTCACTTCACCATAGTTGATATTGCATCATCACTACATACATGCAAATTCAACCTAGAAATATAACACTTCATAAAACATGTTCCATTATATATATATATATATATATATATATATATATATATATATATATGCAGACACTCAAAATTGTCTCAAATAGACATATTCAACAAAATGGCACAACATGCCCAATATACAAAAACAACATCTCATGCATAAACATGGAAGTATGGCATATGATGAACTATATAGAAAATGGATCTAATATACAAACAACATATAATACCCAAACCTGAAAGTATAACATATGATGTCACAAATACAAAATGGGTCTCATTAGTTACTTATTGACCACTTCCACCTCACCACCATCATTTGCATCTTGGAAGTTGATATTTCTCCTCTTAGTAGAAGAAGGAGCTTGACTTTTTTTCCTTTTGGGGCATTCTTTGTCTCTCCGTGGATTGAAAAAAGAAACAAAATTCTCATTAGGTTGTTTTTTTTTCCACAATGAATTATCATGCTTACAAACTAATACTTTATAATTCAAGCCCAATAAACTCTCCACAGATGATATAATCAGTTGTGAGGGTGTTGTCATCCTCCATGTGCCAACCTCTCTATTATATCACCATGTAATAGTTACAAGAGTCAAAGCATATAATTTAAACAAAAAATTTCTAGAAGCAATTTGTTTTATCATAAAGAAAGCGCAACCTTCTCAAAGGCAACATCTACTATTGCATCCACTAAATTGCCATCATGGGTTGATGACCAGGGGACTACATGGGGGCTATTTGGAGAAACCATCGGGGATGGAACAATGGTAGTGAAAATTTGTTTGGGGGCGGGGTGGGGGGGGGTGGTGGGGGCGGTGGCAAGGGATGCTACCAGATGGTCTATGGATGCCACCTCTATGGGTGGATGGGATTGCAAAGGTGTTGGAGGTGGGTGACGATCAACACCCATGGGTTGTATTAATGAAGCTCCTTAATGGAAGTAATATGAATACCAAAATTGAGGCAATGTGATGATATTAACATACAATTTATGGGGGAATAATGGATGGTGGTGAATGATATGTAGGGGATAGAGTGGAAAACTAGGAAAATGAAGGAACTTGCATATGTGTTTGTAATATTTTCATTACTTAACCAAAATAGGGTAATGAAATAAACATTTAAAAAAATTTAATTTGACACATGATACCTGGGAAAGGGATTATATGTTCACTCCAAGTGGGCATGTCATCATCACAATCTATAAAAACATTAAATGAATACTACAATTGTATCCAAACTAAAAAGATCTATCTTATGGACTAAAAACATATGAAATGTTTTGTAAGGACAAATAGTTTTAATTCGTCATGCCCGATTATGTGATACACCAAATGAGAAAGCAACATCCACTACAACATTAATGGCACAAACTAGCACTGATTCATTTGTAGTGGTGGGGCGAGTGCTATTATGGCATAACACCTACAAACAATATATAATTAGAATATAGATAAAGCACACAATACAATCTCTCTCTCTCTCTCTCTCTCTCTCTCTCTATATATATATATATATATATATATAGATAAGAATGTAAAGAGGGTTAAGATAATAGCCTCCTCCATAAAAATATACTACCTCATACCCTCCATCTTCTCATAGCAAGTTTTTCCATAGCTAGTACATATTAGGCTCACATGAGCCTCCATGTAGCCTCTGTTGGTCAAACTATGTTGTAGAGTTAGATGGTCTAACCCCTATCACATATCAATTGCTAGCGGCTCTTGGCACGACCATGCTAACAAGATGCCATGATACACTAGGGTGTGAATCAATGTGGCTATTTCTATTTAGTTTCAATATGCTATCCATTACTAGAGGATGTTGGGCAAGGGGGTTAGGCCTTCGTCTATGTGGACGGGGACCTAATGTTGGCTTATGCCTAGCATTTTGTTTATCTTGTGCAGAGCCATGACCCACCCCTTGGAATTCTCCCATTTTAAAGTAATTGACATAGAGTTCTAGCCTAAACTATGCACATAACTTCCTCAAGAAATATAGAGGTACCTCCCTATTATTACAAGGATGTTTATCAAATACCATGAACTACTTTTCCACCCAATGGTCTTGAAATGGTTAGTAGGTAGACTAGTCCATATGAATGTGTTTTTGTTTTACTTGTATGGTTGTTTGTTTCTTGGGTTACAAAGACAAAAAATATTGTTCTAGTAATGTTGAGGGCTTTGATTTGGTCTTTATTTAGACTAGTTGTATAGTGTTCATACATTCTAGCCCTATAATTAGAAATGTTGGTTAACTATCTTTGGGCATTGGAGATGGATGACACACTTAAGTTTAATGACAACACTCTGGTGTTTTGGGGATCCTATATCGGTGAACTCAAAAGTAGCCAATGATGCATTAATTTCATAATTTACATTTCTTTGTTCTTGGTTTGAGTTCATTGTTCTAAATTTTGGTTTGGTGATGGTGGATATGGGTTATGACTAGGTTCCATATTAACCAATTTCTCTGCGATTCAAGATGGTGACAATATTTAGGGTATTACTTAGGTATTTTTTCAATTTTAACCAAATAAATGAAAGAAACAAAAAACAACCATTAGAATGCTTAATTGGAATCCATAGATGAGGTATTATGTTGACCCAGGTGCTTGACGTAGACTAAGAATATTTTTTTGCCCCAGTGACACCTAAAAATGTGTTGCGTGGTCCCAAACTAGTAAAAAATGGGGTTGTGGGTGCATAAAATATGAATTACACCCTGAACACATGCATTATTGTAACAATTCATGCACATTCCTAAGAACATGTGCACAGTCCTAAGAATGCGTGTGCATTCCTAGGAACCTGTGCATACTCTTGAGCCATGTTGAGCTAGTGGCTTAGCTGGCATCTTGGTTAGCAACTTAGGCTTTGTCGAGCCTGGATGCCCAGGAATTCCCACACATTCCTAGAAATGAACACACTTTCTTGCTAGTGCACATTCATGATGGCCTCATTCCACTTTTGGGGCCATCATGTTGTGCACCGCCCCATGTTACACGTGATTTTACCTAAAAATGTAAGACTTGAATCAAATGGGACCATGCATTTTTGTGTGATATTTGAAGAGGAACCATTATCCCTTCATCAAAGTGCATAAGGATGAGTATGAGGGTCCATTAGAAACTGTAGCCTATTAATGATGGATTTGGCATTTGAATTCTTTTGTGTACTATTTTCAAGTATACACGTAGTGGAGAAATCATGGGAGAGATGTGCATGTGTGATAAATAAAACATCTTGAGATTTTGGAGTAAAGTACCACAATAAGGTGGCTATATTGAGTCACCTTAACTCTTCATAAGTTCTATTATCACTAAAAAGATCAACGAGAGCATCGTTATCTTCCTTTATAGAAGATTATATAACCAAAGTTTTCTTATTCAATTGGAAACATTAGATTTATTATGTACTTATTTCTTACAATGTTTATAAAAACTTAATATAAGGAGAAGAAGATAAATCAAAATACAAAAAATATCTTGAACATGTATTAGCAAGAGGTGTGCACTTTAAAGGTGTGAATATTGAAAGATTGGAGGATGAAGAGTGCTAAATTTTGTGTTGATTTACAAAATTTTCTTCAGCCAAATATACTTGATTATATCTTGCATCAAGGGGGGTGTTTTCCATGTACTTAAACTCATGATACAAATGTTCCTACAGCCTCTTTTTAACCTTGGAGACAAATTTTTCAAATTGATCAATAGTGCCAAGAAGAATTCATAATTGGTTGAAGTGGTGGATATAGTTTTACGCAAACATAATTGTTCAATCCTTGATACATGTGAAGCACCCATAAGGTTAGAAGATGAGACTAAGGGATTCCACAAACTGAGTCCAATTAGTGATTGGATTTTAGTTTGCTACGCATTCTCCAACCAACCATTTGGAAAGCCCTGAAAGCTTCAACTCAGTGAAGAAAATATTATTATAGTTGAACAATGTACCTAGGTTGAAGATCTAACTGTGAAGCATTTCTAAATAATAAATCCATTATAAATGAAAACTTTATATTTAACAAATTGAATATAAAACTTGGTAACAAAAATATCACCAACATTTTTTTATTAATAAAACAATAATATTTACGCCGTAAGGCGTTTCCCTCTGAAATCAACTCCCCTCTCTGCCTACATGTCATCTTGTAAGCCACACGATCATATGTTAGACGATAGCAACAATTTCAGCCGTTGATCGTTCATTCAAAGGGGTTGCCCAAATGGTTTGGGCGTTTCATTTGGCATCGGGTCGAATAGTTTCATCCGCGCAGCTGAACGGGATTTTCTAGTAGTCTAATGGCTGGACGATTTCTTGATGCCGTTTCTTACCAGTGCAGGGTTTCATTGCACATTGCAGTAGCCGTATATCTCATTGGGCCATCTTCCGCTATATGCATGCAGGTTATGTGATTAATCCAAGGCGGTTTTATTCTTTGAGACGACCTAGTGTTTAACGCGACTTGCCTGCGAGCCTGGCCGCTTCTCAAGCATCTTCGGATTCGTTATTTTTGACTAAGTATTTTTCATTCTGGTTTGATTCTTTTCATCAAAAGTCTGTTAAATTTTTTAATATGTAATTAAACTTTTACACGGTAATATTGAGAGGTGGTGTTATTCTGTTAGATGACCTAGTGTCCTGCGTAACGTTTTAAAGCGTCTCACCTTCGAACCTGGCCGCTTCTCAAGCATCATCGGATTCGTCCTCTACTTTGGCCGAGTATTTTTCATTCTGGTTTGATTTTTTCAAATCATAAGTCTGTTAAAATGTAATTAAATTTTTTTGTGGTTGATTTGCAATGCAGTGAAGAGTTGAGGAACTAGCCGAGAAAGCCCCTTTTAAATATGTTGTGGCCCCTTTTAATTCTTACTGAGATTTTCCACAGCGGTAATATTGAGAAGTTATTGTGGTTGGATCCCGATGCCGAATGGAGTAGAAGAGGCAGCCGAGGAAACTTCCCGTTAAGTATTTGGTGAATCTTGTTTATGATTCATCTGCTTAGCAGACAGTTTTCGGGGTGATTAGCTTCTCATTCTCATCTGCTTATCGATAGCTTTCCGGGTTTTTAGCTCCTGTGAAAATGAAAATAAAACCCAGTTATTAGTCGTATGTATTTTTAATTGTAGGTGCAGTTGTCGAAAGCATTCACTGCAAAGGAAATGTTAGAATCGGGATTTCTTACTAACGTTCTTTCTTTTAATAGCGTCATTAGCCTGTTCATTGCAGATGGAAGATTGAGAGAGGCTGCTGAAGTTTTTCATCAAATGTTAAAACTAAAGGCTTCACCCAATGAGAATACATACAAAACACTGCGCATTCTTCTGAAGAGAGGAGGCGATATTTTAAAGATGAGAGACAAAGGTGAATAATTTATCAAGGAAGTTAAGTGCAACAAAGCAATTTAAGAATGGAGGTGAGTAATGAAAATGCATGAGATCAACAGAAGGGGAGTAAAAAGTATGAGCAGAATATCAAGAAAACAGTGTATTGCAAAATACAATCGATAATGAAAGGAACAATAATAACAGCGCACAGTATGATCTTAACGTACTAAAAATCACACTTAGGTGTGTTCGCTAGTGTATTAAGATCAAATGTGTAACTTGTCTGTGTGGAATCATGAAATGAACCATTAACCGGAGAATGACAGGCAAAATGTCACAGATTGCTCAAATATACATATTATTGCCAATATAGAAATACGGCCGAGGTGGTATCAGAGCCCGAACGGACCCGGGCGTTGTAGCAGTGAGCAGTTGGCAAGTGAAGATACGGTTATGGAGAACAACCAAGATTTTGTAATCTTGAACGTCTGTGGCAGAGATGTTCCAGCATTGGCAAAAACAGGTGGGTTGTATAACCTCATATCTTTGCGATTGATTGAGGAAGTGGGGCTGACATCTACCGTGGAGAACTGGGAATGGGGCTTGGCCGTGGTTCAAGACGTGCCTGTGCAGTTCGAAGGATATAGAGGACAGCTGACTTTCGTGGTGGTCAATACCGATGGTATTGATGTAATACTTGGGCAAGAGGGACTTCTTCAGATTGATCAGACAATCGAACCGGATGGAGTTGCAGACCAAGAGGAAGAGGTCACGGGAACCAAGGATGCGGAAGACTTGACTATGATAGAGGATTGGCTTGGAGATAATCAAGCTAAGTCCGAATCGTGCTGGTTGGAGACATGGGTGGACCTTTATGATGATGATCCGATGGAGGTAGCATTTGAAGGTGTTCAAGGCGGACCAGGATCGGGTGGCTTATCAACATGGAGGAGTGAGGACACTCACATGGAAAGCAGCCCGGTCAGCTAGCTGGTTTGAGAAGAAAAATTGAAGGTGAATCTGCATACAAACAAGACCATGAGAAAAGTGGGGATGAATCGCTTGGAGTTCGTGGACTTGACATTGTATGGCAAAACCATCGAAGCATTGGTGGACACAGGAACCAAACACAACTTTATAGCGACACGGTTGGCAAAAGAATTCGGACTGACAATTACTCCAGCAAGGTTGGAAATTAAAGCCGCGAATTCTAAGACCAAGGTAGCAGGACGGGTACACGACGTACGGGTACAGATAAAAGAATGGAGAGGTCAGGAAGACTTCATAGCGATGGAGATGGAAGACCTCGACATGGTTCTAGGACAAGAATTCCTGAAAAAGAACAAGGCTGTCATTGTTCCTTTCGGTAGTGAAGTGGTACTGATGGGACGAGCGCAAGTTTGGATTTTGCCCACCCACGAGCATACGAAAGAGACCAAGGCGAAGCATATACAAAGCAATTTAAGAATGGAGGTGAGTAATGAAAATGCATGAGATCAACAGAAGGGGAGTAAAAAGTATGAGCAGAATATCAAGAAAACAATGTATTGCAAAATACAATCGATAATGAAAGGAACAATAATAACAGCGCACAGTATGATCTTAACGTACTAAAAATCACACTTAGGTGTGTTCGCTAGTGTATTAAGATCAAATGTGTAACTTGTCTGTGTGGAATCATGAAATGAACCATTAACCGGAGAATGACAGGCAAAATGTCACAGATTGCTCAAATATACATATTATTGCCAATATAGAAATGAGCTACAAAATTGGCGATGTTCAAAGAATTGTAACTTGTGAAAGCACTATGATTCTAGACATGTCAGTTCTACCTTGCCAAGATTACAATCTGTGAGAGCGATAGAAAAGGTGAGCCTAACAAATGTGTCTATCAGGATGAACTCCAGAAACTTTCTGTTTGGGACTAGTCTCCCTCCTACTTTCAGACTCTTCTGCTACGGATTGTCCATGCGTCCGTCTTCTGCCCATATGAAGTTTATATCTGGCAATGTATTATCTGCTCATTATATAGCTTATATAATATAATTATGCTTTTTCGTTTCCTGAAAAAAACAAATGTGTCTATGTTTGCAACTGGATCATTGCTAATCCTGTTTGCAAATTATGTGGGTCAAGGAGTTTCCTGGTCTCAATATATTCGTACATCTTTAAGGATGGAAACTAGGAAATTTCTCCACTAAAATCATTTTTTCTGAAGGAAAGGTTTTGTCAGATGAATTATCAGGATCATTATGATCTTGAATTGTACTTTACAGGAATTACTTGGTTGTGAGATAAACCGTTGCTTTTTCCCCTGTAGTTTTACTCTGTACAGACTGGTCTATTCACAATATTGATCTTTCATTATAGAATATCTTGTCTATTTCAAAGTTCTGTGCAACCCCCTGCCCCCAGGTGACAATTTCTTCTATTAGAGAAATACACAGAATAACCATGAAAGAAGTTTATATTTTGCGGTGACAACCTCCTGGATTTTTGAAAGTGCTTCCTTTAAACTCAAGAGAAACATTAAAACTGGCCCAAAGAGCATGCTGCAATTTTTCCAGGGGACTTTCGTTTATACATTGCATGAAATACAATTTCACAAGCATGAGAACTTCAAACATTATATCAGCCTCTATGTAAACTTGAATCACATAGATGTCTACATACCAAACTGATAAATGGAGCATGGGATATCTGGCACTCAAAGTACCCCACTTTTCCGGCTAATTTTCACTCTAAATCTCGTTGAAACTTGAAACTATCCTGGAACTTCGAGTACTACCTCTGCAAGGGGAGTTTTGTCCATGAAACTAGGCCCTAGGTATTTTGGCCAATTTTAAGACAACCCAGAACGTCGGATTTCTGAAAACATGATCAGAATGTGCAGAAATGAGACTCACCAGAAAAACAGGGCTAACCAAAAATAGGGCAAACTAAGTGCCCCATGTCAAATGCTGATAAATGGATGTGGATGGCACGGACTTATTTTAATATTCTTCGGAAGCCCAAGTTCATGTATCTCGTTCTTTAAAGTGCCTAAGCGTGCAACATTAGTTACAATTCCCTTCTGGAATCATTAAACCACTTTCTTTTTTTTCAACAATATTCAAGCACTTTCCTTCTGTGTTGGAAACACCATTCAGAAAATTCCAGAGAGGCATCCCAAATTATTGGACCTCAAATATTTTACTCAAAAGAGGTCATAGAGCCTTAATGTTACATATCAAAATAGCATACTGGAAGTGGAAGCTTGTGCAATAGTTTTCACTTTCTGAGCAACACTTTTCACAGCTAAGCCTCTCTCTATCATCCCATTCCAGAACACCTCAGGTCTGCCATCCATCTCTAGAGAATACTTATCAAATACATAAAATGTTTTAAGATTGATCAGAATCCTTTTTGAAGCCATTTCTTCGCAAAGTTCTGAAGCTTTATTTAGCTCACCTGCTCCCAAGTATGCATAAATAAGAGTAGTATAAACAAGGGCATCACCAACAAGACCCCTCCTAGACATTTTATTGAATGCTTTTTCGGCACTTCTCAGCTTGGCTTTCCTGCACAAACCTCGAATGATGCTACTATAGAGAAAAACATCTTCAGATAAACCTCTTTTGACAAATTCATCAGGCAGCTTCAGGGCTTCCTCTTCATTGTGTTGGACACAATAACCATCAATTAGCCATGAGTACACACTAAAATTAGGCATAAAACCTGCACTCAACAGACAACAAACTGATTTATTAATATACAATGTTCAGTATTGCAACAGGCCCATTTCTCACAAACGGAAATGGATACAACAAATCCTATTGGTGAAGTTGGTCACTGTACATGAAAAAAACCCAGACCTATAGTTGCGGGTAAAAATCAGGATTATAAGAGGAAGTAAAATTCTTTAATTATAAAATCTTGTTGGAAATTACAAACCTGCAATAATCATTTCAAACAGGACATCCTTTGCTTCATCTATATCTGGCAATGTATTATCTGCTCATTATATAGCTTATATAATATAATTATGCTTTTTCGTTTCCTGAAAAAAACAAATGTGTCTATGTTTGCAACTGGATCATTGCTAATCCTGTTTGCAAATTATGTGGGTCAAGGAGTTTCCTGGTCTCAATATATTCGTGCATCTTTAAGGATGGAAACTAGGGAATTTCTCCACTAAAATCATTTTTTCTGAAGGAAAGGTTTTGTCAGATGAATTATCAGGATCATTATGATCTTGAATTGTACTTTACAGGAATTACTTGGTTGTGAGATAAACCGTTGCTTTTTCCCCTGTTGTTTTACTCTGTACAGACTGGTCTATTCACAATATTGATCTTTCATTATAGAATATCTTGTCTATTTCAAAGTTCTGTGCAACCCCCTGCCCCCTGGTGACAATTTCTTCTATTAGAGAAATACACAGAATAACCATGAAAGAAGTTTATATTTTGCGGTGACAACCTCCTGGATTTTTTGAAAGTGCTTCCTTTAAACTCAAGAGAAACATTAAAACTGGCCCAAAGAGCATGCTGCAATTTTTCCAGGGGACTTTCGTTTATACATTGCATGAAATACAATTTCACAAGCATGAGAACTTCAAACATTATATCAGCCTCTATGTAAACTTGAATCACATAGATGTCTACATACCAAACTGATAAATGGAGCATGGGATATCTGGCACTCAAAGTACCCCACTTTTCCGGCTAATTTTCACTCTAAATCTCGTTGAAACTTGAAACTATCCTGGAACTCCGAGTACTACCTCTGCAAGGGGAGTTTTGTCCATGAAACTAGGCCCTAGGTATTTTGGCCAATTTTAAGACAACCCAGAACGTCGGATTTCTGAAAACATGATCAGAATGTGCAGAAATGAGACTCACCAGAAAAACAGGGCTAACCAAAAATAGGGCAAACTAAGTGCCCCATGTCAAATGCTGATAAATGGATGTGGATGGCACGGACTTATTTTAATATTCTTCGGAAGCCCAAGTTCATGTATCTCGTTCTTTAAAGTGCCTAAGCGTGCAACATTAGTTACAATTCCCTTCTGGAATCATTAAACCACTTTCTTTTTTTTCAACAATATTCAAGCACTTTCCTTCTGTGTTGGAAACACCATTCAGAAAATTCCAGAGAGGCATCCCAAGCTATTGGACCTCAAATATTTTACTCAAAAGAGGTCATAGAGCCTTAATGTTACATATCAAAATAGCATACTGGAAGTGGAAGCTTGTGCAATAGTTTTCACTTTCTGAGCAACACTTTTCACAACTAAGCCTCTCTCTATCATCCCATTCCAGAAAACCTCAGGTCTGCCATCCATCTCTAGAGAATACTTATCAAATACATAAAATGTTTTAAGATTGATCAGAATCCTTTTTGAAGCCATTTCTTCGCAAAGTTCTGAAGCTTTATTTAGCTCACCTGCTCCCAAGTATGCATAAATAAGAGTAGTATAAACAAGGGCATCACCAACAAGACCCCTCCTAGACATTTTATTGAATGCTTTTTCGGCACTTCTCAGCTTGGCTTTCCTGCACAAACCTCGAATGATGCTACTATAGAGAAAAACATCTTCAGATAAACCTCTTTTGACAAATTCATCAGGCAGCTTCAGGGCTTCCTCTTCATTGTGTTGGACACAATAACCATCAATTAGCCATGAGTACACACTAAAATTAGGCATAAAACCTGCACTCAACAGACAACAAACTGATTTATTAATATACAATGTTCAGTATTGCAACAGGCCCATTTCTCACAAACGGAAATGGATACAACAAATCCTATTGGTGAAGTTGGTCACTGTACATGAAAAAAACCCAGACCTATAGTTGCGGGTAAAAATCAGGATTATAAGAGGAAGTAAAATTCTTTAATTATAAAATCTTGTTGGAAATTACAAACCTGCAATAATCATTTCAAACAGGACATCCTTTGCTTCATCTGTTTTCCCAGACTTGCAAAAGCCATGAATAAGAGCCTTGTAAGTATACACATCAAAAACTAGCCCGGTTTGTAACATCTTGTTGCGAAGTTTCCAGGCATCAGCCATGTTACCTCTCTTGCACTGCGAATTGATCAAGGTATTGCATGTAAAGTGATCAGGTTCAAGACCCTTTTCCGCCAATTCATTCAAGAGATCATTTGCTTCTTCCAATTTCCCTTCCTCGCAGAGCTTATGGAGGAGGACATTGTATGTCACCGTTCCTGGCACCAGCCCTTTCCTTATCATTTCATCCCGCAGTCTGAAAGCCTCAGTCAGATTATTTTCTCTGCAATAACCATCAATCAGGGTAGTATATGTTACATTATTTGGAACCAGATCACCCATTTCGTTCAAAATCTTCAATGCATCCCTCAATCTGCCCTCTTTGCAAAACCCGTGTATTAGAGTGTTATATGTTACAATATCGGGTTGAATGCCCTTCTCTAACATCGTGTCTTGGATGCTTAAAGCTTCATAATGCATTCCTTTCTTGGAAAGAAGGGAAATAAGACTATTATATGTGAACAAATCTGGATTGAATCCATGCTTCTTCATCTGATTTACAAGTTCTTCGGCATTTTGCAGATCACCTTGTTTGCAGCAGGCATGGATCATGACATTGAAAGTCCGAGAATCAGCCTCGATCCCTCTACACAACATTTCCCTATAGATTTTCCAGGCCATAGTTGGCAATTTGGCCTTGACTAGACTGTTTAGAAGGATATTACAAGAGTGTACGGTGGGGTTGATTCCATAAGAACCCAACTGATAAAATACTTGGATTGCATCTTGGGTCATTTTGGATTGCGCATATGAATTGATCAGCATACTCAGAACTGCAGAATTGGTGCCCAAATTGCTATAATCATTTATCATAACATCTAAGACTACTGGAGAAGATAGGAAGCCTTTATGGGAAATGGATTGTAACAATGACTGTGCAGTTTTGAACTTATTGTTCTTAGTGAGAATATGGATTATGGTCCAGTAAGGGCGGGTGGCGTGCTGGTAGTGTGGCAAGTAGGCAACCCACTTGAAGAATCTCCATGCCAGGTTTCCATCATGCCTACCAATCTGCAGAAGGATCTCGCTCATAATGCAGGGATTTAGCCTGGAGGCGATTTGGGCTTTGGACAAACAGTTCCATGTCCCCTCCATAACCACTTTGAAGACATTTTGAATGAATTCTGAATCTGGAATGTTGCCCATGTCCACTTGGGATTCATTTTTAGATAGGGTTTCACTTACTGCACTTGTGGAGTAAAATTTGTTGTTGAGGTGGGTGTTGTAATAAATACTGTGCGGAAGTCTTGTATGGAGTTTTAATTGAATTGCTTTCATTGGTTTCTATGCACCAGGGAACTCCGAACTTGGAAATGTTTAAAAAGTGGAGAAAAACTCATACCCGGTTGGAAGTGTCGTGTACAAACATAAAAAAACACTGGCGTCCAACATCTCAGAGTTCATTTGATTGGTAATGTATACCATACGGCCATCTATGATCATGTTCGTTATACACGCAGTGAAATCGATTTGCCCTACTCGGCTCCACCCGCATTTGATGGTCATCAAGAAGGATGGCTCAAATAAAAATTTTCAATCCTCTCAGCGCTCGTAGATCCGTTCTTGTAAACGGAAAGGGTACTCACTTTATCAACTCCAAATCCACTCCCCCTTACATGTATAAATGCCAGTAAGCGCTGGAACAGTATCTTGGATCCAAAGATATATTTTGAAAAATTTTCAATCCTCTCAGCGCTCGTAGATCCGTTCTTGTAAACGGAAAGGGTACTCACTTTATCAACTCCAAATCCACTCCCCCTTACATGTATAAATGCCAGTAAGCGCTGGAACAGTATCTTGGATCCAAAGATATATTTTGAAAAACCCCTGTTCATCTGGTTATCACCACCATATAACTCGATACCAGGGTTGATTTTGTGGTAAAATAATTTAAACTTTTAGACGTTATAAAAAGTACCCGATATATTTTATTAGGTATTTTCAAAGGGAAGTACGGGAAAGAATTGCATTGGAGTAATTTTCAGAAATATTCATCTCAGAGTTAATGAATCAAAACAAATAAGTATTATTTACCTCAAAGTTAATGAATCAAAATAAGCATGTTTATTTCACACTAACCTTGTGAGGCACATGAATTATTAGTTTTACCTCTTCCTAACATTATTCCCTTTTTCTAGCACTATTCCATATAATTGAGTTTTTTTATCGAAAGTTTGAAGAAGAATTGAAAAACAAATTAATCCTATCTGAGAATTTGGGGATTGAGAAACAAATTAATCTTATCTGAGAATTTGGGGTCTGAGGTAACATTGAGAGGTAAGTCCAAATTTATTTTAGAATTTAGGGTTGTAATGAATTTTGAGTCTTTTTATTAGATAAATTGATTAAATAATGAAATAATTAATTTTTTTGTGATACACATTTTTACGCCTTTCTCTCTGAAATCAACTCCCCCAATTGCCACCGTGTCCTTGTTTGAGCCATCAGATTAGATGTTAGATGATTGAAACGTTCCAGACCGTTGGATGTAGTTTAGGTTAGTTTTTTATATTTTTTCGGCACAGTTTTTCTCGCAGCTTCAAATCGCCGCACAGTTTTTTTCGCTACTTCAAATCTCCCTGAGCAGGCAGCGTCTCTGGGCATCCGACTCTAGGAGCTTGGAGCTTGATGAGCTTTTATCTCCAGTGAGGGTTTTGCAGGCAAAGTTTTCAATGGATCTTCAGGGCTTCAAATTTCCTCCATCGGAAGAGAAATCCTGCATCGATCACAAGAAATTTCCCGCGTTTTATGAAGGAAAATCCCCTTACAGACAGAGGACGGACTGGATTATGAACGAAGATGCCAGATTCAGATCCTCCAACTGTGGAGAGAATGACTTCATTTGTTTTGCATTCCACTCGCGAAGTTTGCTCTGATGCGGCCATTTTCCGCAGTGCTGTTTCGGTGGTCGGTAACTCTGCTTGGGTCATGTTTGATGGTCTGGCGGTAGATCAGAAATGTTTACAGGTAAAAAGCTTTAGTTTTATCTTTCAGCTGGTTCTCCGCTCTTATTTCTTTGTTCTTCGTGACTGTAGGCGTTCAAGCCCTATCAGATACCCTAATCAGTTTTCCTGTATTTGAAATGCAACGCAGGACGTTGGGACCCCGAGCTGGCTCAACCTGCTTGGTAGGGCGACGTGTCTACAGTGGCGGAGTTTCCTTACGGGTAAGAACTTGCCATAGTTTGAGGGGAAATTTAAAGCGTGGCTCCAATGCGACCCAATGGTGGAGCTTTTGCCAGAGTTTCCTCATCTCCAACTGTGGAGAGAATGACTTCATTTGTTTTGCATTCCACCCGCGAAGGTTGCTCTGATGCGGCCATTTTCCGCAGTGCTGTTTCGGTGGTCGGTAATTCTGTTTGGGTCCTGTTTGATGGTCTGGCGGTGGATCAGAAATGTTTACAGGTAAAAGCTTTGGTTTTATCTTTCAGCTGGTTCTCTGCTCTTATTTCCTTGTTCTGCTCTTATTTCCTTGTTCTTCGTGACTGTAGGCGTTCAAGCCCTATCAGATACCCTAATCAATTTTCCTGTATTTGAAATGCAACGCAGGATGTTGGGACCCGGAGCTGGCTCAACCTGCTTGGTAGGGCGACGTGTCTACAGTGGCGGAGTTTCCAGTTATGGGTAAGAACTTGCCCTGGTTGGAGGGGAAACTTAAAGCGTGGCTATGGCTCTCTGCATATATGGGATTCCTGTTTCGTAGCCAAAAAGCTCAATTTAGAAGAGGGTTAGAGCTTTTAATGGGGTTTTTCCCAAATGTAAATAAATTTTGCTATGACAATGTGATTATCATTTCAGATATTACCCAGAGCTTATTCTGCTCTGAAATTATGTAGTTTCCTGTTATTCTCTTTTGTGACGATGAAGGTTTATAGAGTTGTGTCGGTTAATTATTCTGCGGTTTGATATGGCTACCATGGCCAGTAGTCGACGGCACATTTGCTTAAATTTGTTTTTGAATCTTTGCTAAATATGTATACCCAGTTCGGGGTTTGCGTCTTCGGTTATATCTTCAGAAAATAATGTGATGTATACTCAATTTCTTGCTTACTCGTGTTTTCCCGTATGTTATATCGTTTACATATTTCAAGGAGTTGTCTACGTTATAAAGAGTTATAAATCTTTGATTTGGATATGTGGTATCAGCCAACCTGATCTCCGTTTAATAATTGCAGCTTGTTTACCAGTTACATACGTTTAACATTACCTACTGTATGTTCTTTTCCTTTGTAATTGCGGGGTCTGCTACCCAGTGTCATTATAGCCTGGCCTCCTCAGTTTCCAAGTTTCTTCCGGGAGCTTATGATCCACTCCCAACCTCTAGGGTTCATCATTTTGTGCTGTTATTTCCGCCTATGGAAGATTGGGTCGAGCTGCAGAGGCAGAGAAGATGTTTGAAAAGATGGTTAGCGCAGGTGTGGAGCTAGATGTTTTTGTTTATGGTGCCTTGATAAATGCATTTGCTGAAGCTGGATGTGTGGAAGAAGCTGTACGTTACTTTCAAATAATGCAAAACGCTGATTTTGCAGGGAACTTTGTGGTGTATAGTTCTTTGATTAAGGTTTATAGTAAACGTGGTTTTTTTAAGGAAGCACAAGAAACGTACAAACGCATAAAGAAATTGGGTGTTGAACCAGATGCCTTTTTATCAGGTTGTATGCTTGACCTTTATGCTCGCACTGATATGGTGACTGAAGCACAAGAAGTATTCAAAGTCTTGAAGGAAAAGCAGCAGGCAAATGAATTTTCTTTTTCCATGATGTTGTCCTTATACAAAAAGAATGGAAGGCTTAATGAAGCCACTGAAATTGCAAAGGAAATGTTACAATCGGGATTTCTTACTAACGTTCTTTCTTTTAATAGCGTCATTAGCCTGTTCATTGTAGATGGAAGATTGAGAGAGGCTGCTGAAGTTTTTCATCAAATGTTAAAACTAAAGGCTTCACCCAATGAGAATACATATAAAACACTGGGCATTCTTCTGAAGAGAGGAGGCATTTCAAGGGATACAGTAGAGCAGCTCGATGTTGCACGTAAAAGTGGGCTTCCACATGGTATTCAGGCCTTGAGAATGACAATCTTTTCTGCAGTGGGGATGCATGCTGAAGCTTTGGAAGCTTGTGATGAACTGAGAGCTTCTGGGTTGGATTTTGATGTGTCTTCTTACAATGCTGTTATATATGCACTTGGTAGGACTGGGAGGATTAATGAAGCTTACAACATGTTCATGATCATGCAAGCCAAAGGTCTTGAACCAGATACAATTACTTATGCAAGTATGACAATTAGCTATGGGAAGCTAGGGTTGGTAGACGGTGTTAGGAGAATGTTTTACAAAATGAAACAGAAGGGTTTTCAGCCAAACGAATTCATGTTCAAGGCAGTTATAGATGCCTATAAAAGTGCTGGGAAGTTTGCTTTAGCCAGATTTGTTACCCAGGAGAGGGAGTTCATGCATCAGTTGCAAGATCATGGTCACATTATATAAGATTATGCAGATCTGGTTTCGAGCTCGATTTCATGTGCACAACTTTTAAAAGGAAGCTGGCATACCCTGTATTCATGCTGTTGTGTCTTTTAACATTTTGTAAAATTGTAACAGGTTATTTTTTTTTGGGAAATTTAAATCTATGCTCCTTGTATAGCTTCCACATGGTATTCAGGCCTTGAGAATGACAATCTTTTCTGCAGTGGGGATGCATGCTGAAGCTTTGGAAGCTTGTGATGAACTGAGAGCTTCTGGGTTGGATTTTGATGTGTCTTCTTACAATGCTGTTATATATGCACTTGGTAGTGCTGGGAGGATTAATGAAGCTTACAACATGTTCATGATCATGCAAGCCAAAGGTCTTGAACCAGATACAATTACTTATGCAAGTATGACAATTAGCTATGGGAAGCTAGGGTTGGTAGACGGTGTTAGGAGAATGTTTTACAAAATGAAACAGAAGGGTTTTCAGCCAAACGAATTCATGTTCAAGGCAGTTATAGATGCCTATAAAAGTGCTGGGAAGTTTGCTTTAGCCAGATTTGTTACCCAGGAGAGGGAGTTCATGCATCAGTTGCAAGATCATGGTCACATTATATAAGATTATGCAGATCTGGTTTCGAGCTCGATTTCATGTGCACATCTTTTAAAAGGAAGTTGGCATACCCTGTATTCATGCTGTTGTGTCTTTTAACATTTTGTAAAATTGTAACAGGTTATTTTTTTTTGGGAAATTTAAATCTATGCTCCTTGTATAGCTTCCACATGGTATTCAGGCCTTGAGAATGACAATCTTTTCTGCAGTGGGGATGCATGCTGAAGCTTTGGAAGCTTGTGATTAACTGAGAGCTTCTGGGTTGGATTTTGATGTGTCTTATTACAATGCTGTTATATATGCACTTGGTAGTGCTGGGAGGATTAATGAAGCTTACAACATGTTCATGATCATGCAAGCCAAAGGTCTTGAACCAGATACAATTACTTATGCAAGTATGACAATTAGCTATGGGAAGCTAGGGTTGGTAGACGGTGTTAGGGGAATGTTTTACAAAATGAAACATAAGGGTTTTCAGTCAAACAAATTCATGTTCAAGGCAGTTATAGATGCCTATAAAAGTGCTGGGAAGTTTGCTTTAGCCAGATTTGTTACCCAGGAGAGGGAGTTCATGCATCAGTTGCAAGATCATGGTCACATTATATAAGATTATGCAGATCTGGTTTCGAGCTCGATTTCATGTGCAAAGCTTTTAAAGGAAGCTGGCATACCCTGTATTCATGTTGTTGTGTCTTTTAACATTTTGTAAAATTGTAACAGGTTATTTTTTTTGGGAAATTTAAATCTATGCTCCTTGTATAGAGAAATTGTGGATAAAAGGGTACTAGTAGTTCTTTTAGTGTATAACAAAAATGCAAATAAAAAGACATTGGTCATTCCCTTCTCCAATATAAATTAAGACTTTGAAAACAGAGGAGGGCACCCCAAAATCCTGAATCTTGACAGTGGTATCCGAGATTCTCAAAAAATTCTGTGAAATTTTCTCAAAATCATATTAGAATTTCTATTTTTTTTTCGAGCAAAATTGTGATTTGTTTAGACTACGCGATTGAGGAGATGCATTATCTATTGAAACTACAATTTTGCCCCGATGGCCCAGTTCTCATCGGAATATGGTGAAAAAAATTAATGTGTTTAAATCGTTTTTTCGTTTCAGAAATAAAATAGTGATTTCAAATTCTCATTAATTTTCTACACGATTTCAATTATAAACTGGCTAAACATCCTAACACCCAAATTAATCTCCTGAGTGGATCATTCAACACAGAGAAGCAATCTAACTTTCGCTTGTAACACAAGCGATACTTAAAGAAGTGGTGGATGTGAATGCTCAGAAAATGGGAAAACGACATATGAGATCACCAGCCGGTCATCCCTTTAAGTCAAGAACATATGCCTTTTCTATTACGTTACCAGACTGAACTTTTGTTCAAGGCTCTGTCTCACTGTTGCACCAATGGAAAGTAGAGCAGACTACTGGTCGGCCAGGGCCCAGCATAGATCCATGCAAACGAAAGGCAGAGACATGTGACTGTGATACTAGCCACAACCTCACATAAATAAATACATGCCCAGGCAAGCCTGACAGAGGGCAACTCCATTGAATTAATATATGAATTAAGGGTATCATGGTTCAGAACAACATAATGTTCAAATGTGAAGCCAATGAAATTATATAAGATTACCCTGCTCCTTTCTTACTAATTTTCTCTTTATAAACTAGCCATTTGGAACTTTGATGTTACACATTCAAATTCTAGTATCATCCACCTAATTCTAGTATCATCCACCTGTTTAATTCTCATGTTGGGGCATCTGCAATATTTGACGACATAATGCCTTTAGAAGCACATAGTTTGTTTGACTACCTGTCCACTAATTAGTTTGTCTATGCTCATTATGGTAAATTCGATCTTACACCTTGAACAAGCTTTACTTGTAGTTTACTAAATCCAATGGCTGGTTTTTTGGGTATCCGACACTTGATTAATTCTCACCGGGCAATCTTTGACAACATAATGGCGTCTAGAAGCTCATAGAATCCAATTTTTAACATATTTTCACTCTTTTTATCACTAGGAGTGCTTAATTCAAACAATGGTGAGACCATTTGGATGTTAGAAACCTAATGCTAATTTTCTATTTGTCCCCAACCTAATGAATATTAATATTGGTGATAGCATATCTTTAAAATGAACATATTGAGTTAATTTCCCTTATATAAAGGTCTTCCTTATTTATTCATAATCTTTGAATTTCAATTACATCATTGTTCTCATCCTTTGTCAAATGTTCATCAAGCAATGTCAGAAGACAGTTTTGGCATCCATCAAGGACCTTAGGATAAACCTTATGAACTGAAAGCACTTGGTAATATGAATAGATGATCTAGCCATTTGTTGATGATAACAAATAAACACCGGTAAAGAAACAAAATTGCATAAAAATTTGACTTCTTTCTTCTATGCTGTTGTTTCTTATGTCATTTGCATAAAATTTTGACTTCTTTCTTCTATGATATTGTTTTTTATATCATTGCCTTACGGCGTTTCCTTTGCAACATGTGGTGCAAATGCTAGTAATATAATTTCCACCCTTTTAGTAAACATAGGAGTTTGCGTAACTCATACACTAATTGTTTTTTTAAACATACAAACTATAATAATTAAAAACTCAGTTTTTTACAAACGTTTTAATTAAAGAAAACAAGTTTATTTCCAAATTTTACGATAATTTTTTTTAACTATGGGAAAAAAATATTTTCATGCTCAGTTTTATGCACATGGATTAAATAACTCTTTTGTAAAACCAAAGATAGCATCCTTAATTTAATTATAGATTTGAATTTATTAGAGTGGTGGTTGTTTGACTAAGCCTTTGGGATGCAATTTGATTGTTAAATTGTCTCTTCAATATGGTTGAAAAAATTTAATCATTAATTTTCATTAAAAGTATTAAAACTGATAATGAAATTTAACAAAATTGTTAAATTTGATAGATGGGTTTATGTTGAAATTCCAACCTTATTTCATAACTTCAATTACAAGTTAGGAAGTTACTTTGAAAATATAATAATATTTCAAATATATTGTTAATGATTTTTTTCCCCGTTTAGGTTAAGCTTAGTTTAGTGCTAACCTCAATGTTAGATGGAAGATCAATATTCCCTTTAGGATGGAGGGCTATCACTAGGATTGTGTGAGGCTCGATCACCTATTTTTATCCCCACAAGTGGTCCCAAACTCAACCCCTTACCATTTTATCCCATAGATGGCTACCACCCTCAATCCCTTCCCATTATATTTGAACTTGATAGAAACTAATCCATGTACAAATTAAATAATATACACCTAATTACAATAGAGAATAAACCATATACAAACTAACTTATCTACAATTATTACATTGTAAATGATCCTCCCTTCTTTAAGAATAGTAATATTCTTACCATCTTTGGGTAGGGTCATATGAGTCCCATCTAAATACATGTTTATGCTAGTTATGTTCTGTTAGTCTTTGCCTAAAGTAATTGAATAGTTACGCACTGACATGTCCATTACCTATATATTACAGGAGGTTCTTATTTCATGATGAGCATACAGGGCTAAAATGACATCCTTAATATCGCCTGTAGTTACTTGTTAAGAATTGTTGTAGGCTACCATTTTCTTGGGTCTTTCTTCAGAGAATTACAAGCCAGATTCCTCCATGATGATATTAGGAATAACATTAGGACTCAAATCACCTTCAACTATGCAACAATGGGCGATCTTATCACATAACTCCATAGAAACATAAAAAGGAGGGGTTTTAACAAAATTTCTAGAATTATAAATACAACGAAGACTTTGTCTTCGGGAGAATCCTCTTTTGGGTGAACCTCAAGGAAATGGATAGGAGAAAGGATTTTCCTTTGAGAAAAATATTCAAGTGTTATCGTTGCTTGGGAATGGTGGCCATATAAAGCAACAAAGCATTGGATTTAACGTTTTCCTTTTGTTTTAAGATATTAAATTGAGATACAACCAAAGAGAAAGGGTTTGTAGGATTTATATTTGTATGTGAGGGCATGGCATCAGGGTTTTTTTCAATTCTCAGTCTCCTTAGATGGATAGTTCTTGGAATTTCTAGCTCTAAAAGCATTTCTTGTGTCAACCATAATTATGTCATTATCATCGGCCCAATACAAGGTTGAAATAATGAGGTTAATTCTCTTACCAAAAATTCTCTCATAAGCGTTCTTTTTAACTTCACAAGTTTTTTCATCATTGTACTCTTCGCAATGGTTGCACCATGGTCAAGAAAGAAGAGAATTTAGTTGATATGTTTGAGAAGAGTTTATTATAAGAGATGAGTTAGAAGCCTTAGCGTGGGGTTACACTGCCACCTTCTTTTTGAAAGATATTAAATGGTTCCTTATGTCTTGCATGAGTTGAAGGATGGAAGATATATCAAATTGGTTAGCTAAGTCTTCAAGTGGAAGACTAGTTTAACACAACTCTTCTTCATATTCCAAACATATTTGTAAAGCAGAGAAAAAATTATTGGCATTTTTCCCATGGCGGTAAGCAGAAGGTAGAGTACTATAGTAATTAATCATTGATGATTTATTTTATGGCTTGATGATCTCAGGGTTTTGATTGTGAAATTTGGTGGATTGAAGATTGAATGATTTAATTGTTTCACCGTTTGTAAAGGTATCATTATTATACTCTAGAAGGAGATCAACGGGGCTCTAAGGGACGTAAGTAGATTTGAACCAGTAACAAAGCTCCATCTAGGTATAGAAGGCCTTTGGAGGAAGTTCAAAAAAGTTAGCTGCCACCTTTCCTCCTAAAGAATTAATAAACAAACACATACATGTCTCATTATCATTAACACTAATGTTATGAAACATATTAAGAAAAACAATTAGATGTTCATTTGTAGTAATGGTACCATCAACTCAGAACTTGGGAAAATGATTTATAAATTTAGGTAACAACATATTGATATGCATTAAATTTAATGGGGAGGGTACATGCCAAGGAGTGCCATTTGCATCTCCTTAAAGTGAAATAAACCATATTTATTGATCACCTTGGAATGGTTGGCAGTATATTAAATTGGATTAAAGGATGGATATAAAATTCCAATTCAAATGGATGAAGACACAATTGATGAAGACTGTAGAGCAGGGGAAGTAGATTAGGATGGAGACTAAGTTCATGACATGAATCTATTTGAAGGAGAGGTTTTTCTAAAAGAACAAGTGAGATCCTGATAGAACTTAATATGAGCAAGGATAAATTTTCATCTTTGGATTTTATCTAATGGTTTATATTCAAGACTCCAACAACAAATTCTCCTAGAGGAACGAGGTTCACTAATCATAAGCCACTTACATTTGAGTAGCATGATCCTAGAGACACCTTTCAAGGGATTTTCTCCATTCTTATAAATCAATATCCTGAGCTATGACAACCCAAGATTTCTCCAATTCAGCAAGAGAGTTGGAGTTATCAAGTATGGAATTGAATAATAGATGAGCAATACTTTGTTGATTGTTTAGATGATTATTAAGGTTAGGATGACTTGCAAATGGTATGATCATGAAGGAAGGAAAAGTTATAAAACCAAAGATTAATTAATCGAATCCCTTGAGTTTGATCCATAATATAGTCGCCAAAAACGTATTGACAAGTGAATTTTTCTTTTTATGCTTCACTAACATCTCCCTTGAATCTCACAAGGTGAGCGAGACAATGGGAAAAATGATGGTGCTTAATGCCCTAAGTGTACTGAATCTATTAATACATAGTAAAATAATATGCTGAAAAAAGAAAAGGAAACTATATACGACATGTAAACTAATTAAAGAACAAAAATATGTACAACATGCACAATATATGATAGTAACAAATTATAAATTGAACATTAAATAAAATAGTAAGGAAATTTTTAGGCAAATTTATAATAATACTCTGCCATCCATGAGAACATGCAAGTATATCATCAATCAAATTAATCATAGATATCAATAATAAATATGAACAAATATGCTCATAAATCTCATGAAATTTGAGTAAAAATTTCAAAGAAATATGTCAAAAAATGAAGGTTGTCAAATGTTGATTTTATTAAAAAATGGAGTACAACTAACTGTTTTGGCCAACTCTTACTAGAACCTTGAACAAAAGTCCATTATGAAATGTCTAAAATGTTACAGTTTCATACATAGACATTTGAATAACAAAAAATAAGAAAAATAATATGGTTGGGCCAACTTGGACCTCTCTGATAAGATTGAATCAACAAAACGTTATGAACAAATTGTGCTAGTTAGCATTGGTATAAGACATATCAGACCTTATAACAACATTAAATGATGCATGACAATAAAGAAAAACTTGATAAAATTAGTCTCAAAATGATGTGATTGTTCCCTCCTTATCATGCTTTGAAAGACTTCGCTGTCACCAAAACATGTAGGCCCTTGTTTTCAAGAGTAGAATTTGTCAAGGGGAAATGACAACTTAGAACCTATGCATACATTTCCTCACTATTTTTTCCATCCATCTATTTGTGCCCTCTAGCAGATTTTGTATTCTCCTTGGGAAGTTAGAGGATATCACTACTTTATAATGAATCTATTCATTAAGTTAACTTTTAATTTTTGTTAAAATTGGTAACAAGGACCAAATTCAACTTTATATATCTCATTTTATGGAGATTATTATTTCATTGGATTCTCTTTTTGAGAGGACCAAAATCGACCTAAATATCATCAAATTTGGACAAGGGAAAGTATATTTTTGAATTATGAGCCCACATGTGCATATTTGATCACGTTGGCCCAAAAGAAAATTGGACACTCTTGGAAGGCAATAAATATAAGTTACCTCTATCTTATTTGGACACCATTATGGATAATTATTATATCATCTTTCTTGATTTTGGCTCGCTTAGGTCTGAGGCAGGTTCGTGGAGAAATGGGTTCGCTCGAAGGTGAAATTACAGGGTCTGAAGCTCACACATATTTTTCTAGGGTTTTGTTTCTCAGTCGTAGGATTTCCAAAGGACATATACGATTGGTCATTGGATTTCAGGCACAAGGCAGTGATTGAAATATCCCAGTCTCTCACATTCCCACTTCCTCCCTTGATTGGAACCTAAATTTGTATTTTTTTGTTGACCGAATATTTTGCTCATTGACCATAGTATTCGACAGTTGATCGTAGACAATGAGAATTCATTACAACCTTATCAATCAGGGTCTTTGAGTATGAGCATGGCTGAGTTCATCTCATGGATATTTTTTAGTTTATTTTTTCTGGATAGTTGTATGGATGAAGATATGGATCATTGTACTCTCTTTTGCTGAATCATTCAATGACAATCTAATAAGAAGAATAATTTGAAAGGGTTTTCCCCATAGTGGGTTTTTGCTAGTGTCTCTATGTCTGGATGCATTTCTTCTATTATTCATTTATGTTCGTTGCATTTATGACAATGATATTGTTCTTTCTACATATTTTCATATGTTGCTGAATAACTATGTAAATTTGAATAATGTTATGATGTTAAGGGGTGAATTTAATGTGTAAATGAATAAATGCAATTATCAAAGCAAAGAAAAATAGATCCCTAATAAAAATTAACATGGTATTAGAGCTGGGTTGAATAAAAGTCATTGAAGATCACCTCTAGGAATACACCTTTGATGGAAGCATGAGAAGATGGAGGAGACCTAAAAGAATTCTAGCGTTTTAAGGAAGCTCTAGGAAATTTGCGTATTAGGGTTTGATGGATATTATGAGCTTAGGGTTTCAGATAAACCCTAGATGATGCAAATATTTTAGATATGAAATCTAGAAACCCTAGCATGGACAATGTGAAGATGCTCAAGAACTCGTGATAGATTTGATGAAGCCCCATATGGGATAGTCTCTATTAGGCCTAGTTGCTGATAAAGTTGGTGTAAATATTAAAGTACAATGGACAATGATGGCTCTTGAAGGATGTTTCAAGAAGGAGATGATCACCTCTCATGGAAATGTTATCACCTAGATTGAACCTCAGGCTGAAGGAAGGCAATGCCAGGGTAACCACAAACCACACTTAGCCAAGTAGCTAGCCGTACTAGGCTAGGTGAGGGCTCTCTCCACAATGATCTCAGCCAAGATGACTGGATCAAGAAAATGATATTAGGCTAGGTATAGTAGCACAAGATTTGATTTTATTTTGAAGGGTTTTGCTGGATCAGGAGGAGCCAAACAGTTAGGGCAAGGAAATTAGGTCAAAATTGTAGGGTGTTCAATGGGGCAAGGTAGGCACAAGGCTCAAAACTCTAGGGTTTGATGGGTGAGGTGATTCAAGATAGGTGAAGAGCTAGAAAGAGCATGTAAGCAACATGGGTTCTTCCTAAACTAAAGAAAACATAGACTGTGAATATTTTCCCAAAACATAGCATAAATATTATGGGTTCTGCCTATCAACTTGGAAACATCCACTTTAAAGAGCATGAAATGATGAAATGGAATCAAAAATACATTTTAACACATAAAAAAATAAGAAAAACTAAATCGAGCATCATACCACATGGATCCCAAAAAAATAGCTGCAATTTTTCATTACTCTCCTGCTGTAACTGATACAAAATGATGTCTATCAAAGCTTAAGCATCCCACTGAGTCCAACCCTTTACAATGAGAAAGAAGAAGAAGATATAGACATTTATTCAACCTCCTCCCATCCTCAGGGGTCGAATCCCTAAGATGAGGAGCTAATCTAACCAAAACTGAACAAGAAACTGGAATCTAGGCATCCTAACAACTTGCCTCTAAAAGTGAGGAAACTGATTCATTTGTCCTCAAGATAACTTTTAATATAATGAATCTACCTTCTAGTACTTATTATCCATCATATTTACATGCCTAGTCATCATTTACATCAGTAAAACACCATCCATGAGAGGAAACCCAAAATTACAGTCAAGGCACAGTGAAATGGAAACTCAGCACAATTTTTGTCCTATGTGCAACGCTTTTTGCAGGGCCATTTTGGAGGCCTTCCCGGTGTCAAAATTGAGCTCATGATAGCTCATTGGAAATATATTCAAGTATTCTTTCTAGAACATCTTTAATTTTGTCATTTGAAGCTCATTTGACCCCTCAAAAACGGATTCTCCCAAGACTGCTTCTGTGTGTCCAAAAAAACGGCAAAATGTTCATTTTGTAGGTGTTTTTTGACCTTTTGGTTGGCCAGTTTTGATCTAAAAGCTTAGAAAATGCTCAGAGTGCATGTACTCATCATTATGAATCCAAAAATTCCAACCATTCCATCATTGGATGCCCCTAGGAAAAGCACAGCGCCAGTGGCGCTGCCCATAGAGCCAAAATTTCTATGTCAAAAATTGCCAAATTCTTCAGAAGGCAAAAATTCTTCAAAACTTTCTCAAAATTTGTGGAGAACACCACCATCAAGTGTCTTGGTTAGCCAAGGAATCTTCAACAAGCAACCTAAGCCTATCATCCTCCTTTTTGCCTCTGAGTGCTTATTTTAGCCTTCTTTTCATTTGCTTGACCCTTATGTTGCAAATCTTGTTCCAGGTCATGTAATGGCGAACCATGTGCCTGATGATTTAATTGTCCCTGTTGGCCTTTTGTAGCAACTTCTCCAAATGCAAATTGGCCCTGTCAATCCAAGTTTCTCTATCCTCCTCGATCCTTCTCAATTCTTTGTTTTGCAGTCAAGGTAGCTGGTGTTTCTTCCTCTTACATTACTGAATTGTCCTTGTCACTTTGCCTCTTTGCTTTGAGAAGTTCCAGCTTCATGAGGACCTATTTTTCACTTAGCTACTTGTTCTCTTGCTCAAGGTATGAAATGACATACTTAGCTCTCGCCAAGTTGTCCATCAATGCTTGGATCTGTGCATCTTTTTCCCTTATGGTTATGTTTTCGTTTGTTGCCTCATCTTGGGCCTCCAAGTCAACTATCTCAATGCCATGATGGATGTGTGGCTGTTCTGGTTCATCATCTTCCATCAAATCAAAATCCCTTTCCTCCTCATCATCAAGGCTTTCCTCTAGCACCTTTTCTTTCCCTTTATGCAACTGCTGCACCTGTTGTACCTGTTGTGTCGATGAAGAAGGCAAAGCCCCTTCCACATTTTGTGGAGAAAGCATTTGCCTATGAGCTAATGAAGAAGGCAAGGCCCCTTCCACATCAAGTGGAGTAAACACTTGCCTATCTACTGCAAACAAATTTCTAGCCCCTCTCTCATATGTCTTGTAGGCTTCTGGATACTCAACAACTTTAGTCTCTTTAACCTTCTCATCTTTCTTTCCTTTAGCACTGCTAGAAATCCTTTCTACTTCTTGAGGCACCGGTGGAGGAACCCGAGGACCATTGAAGATGTCATTGGCAATAAATGTATCCCAGGAGATGTTGAGGAGGTTGAGATGATGTAGCACAATCATCTTAATCAAGGAATAGTGATAGATACTACTCATCTGCTCAGGGTATGGATTTTTCTGTACAATGTAGGCCATCTTCTCAATGTTCCTGAATAAGAAATACGTGATGCTCAACATTTTTACCCTTGTAAAGTGCATAAGAAGCCTAATGTGATAGGTGTACATGTAAAATATTGCACAATGATCCTCATAATCGGGGCATACATGTCTTCGAGGAACTTGAAAGGAAAGGTCCTCTTCTTTTCATTTACGTACCTGGATTTGATGTATGGCTCATAGTAGTGCTCATCCAAATCTTGTGCCTCATACCATTTTTCCCCCACATTTGGAATCCCTGTAGCATCAACGATGATGGAGGATGAAACTGTAAATGTCACCCCACCAAGAGTTACCTTGTTATCATGGAGATTGGCTACAAAAAGCATGGTCAGCTCATGATGATGTTGAACTCTCTCCACCTTCTCACAAAACTCATAACACCCTAGATGCGTGAAACAAGTGACGGTCATATGAGAAGCCTGTAACTCTTTGATGTTGGATGGTTCCTCTCTAATAATTCTACCTCCCTTATGTTGTTTTCTCTAATGCTGAGGTTCATCTCCCATGCTTTCGCTACCATTGTTTTCCTCCTCCTCATAATCTCTATCCTCTTTGTCCATGTTTGTCGAATTTTGAAGCTATGTAACCCTAGAGAAGGTAATGAAGGAGTGAGTATTGGCGATTAGGGAAAAGGGAAGGGGAGATGAACTTATGTAATGTAGGATGAAATATATATGATATGAGAGTGAGAAGGAGGGTAATTTTTCTAGGTAAGGACTGTTTAGAAAATAGGGTTTTAGGATTTTTCTCTTGGGATTAGGGAATAAGGGATATGGAGGGATTTTTTTGAGGGAATTAGGGTAAAAGGAATAGGTGGAGGGATTTATAGGAAATCTAGGGTTTGAATTTTGAACTAGTAAACCAACTTCAAAATGATGAATTGAATGCTGGGAGGATAGCTCAAAGGTTACACTTACTTGTTTAGAAGTGCTAAGAGGAAAAAAACATGATTTGGATGGTTCATAGGCTATTTTGGCACTTGCTGGCCCTATGCGTAGCGCCACCTACGTGTGCACAGAGCTCTGACTCTATGCGCATTGCCGTTCAAATTTGCACTGGAGAAACTGCCTTATGTGCAACGCTCCGGCCTCTGTGTGCAGTGCTCTGTCTTCTATGTGCAACGTCCTCTCTCCTATGTCCAACGCCTCTCTCTCCTATGCACAATGCCTCTCTCTCCTATGCACAGTGCCTCTCCTTTGCTTAGCCACCAATTGGCCTCAATTCCCTTCTCTCCTTCAAGGCTCTTCTTTCTCTTTGTCAAATGAAAGTGATGAATTTGGAAAAGGAATTTGACATCTTATATAGAGGTTGATTTTTATTTTTCATTAGAAAAACCCACTTTCTAATGTTTTGGAACTTTTTCTTCTTTCCTCCAAATCTTTGTTTAATACCTTTCTCTCTTTGTCTCTTTTCAGGTGGATGATGCTTGGATTGAACTGATTTCTTCAATGGTTTCATTTTCTTGCAGCAAGGAGAAATGTTTGGGGCAGCTGGGAACACTTATTACACAAAATGGATTGAATTACATCAAAATAATATAAATTAACTAAAAATACTTTGTTTTCATCTCAAAAACATGTTTTTGAGATGAAAATTACATTAGTGACAAAAGATCTTTGTACAATCATCATGACTTACTGGAAATCACTCTTTGTTTATTGGTCATCCTCATACCTTTGCTGCCCTTTATTTACACTTGAAATCATGCTTTTGACCTTGGAAATGAACCCTAAGACCTAATGGAAATACCTTGGAAATGAACCCTAAAACCTAATGGAAAGACAACTGCCTTGACACCTAAAGTAACATATTTGAAACCTCAACTGAATACAACATGGAAATGGGTCAGCAAATGTACCTCATGAGGGAAGATTTGATTTTCTAAGAAAAAGACAACCATCAGTGGACCATTTTAACATGACCTAATGGAATGATCCAAAATTCAGTATGAGACACCTAAAATGAAAATGCAAAGAGAAGATTTGATCCCTGATGGAAGTATGCATATACTGACACTAACATTGGCCTTATTGGGGATGGCAACTCCTTGGAGGTGTCAAGAACACCATAGACCAAGTGCCTAGCTGATTGGGCCAATACGGTCAAACAAATGAAAGACTAAAAACTTTTTTGAAAATTTTGAAAAATGATGACTCGATACAAATTGAAGACTGACTCACAACCGACTCTAAACTGACTCAAAAACCAACTAAACTCAGCACAAATCATTTAAGCTTTATAGCCTTCACTTCGGGCCCCAAGCTCAAATGACATTGTACTTCAAATCTTGCAAGGAAAGCAAACTGGTATATACAATGACAGTGAAGCTACTTCAACAAACTGCATCAGAAATAGTAGTGTTTCAAGAGCCTACCATTCATTGGTCCTCCTGAGCATTCTTGACCATCCATTTCCTTTAATAAAAATTCATTCTATCCTCGATAGGCTGAGATTTTATATGGTCCTTTCCATAGATTTTCAAACTTACCATGCTTTCCTTTTTCTTCATTTCCTGCATCCCATTGCAACACTATGTCTTCCAGCTGAAACTTTTCTGCCTTGGTTTTGCGGTCATAAACCTTATTTATCTTCTCTTGCAGTTGGAAAGTGTTTTGAGAAAGCTCTTCTCTTGTTTGTTGAAGGTGAATCATTTGATTGATCCAGTGCTGAATATCATCCTCTTCACTGCCGGCTTCTTGCAACAATCTCATGACCGGGATTGGAAGGGATGTGGGAAACATTGTATCAATACCATAAACCAATTCAAAAGGAAACATACCTATTGATTTCTTTTTACTCACTCTATGTGCCCACAAAGCATTGAAAAGCTTTCGATGCCAATTCTTTTATTTGCTTCCAACATCTTCTTAATAATGTCTACCAAGGATTTATTTGAAGACTCAGCTAGTCGTTGCCCTGCGGGTAGTATGTCATGGAATGACCTAATGTGATGTTGTATTTGTTGCAAAGCTCAACCATTCTCTTCGACTTAAATGCTGCCGCATTATCTATAATAATATTATGAGGGCAACCAAAATGAGACAAGATATTGGACTCTAAAAACTGAATGATTACCGTGTCCATAACTTGCCTTGTCGGAATGGCTTCTATCCATTTGGTGAAGTAATCAATAGCCATCAAAATCCATCTGTGTTGTGTTGATGATGTAGGATGAATTTCTCCTATGAAATCAAGCCCCCACTGTTGGAAAGGTGAATTAACTACAATCGGTTTCAGAGGAAGAGGAAGCAACTTCCTTTTTCCCTAAAAAACTTGACATTCGTGGCAACTCATGACTGTATTATATAAATTTGAAAACAAAGATGGCCAATAATATCCTGCTCTCAATATTTTATTCTCTGTTGTTTCCAAAACAAGTGACCCCCACAATCTCCTCTATGGAAATCATTCATTACCTACTGAGCTTCATTTTCAACCAAACAATTAAGGAGAACCCCTCCTGGATCTTTCCAATAGAGAGCACCATCTAAAATGCAGAATTTTGTAGACTTTAGTTTTAGTGATCTACCTTTACTTCTTGACATTCCAGGAGGAGGAAAAAGATGTTGAAGAACATATACTATATTGGAATACCAAGGTGAGTTGAGAAACATCTCTGATACCTGAATGAGTATGCCACCATCTTCTTCATCTGACATTGCTGCAATGAGATTTATGTCTAGAGCATGAAGATTCAACTCAACCATGAGTTTTGTCAAGCCTTGACCTTTGATCAATTTGGTAGGCTTAATCTCAAGATCATACTATAACATCACTGCCATCCACTTACCCCTTCTTCCCTTCGGATCAGTTTGCATGAGGACATCTTTGACAGCTACGGTAGGAACATATGCTATGGTATGTGAATGCAGAATGTAAACTCGAAAATCCTTCAATGCCTTTATAAGAGCCAAAGCTTGTTTCTTAATGATGTTATAGGGAAAAGCAACATCTTTGATAGTCTGACTGAAAAATGCAATGGGATATTCCACTTGATCCTTCTTTTGCATCAACACCCACAGCCAAAGTGTGCTCAGATGCGAATGAAAATATAATAAAATCATGAGTATAATCGAGACTGATCAAAATTGGGGCTATGGTCAAAGAAAGATTTACCAAGTTGAAAGATTTCATGCCATCCTCAGTCCATTTCATAGTGCTGTCCTTCTTTAACATATTAGTTAACTCATGTAAATGCTCAACCAAATTTGGTATAAAGCTGCGTAAGAAGTTCATCTTACCGTTGAAAGCTTGAATTTCCTTTTTGTTGCGCGGAAAGTCTATTTGCTGGATTGCATCCACCCTTGAAGGATCAATGCGAATACCATCTTTAGAAATTATATGACCGAGGAGTTTACCTTCCTCCATGGCAAAAAGACTCTTCTTTGGATTTAACGAAATCCTGAACTTCCTGCATTTCTGAAAAACAATCCTCAGGTGGTGTAAATGTTCATCATCAAAACTAGAAAATACTGTCAAGTCATCTAAATAAACTACCAAGAAAACATCCTTCTCATTAGCGAAAGCTATATCCATGGCCCGCTGAAAAGTGGCCTTGACATTCTTCAGCCCAAATGGCATCTTGGAATACTGAAAATTTCCCCATGGTGTTAACAATGTAAAATTTGAAACGGGAACTATAAACTCAAAACGGGAACTCTGGCCAAAAAACCCCGAAAAAAACATCAAAAACAGTGTTAAAAACGAAAAGTGTGTATACTGGAACGATGTTTTTTTTTTAAGGGTCAATTTTCAACATGTTTTAAAAATGGCAGTGTAAACAAAATTTTTGCGCAAAAAACATCTTAAAAACAAAAAAGTGATGATACTAGAATGATGATTTTTTTTAGGGTCAATTTTCACATTTTTAAAAAATGCTAGTAAAACCGAATTTTTATGTGTCAAAAAAAGTTGTTTATGAGGAAAAAAACACCCTAATGTTTTTGGTAGAATAACATTTTTCTTTCCTAAGTATATATTCAACATGTTTTCAACCATAACATGCTAGATACAAAAGAAATTGGAATTTTTTCAACCATAAAATTAGAAAACCATGACATTATGAACACATTACATGACTAAATGAATCATTATTTGTATATTGAATGAAACATACATTATATCTCTAATTTAATGTTGCATTGTAGATATTCTAAACCATAAAAATTATTATAATTAAGACATATAATCGAACAACATAAAACTGAGTCATAACTTCTCATTTAACACCATATGGAAATCAAAAATTTTATTTCAAGATACGATGCAAACATAAGTTATATAAACTGCCTTAAACAATGATTCAAAACCACTCATATTTTTTTGCACGCCATCAGAATTCACATCTTCAAATGAGTGACTGGATGCTGACGAAGATGCTCCATATTCTTCTCTTTCATCAACTAGTGCCCCATCTAAGTCCACATGCATGCCCACCATTTCAAGTTTCAAAATTCTTCTAGATTTACGACTGGTTTTAGTAGACTCCCATCTCAACATTGTTCCTTCTGGTAACAATCTTTTCAGAATCTCTATTGTCTTGAAGCGAAGAGTTCCTCTCTTTTTTAAATTGAAGTCATAAACAATTATGTCAACATCCTCCAATTTTAATATGTCTGTGCGGCGGTGATTTATATTTGTACCCTTTTTTTCTCTTTCCGCCCTTTTTTTGTCAACTACCATCTATGGCTTATACACACCATTGATTGGGTGTGTATTTGTGGCATACCAATGTACTTCAACACCTGCAACATCCTCATTTTCTGTAAATACATTTATAACTTTAGCAACCCAGAATGTATAGCCATTGGGATCTCCATCTGCTAGCACTACGATCATGCAACCCTCCTTAACATCCTGCACTGAACCCCTGTAAAGGTCTTCCATGGGTTCACGTTGTGCACGAGATCTTCTGGAACCAATATACATCTCTCTTTCCTCTGCCTGTGAAGAATTAATAATACCTTGAGTTGTTGTTGTTCAACAATGTTTATTTCCTCATGTTCATTCGACACATTTTGTGGCGAAATAAATGGATTTTTCAAAGGTATATTTTCATTTTTTGTTGTTGAAATGATATCGCTTTGATTATCGAAAAATTATTCCCACCAAACTGAATCAACAATGTCAAAGTACTCATATGTATATATAATACATTTTTTAATTTCTTCTAGGCAATCAGAATAATTTATATCTCTATTCTGTTTGTGTGCATTATGAACTTCACCAACTGATTGTAATAACAATATTTTTGATGCAAATATTGGATGACCTGGAACGAACTTCAAAAATCCAAACCTGATGACGGTGCCCATTTTGTAGTAGTTGAATACTTCTTGCCCCATATTAGTGTTTTCCCATCAAATTTTTTGATACGAAATTGATGTTGGAAGCTAATGTCATCAAGTTGTTCAATGCATTTCCCCTCACCATGTGATCCCAGAATAAACCTTCGCATGTCAATAGTTTCTTCCAACACATCAAAAGTAGGCTCTGGCATGTATGATTTCTTAATACATTCAATTAATGATGGCACACTCCCAACTTCCTTCCTCCTCAATGTGACTGAAAAATGATTGAACATCTGATCAATATGGTCATGAGTGTGCCCAACAAGAAGGAAATCGACCTTTACCTTCTGAAAAATTCTCAATTCAACAAGCATGTTTAGATATCCAAAAACAACCCGATTTTTGTTTTCACAGTAAGTGTTGTCCAATTGTAGATACAAAACTTCAGGAAGATTACCAGACCATGAGAAAGCACATCATGAATTATGGTTATGGTCAGATTTTCATCATTATGAATATTTGGAGATGTGAAGTATACCCTTGGCAACATTTTCCCATTGAAGACCATACAACCGACCAAGTGATACTGAATAAAAATTTCCTCTTGTAAATTTTTGGTTGTGCGAACAAAATGTGGTAAAAGTGTTTTCTTTTGGTCCATACCATCAATTAACAAACCCAAATATTTATTTGGATTATAATAACACTTCTTTTGATGCTTTTACAACTTTTTCCTTTCACTTGTTTGTTGTTCGTGATGCTCCTAAAGTTCCTTGACAATTGAATCTACACAACATAAAAGAAAGCCATTAAGAAATATGTTTTCATAGTTGATGACTATACAATTTTAAAAGTTAAAGTTATGAATGCTTACCTCTTTCCGACCCTTCACATTTGTCCCTTTTTTATTTAAGAGAAGCACATGTACTGCAAATCCCCATCCTTGTCTTCTTAGGAATACGGACATTGTTGAATTCTTTCTTCCATACCTTCACAAAATATTGATATGTAATAAACCGGCCATGTCCCTCAACACGTTCTGCATATTCTTTGTATAAGTTGTAGTTTTATCGTCTTGAAAATTTATTTAGAATACGTATTGTCTCTCTATTTGGCATACACTCTCCATGCTTTGAAAAGAAATCTTTCATCCATGACATTGCAGTATTTGATAATGGTCCAAGCTGTCTTTTATGACATACTTCTGAATAAAATGTGGGATCATTTTCCAAATTTTTTTGAATTCTCGAGAGACGAAAATTCCCAATCGAATGAAACATTTTGAAAGCCTTTCTATAGATAAATAAAGACCCAATATGATAATCATAACCTGACAATGTAAATTGCTTGCACCCAACTAAATATCAATTTTGCATGCTTTTATTCATTGACAAATATCTCTTCCTGCTCTCTAATGCAAATTTGAAATCCATATGTTTCAAGCAATCTTTTTGACAACATTCACTTGAAATGAGAACGCTGATAGAACTTCTTCTCGTTAGATATTCTTCTCTACCCCTTGTATAACTAGAACATCTTGCATTGATACGAAAAGGTCTGCTCCTACTCCTCGATACAATATTTATTGGCAACATCTCCATCATTGGATCATCATTTGTATAAGGATTTTCATCATCATTAAGAGAAGTGTTATCCACACTATGATTAGCTGTGATTTTAAAATACTGACTTGGAGGATATTCTTCATCTTCTCCTTCTTTAGTGCTACTATCATAGTCCTTAGAATTCGGACTAAATGGAAAATTTGAGTTGATGTTTACTGGATATTCTTCCTCATGTGCATTGTCAGTGCTGCTCTCATAGTCCATAGAATTTGGACTACGTCGAAAACGTGACTATTTACTTATTGAAAATGCTACATCCTATCCTTTGTCACTGCTACCTTTATAGTCATTAGAATTAAGACTAAGTGCATCATTCTATCCTTCATCACTGTTGCTCTCATAGTCCTTAGAATTAGGACTAAGAGAACACCGTGACACTCCATTCTTTTGAAATCCATCATCACGCTCTTCATCACTACTACTTTTATAGTCCTTAGAATTAGGACTTAGAGGACACTGTGACACTCCATTCTTTTGAAATTCATCATCATGCTCTTCATCGCTGCTGCTCTCATAGTCCTTAGAATTAGGACTAAATGGACACCGTGACACTCCATTCTTTTGAAATTTTTCGTCATGCTCTTTAGCACTGTTGGTCTCATAGTCCATTGGATTAGGACTAAGAGGACACCATGACACTCCATTCTTTTGAAATTTTTCATCACGCTCTTCATCACTGCTGCTCTCATAGTCATTAGAATTAGGACTAAGAGGACACCATGTGTTGCACTAAAAATTGTCTCCTTGACATTCTGCTATCTGTGTGAGTTCATTACCACTCATACTTTCCTCCTTTGCAAGTCTAAAACATCAGTTCCTCATATCAAGCCTGGAAAATAAGAGAAAATCCCTCAAAAGTTTTTAAAACTCTAGTTCCGCACTTTATCTTTGTCTTACCTGCAATCCCGTACCTAATGGTCATGTCTCCTGCGCACCTAACCGCACTGTCTCTGTGTTAAAGGTGCGGACCCCTGTAAAAGTTAAAAAGGTGCGAGTATACTCTAAAAAATCACTTTCAGTTATTTCTAGAAGCTTCTGGAAGGAATATTGAGGTGGCAAGTTCCCTCTTTTAAGGTTCATGTATCCCATACCTTAAGGAGCTAACCCCTTGATGTGAGGAGCTTATTCCTTTGAAGGAGGATTCTATCCCTTCATAGGTGGACCAATAAGCTCCTCCTCTGCACTATAAAAAGAAGCATTGGGCTGCTTACTTGGAGGGAGAAGCTTAGTATTTTTGAGGTAAAATGCTACTGGAACTTAGTCTTCTTTAGTTGAGTTTTTATGAGGAGAGATTACATACCTCTATTTATCTCATTTGGAAGAGTACAAGACTTGTCAAAGTAAAGGAAATTCCTATTGCGGACCCCAGGAAGAGCTTGTTCAACATCAAGGCTAAAAAGGTTGTAAGGTCCTTCTACTATTCAAAGTTAATATAAATATATTTGTTTTTCTCAATAAGCTGTTAATTCATGGTTTATTTTATGGATTCCTTGATCACCATAATAGACATGATTTATAATATTTGCTATGTAGGTGCTATTTAAGGTTTGCTTGTTTGTGATTGCAGGTCTTCAAAGGTAACGCTTTCGAACGATTGGAGGATGACTACTACAAACAAGCACTGGATCTAAGGTAGGATCTTAACACCTTTGTAGTATTTACTTATAAATCAAATATGTCTAGAGAAAGATAGGTTTGTTTGTCTGTTTGTTGCTAGACTATCTTCTGATATTAGGGAGATCGGTCTTGTCTACAAAATCGATTTATCCGGCCAACAAATTGGCGACTCCACTGGGGAATCGTATTTAATTTTTGATTTTCCTTTGTTTTGACTTGAGAAAATTGTTTTTTTTGTTTTGTTTTTTGTTTTTTTGCTTTTGTTTTGTTTTGTTTTTTGTTTTGTTTTGTTTTTGTTTTTTTGTTTTGTTTTTGTTTTTGTTTTGTTTTTCTTCTTCTTCTTCCCTTTTTTTTTTATCTAATTTTTGCTTGATGTATACTGACTTGGGTAGCTTTCAAAATCTAGAAGTATTTTTTGTTTTTTTTTGTTTTTAAGTTTTCTGGGGACCGCACTTTATCTTTACAGACAGTGCAGGCATCTCCGGAACCACACCTGTTACTTCTGGAGCCTGTGGACCCTGTAATTTTTTTTGAAAAACTTAAGATATGTTCTTCTAGTTAAGTTTAGGTTTGATTTAGGATTTTTAGTGTCTACTCAGATCTGTATTTTTCCTATCAAAAATCTTTTATGAGTGAGTTCCGATAGTATTTTTGTTTTGAATGATTTTCTAGAAGTTTTGCATGCTTGGAGTGGTTTTCACTTTGTCTCTATAGTGACTCAAAGACCAGAAGCTTGAGAAACCTTAGATCACCCTGGTGTCTTTTTGTTTTCTTGATGAGTCTGACTTGGTTGTGAAATCTATCCTTCGTGAGAAATAGATTTAGTTTTCTTGTTGCAAATCTTTGAACAAACTTTGTTATAAGTTCTGAATTTCATTTTTACAAAAGAAAACATATCTGGATGTTTTTGATTGGTTTGTTATTCTGTGCAAATGAATCCTTAGTTTACTGAACAACTAAGCAAAATGTCCTAAAAAAAAATTGAAACTTTTATTTAATTAGATTTTTAAAAGTTTTGAGATCTCAAAATTAGTTTTTGTAGTTTTGAGTGTTTTTCTAGAACTTGTAGATCTCTTTTGAAGCAAATTGTTTTTTTTTGTAGTTTCAAGTTTTGAAAAAGGGAAAAGGATTTATTTTGAGCATTAATTATTTGTCTCATTTTGAGTTCTTATTGAACAACAAAAAGATTTTTTTTCCATTTCCATGTTGAAATAAAGAATTGTTTCTTAAAGAATTGCATTCTCGAACTCTTTATTTTAGCTATAATTTCATTGGAAGAAAAACGAATTGCTTATCATTTTAGGTGCATTTTTTAGTGTGTTTGGAGTCGAGTCTTCACACCATCAAAGTTTCATTTCCATACCTATCGACTTAAAGAACAACCCATAAAAGCAACGCTTAATTAAAATTGATCTAGTAATCTTTTCTATTTCTAGGGCTCTTATCACCAATATAGCTTAGGCTAGTATCTTGGAGTAGGGAGTAGTCAACTCTCCAAGATAGTTAAAAAAAACAAGTAGATACATCTTGTAGTAGGAAATAAATCCAATTGTAATTGATACATTCTGGGAAGCTTCTCTTAAAGGAGTCAATCACGAGATCATGTCCGAACCTTTGAGACAATCAATTCTGTTTCATTGGGAAAGATAGAAGATCTGCGCGTATTATAAACGGTAAACCTCAGATTAACTATTGTCGAGGAGCCTGGGGTCACTTGTTGGTAAACCTCGGATTGACCATGTCAAGGAGCCTTCAAGGGGATTGAGCTTTGTTACTCTGCCCTTGCACGTAGATCGGATCGTACACTGTTCCCCCAATTGTATTTTTTATTGTTGGTAACCTTAGTGTCCATAAACTTAAGATTATTTCCTAAAGTGATGGTGAAGGAAAGATATCACTGTACCTAGAGCAGACATCGACTAGACTCACTTGGACTCTCTGGGGGGTTCTCTTCACTCGAGATGGTTTTGTGAAGAAACTTGTGCCAATCTGTTTCATTAAGCAGGTCATCGAGGTAACTATTCCAACCACCCTTTCTATATTAAACTTATACTAAGTTGGATTTCATCACCAACTAGTGTTTTTAGTACGGGAAGTTACTGTTTGTGCGTGGTTTGAACTCTTATATTTTTTAGGTGTGTGATTCAGCTATTTGTTTCTTTAGAGACTTTAGGTGCTTTTATTGAAATTTTCTTTGTTTGCGTGTGATTAATTAATATTTAATCATGGCCGAATTACTCAGACAATCTCGTAGACTTTAGGGGAAACCTCCTGAGTATACACCAAGCCAACTTGAAGGGCTATGAGCTCTCATATCACCTAGTGACAGTAGAGTTGGATCACCAGAAGCTAGAGACTCATCTTTAATTGTTCATCTTGATTATAAAATACAAACAACAAAGTATATTCAAGATCCAATTTCATTTTCCAAAGCTACTGGTAGTATTTCTCCTTCTAGTGAATTAGCTAAAGAACCTGAAATTTCTGAGCCTGACACTGAACCTGTTGTTTTGGAACCATCTTCAGGATTTGTTACTCCAACTTCTAGTGATCTTGGTTCACCTAGGGTAAGAAATACCATTACTCAAAATCTTCCTTCTAGCCTCATTTCTATTAAAGAACTTGTTAGTCTAGACGAAGACGTAACTCTTCCCGAAAACCAGCAGACTTTAAATATTAGTGAGCGTGAATCAATATTCTACAGTCCTTTTAGGAGTGACACTTGGTATTTATCATTGACAAATTTTTTAGAAAACCTAGGTCTTAGTTTTTCACCACCTCGAATTCCTTTTCATCCTACACCAAGAGGTTATTATCCTTCATCGATCATGTCAAGACAGCCATCTATGTTTTCCCAATCACTGGAAACATTTTTATCCGGCAGTCCTTCTGTTCCTTCGGGGTACCAGTCACTCTCTGGTATTTTTTCGGGAGCAACTCCTCGACCGACTAAACAATAGTTATCATCTGGTAGTAATGGAACTCAAACGTTAAATTCAGAGCAAATCCTTATGATGTGTTGAAAATGCAACAAGATGATGGAGCTTAGTGAAAAGAAGTCGCCTTCACTAAGTGGGCCCGCAAGCTATTTTTGGCGCAAAGTCTATTTTTAGACATACGGATCATGGTCTATGAGTTGCAGGATGCTATTTATGGATGATTGGTCATGTTGGTAAAAGTAGATGGACTTCTATTTTTAGACATATGGGCGGAGTCTATTTTTAGACTGCCAGTCTAAAAATAGAATTGTCGAATATTATTAGCTCTTAATAATATTTGGACTATAAACATTATCTTATCCTCTTGCAGCACTTTAGTTCGAGCTATGGATGTGGCACATGCAACTTCCAGAAGGAAATACAATTTTCCTATGGGTTAGTTGAGCTATTGCATGATGGACTTCAGTTAGAACTCAAGTGATTGAGTTTGGTGGAGTTGATTGAGGAGTTGATGGAGTTGTGTTCAGTTTGACTTAGTTGAACTGGTTGTATTTGCTCTAACTGCCAAATACACTAGTGATGAGTGATGTGAATTAATTATTAATTAATTCACTAATTATTAACTCATAAATCAATTAAAGAATACATCAGTTAACTCAGTGCATTGACAGTTCAGTGGAGATAAGTATTAGAGGTGGGTGAAAGGGTGAGACTACTATCAGTTGTGACTATAGCTGTGCATGAGATTTGCACAATTATTGATTGAGATTTCCAATGAGGATTGCGTAGTATAAGTCAAGGGAATTCGAAATTGGATTTGATCTATTCTCAACTTGGATTGCGCAGTAGAGGCAAGCAAACAGTGGAAGAGATTTGAACCCGTGACTTGTTCAGATCTGAGCTAGTTTGTGTGTAGCAAGTGGAGATAGTACTGAGTACTTGTGAGGAGTATTGTACTATGTATTGTTACATGTTCTCTATCATTATAATATACAAATAGTTGGGGGTTTTCAGCTGTATGCTTTCCCCATTACATACTGTGTTGATATGTGTGATTGATGTTTCAATGTGCGCATGCGATTGTTTCTTAATTCCGTAAATTGATGATGAATGGTAGAGGAGGTTATGTATTATGCATGCATTCTGCAAATAGTGTATAATCAGGATAATATCTGTGAATAAGTGTTATATTATTAAAATTTCTACATGGTATAAGAGCGAAGTTGATCATTAGATCTATTATTCAGAAAGTGATTACATTTTATTTCTTCAGGCAGAGTCTGTAATCGGGCTAGGTAGCCTCTGGATTCATCCTTCTTTTGGAAGGTGAGATATCCGGTAAATGCCCATACAGTCAATCTCTATACGAGAAATACTTTGTTCTCACAAATTTTACATCAGAAGCAGTTGAGTTTTGAGTTGGTGGAATTCGAATTTGCAGTAGTGTTTTCTTGGTGTCAAAGTTGAAATGTCTTTCAACGAATTGCGATTGGAGTATTCCCTTGAAGGCAACTCGAATTATATTGCATGGAAAGATAGGATGGAGGTGGTGTTAGATGACAATGGGTTGAAGGAGTTCATAGATGCTGAGGTCCCAAAGCCTACTGATGCTGCTCAAGTTAAGGCTTAGCAAAAGAAGACAACAAAGTGTCGAAGGATTCTGTTGGAGGGCGTGAAGGATCACATTTTATCCAACATGCATGGAAAGGCTTCTCCATACTTGATGTGGAAAGTGTTGACAGATTTATTCCAAAGCAAGAGCGACCAGAGGAAGTTGGCGCTCAAGGATAAACTCAGAAACATTAAGTGTGAGAAAGGGGACAGTATACCCAAGTATCTCATGAAGTTCACCCAATGCCGGGATGAGCTGGGAAGTGTGGGGGTGACTGTTGATGATGAGGACTTGGTGAGCTTGGCTCTCTTTGGTCTTCCGAATATTTGGCATTCCTATCAGGACTCTGTCAATGGTCGGGAGAAATTGCTAGGATGGGAGAGACTTTGGTCTGATCTTGTGCAAGAGGAGATCAGGGGGAATACCAGGGACGAATCTTCATCAAAGGCATCTGATGAAGAAAATTGTGCTTTGGCTGCCAAAGCAAAGAAGGGGAAGAACAAGAAAGCTTCTCATTCTGGTGCGAATGGAAAGAAGCAGGACATGTCCAAGGTGAAGTGCTTTCACTGTCACCAGCACAGACATTATGCCACAAATTGTTCGCAGAAGAAGAAAAATAAGCAAGCTGCTGGATCTGCAACAGGAGAGGCCTTAGCCTCGCAATTTGAGCTAGATTTTTCGTTGATCGCATGCTTGGTATCAAGTGTGATGGGATTGGTATGGTTCTTGGACAGTGGTGCGTCTTTTCACATGACAAGAGATCGAGATTTGTTTTCTGATCTGGATGAGAAAGATCTTGGAGTGCACATCGATATGGGCGATGATGGTAGATACAGTGCGACCGGTATCGGTACCATTTCCTTTGAGAGGGAGTTTGGTAAACCCTTCGTATTGAAGGAAGTGATGCATGTTCCAGGATTGAAGAAGAATCTTATCTCTGTGGCGATGTTAGAAGACAAGGGATATGATGTTGTCTTTAGCGAGGGAAAGGCTTTCCTGCGCAGTAAGACAACTGGAGAAACCCAGAAGATAGGGGTTCGAGTCAAGAACCTTTATCAATTGCATGTAGATGGCTGCGCAGCAATGGCATGCAAGGCAGAAGGATTGGTGAGCTGGGATGATGGCGAGCTGTGGCACCGGAGATTGGGCCACCTTCACCATGGAGCCTTGAAGATATTGCAACAGATTTCTACTGGGCTTCCTAAAGGCACTCTTGCGCAGTCAAATCAGTGCAAGGGGTGTACTTTGGGAAAATTTGTGAAAGCCACCTTTCACGAGAAGGATAGTCACACCACGACGAACCTTGAGAGAATTCACACAGACGTGTGTGGACCTTTCTCAGTAGATTCAACAGCAAAGCACAAGTACGATGTGATCTTTGTTGATGATTTCTCTCGAAAGTGCTGGATCTTCTTCATGCAGAAGAAGAGCAAGACATACTCAAAGTTCTGTGAGTTCAAAGCACTGGTTGAGAAGGAATCGGGGAAGAAGGTGAAGGCTCTTAGGAGCAACAATGGTGGTGAATTCATCTCTGGCAATTTCAAGGACTTCTGCAGCGCAGAAGGGATTCGAAGAGAGCTCATAGCTCCCCATAACCCACAACAGAACGGGGTGGCTGAGTGGAAGAACAGAACGATCATGGGTGCTGCACGGGCGATGTTGCATGATTAGGGTCTACCCCTTCACTTGTGGGTGGAGGCATGCAATACTGCAGTATATGTGCAGAACCGTTGTCCTCATAAGATACTTGGCATGAGTACACCCGAGGAGGCTTATTCTGGTAAGAGGCCTGATATTTCCCATTTGAGGATTTTTGGTTCTCCTGTTTACATGCATGTGACGAAGGATGCCAGGAAGAAGTTGGAGCCAACCGCAAAGGTTGGGATATTTGTGGGGTACACTGATACGCCCCACAACTATCGTTTGTATTTTCCAGACAGTCGCAAGACTGTTGTGCGACGGGATATCAAATTTTAGGAGGAGAAAGCCATGAAGTGTTTGCTTGAGAGGGAGCCAAACTTGCATGCAGATGAGGAGCTATTAGTTCCTAAGGATGAGCTTCAGGATGTGGATCAGCCATAAGATGAAGTTCATGGAGTGGAAGAGACCACTCATGCAGCGCCAACCATCAGAGGGCGAAATCGCACTACAGAAGCTGAGCGACTGGCTCAAGATGCAGAGAAGGTTGTAGGACCACCTACAACATAGCGCAGATAGAGACAGTCACCTGATCGGTACACTGGATACATGGCTCTTGTGAGAAAATGTGTCGTGACTAAGCCATCCTCTTTCGAGGAAGCTGTGGAGGATCCCACATGGGTAGATGCCATGGTGGAAGAGTATGATTCGATTGTCAGAAATAGTGCATGGGAGATTGTCCCAAGACCGGAGGGTAAGTTGCTGATCATTGTACTTTATGTAGATGATTTGATTTTGACGGGAGATGAGCTGTTGATACTTTCATGCAAGGAGGATCTTACTATAGAGTTTGAGATGAAGGACTTGGGCCTCCTTCATTATTTCCTGGGATTGGAAATTTGGCAGCGCAGTGATGGACTATTTGCTTCTCAGGGTAAGTATGCCCGGGAGATACTGGAGATGTTCAACATGCATGGCTGCAAGCCTGTTGATACTCCTATTCCTGGAGGTTGGAGGAAGGAGGAGGCTACTTCAGCAGAGGTAGTGGATGCCACTTTTTATCGATAGTTGGTGGGGTCGCTTATGTATTTGGTCAATACACGACCCGATATATGCTATGATGTTAACCAGCTTTCACAAGCTATGGTTAAGCCAACCAAGCTCTTTTGGAAGGCAGGCAAGCATGTATTGCATTATCTCAGAGGCACATCGGGATATGGATTGTGGTACAAACAGGAGGATGAGGTGAAGCTATGTGGCTTCACGGATGCAGATTGGGCAGGGAGCCCAACGGACAGAAAGAGCACATCTGGAGGGATCTTCAGTATCGGGTCGACAACAGTTTCTTGGTACAACAGGAAGCAGAGATCCGTGGCACTCAGTTCAGCAGAGGCCGAGTATATGGCAACAAGTTTGGCTGCATGCGAGGCTATATGGATGAGGAAGATCCTGGTCGGGTTGTTCGGGTCACACTTGGAGCCTACTGTGATTTATTGTGATAACCAGAGTTGCATTAAACTCTCGGCTAATCCAGTATTTCATGATAGATCCAAGCACATCGACATCAGGTACCATCATATCAGAGATTGTGTGCAGCGGAGAATCATGTTAGTTTCATACATTCCCACCAAGGATCAGGATGCTGATATCATGACGAAGGCGCTCACCAGGAGCAAATTCGAATACCACAGAGGCATGATAGGGGTTGTAGATAATCCATATCTTGTTGAGAGGGAGTGTTGAAAATGCAACAAGATGATGGAGCTTAGTGAAAAGAAGTCGCCTTCACTAAGTGGGCCTGCAGGCTATTTTTGGCGCAAAGTCTATTTTTAGACATATGGATCATGGTCTATGAGTTGTAGGATGCTATTTATGGATGATTGGTCATGTTGGTAAAAATAGATGGACTTCTATTTTTAGACATATGGGCGGAGTCTATTTTTAGACTGCCAGTCTAAAAATAGAACAGTCGAATATTATTAGCTATTAATAATATTTGGACTATAAACATTAGCTTATCCTCTTGCAGCACTTCAGTGCGAGCTATGGATGTGGCACATGCAACTGCCAGAAGGAAATACACTTTTCCTATGGGTTAGTTGAGCTATTGCATGATGGACTTCAGTTAGAACTCAAGTGATTGAGTTTGGTGGAGTTGATTGAGGAGTTGATGGAGTTGTGTTCAGTTTGACTTAGTTGAACTAGTTATATTTAGTCTAACTACCAAATACACTAGTGATGAGTGATGTGAATTAATTATTAATTAATTCACTAATTATTAACTCATAAATCAACTATAGAATACATCAGTTAACTCAGTGCATGGACAGTTCAGTGGAGACAAGTGTTAGAGGTGGGTGAAAGGGTGAGACTACTATCAGTTGTGACTATAGCTGTGCATGAGATTTGCACAATCATTGATTGAGATTTTCAATGAGGATTGAATAGTACAAGCCAAGGGAATTCGAACTTGGATCTGATCTATTCTCAACTTGGATTGCACAGTAGAGGCAGGAAAACAGTGGAGGAGATTTGAACCCATGACTTGTTCAGATCTGAGCTAGTTTGTGTGTAGCAGGTGGAGATAGTACTGAGTACTTGTGAGGAGTATTGTACTATGTATTGTTACATGTTCTCTATCATTATAATATACAAATAGTTGGGGGTTTTTAGCTGTATGCTTTCCCCATTACATACTGTGTTGATATGTGTGATTGATGTTTCAATGTGCGCATGCGATTGTTTCTTAATTCCACAAATTGATGATGAATGGTAAAGGAGGTTATGTATTATGCATGCATTCTGCAAATAGTGTATAATCAGGATAATCTCTGTGAATAAGTGTTATATTATTCAAATTTCTACATGATGTCTGGTAGTATTCCAAATCCTCAACCTCAAGGTAGTCAATTACCACTTCGAGGGCAACCCCAAGGTAGTCAATTACCACCTGGGGGGAAACCTCAAGGTAGTCAGTTACGACCTGGAGGGCTACCTCAAGGTTTTCAACCTTCAGGACAATACATACCCCAAGGTCAACCGCAGTCTCAGTACATACCCTAAGGTCAACCCCAAATTCAGTACGTGCCTCAGGGTTATCAACCTCAAGGTCAGTAACCAACTCAAAGTTTCCAACCACCTTCTGGTCAATCATTTTTACAAGGAGCTAGAAATGGTACGGCTTAATTATCAGCCCTATGTTCAACCAGGTTATGGTCCCCCATATGCACAACCTTTTATGGGTCCATAGTTTGGAATGAACATGGTGTGGAATCTGTCTCAAACTCAACAGACTATGCAATCGAATGTGCAGTTACCTAATCAACCTAGAAAGCCTTTGGTTTCTGGTCCAACCCAGCAACCTGTCCAACCTACTATTCAAATCCCTGCACCTGGTTTAGTTTAGCAGCCTAGGCCTAGCACACCTCGTACTCCGCCTCAAACTGCTGCAACTACTGCAACTTCTGTTCAACCTACAACACCTATTTCTGGAGTATTTGTAGCTCCGGTTTCTACTATCCCTACATTAGTGCAAATTCCTCAAGTCTCTGTGCCATAGTCAGGACCTATAGTTCAGACTTCGGTCCAGATGCCTCTAGGAAAAGATGGTACAAGTACGATTGCCATAAGTCAACCATAATTCATCTATCAACCGTACCAGGGAAAATATCAATTCGGTCCTATTGTACAAAACCCAGTTTATCAGTATCAACCGTATCCTGGCTATACTTATTAATAGCCTCAACAACCTCAGTTTGGTCCAGTTAATCCTGGTTTTCCAGGAGGTTATAACATTCCTAATGCAAATATGATTCCAGGTTATCCTGGATATCCTCCTCCTGGAACTGGTCTCATTACTCAAGGTTTTCGCGACCCTAATCGTCAGTTACCATTTATTGCAACTTTGGATTTACCTAATTTGTCGCGCCTTACGAACGATCCGATTTACTATCTTCCATATTGGCCGCCAATGCCTAGTAAGTTGCCCAGTGATATCCCAAAATTTGAGGGTAAGTCAGGAGAGGATCCATCAAATCATGTTATGACTTATCACCTCTGGTGTGCATCTAATTCAATCATTGATGATTCAATTTGATTGCGTCTTTTTCAACGAACTCTTATTGGTCTTGCCACCAAATGGTACATTGAGTTACCACGAGGCTCTTTTAATAATTTCAATCAGTTAGCCACTACTTTCTTAACTCATTTTCAGTTGCCTGTCAAATACGATAATGGCACAGAATTGTTAACTTCACTAAAACAATCCACGTCCACATATATTTCTGATCATATTCATGAATGGCGACGTAAAAGGCATTTATTCCGAATCAAATTTTAGCGGAATGGTTCATTAAATAATTGTTACCAAAAATCACTGAAGTTGTAGCTAAGGGAGGAGTTGTCACTAAAGAGCAAGTCATTGCTCAGGCTCAGTACATTGACCTCATCTATAGGTACTTTACATGAAAAAATCCCTGATCTTCCAAAACATGGTCAAATAACTGCAGCTCCTTCAGGGTCTCATGTCGCTGATGGTATGATTGGTTCAGTTAGTACTCAAAGTAAGAAGAAATCTTCAAAGAATTCTTCTCCTATAATAACTTTACGTGATTCCTCGAAAGGAGATTCTTCTGTTGAAATTTATGCTGACATCCATGTCGTAGAATCATCTACGACCAAATCAAAATATGGTAGTAAAAAGAAGCGGAAGAAGAAAAACAAACAAAATTCAAAAGATAAAACAGATAAAAATGAATCTACTGATGAAAAACGGAAACTCCGCTATCCTTGTTTCATTTGCGATGAGGATCATTTTACCAAATAATGCCCACATCGAGCAGAAGTTTCAAAATTCATTAAAGGTTCTCAAACGCCTGCTGTCTTGAAGGATCCTTTTCTTAATCAAGATAGTAAGATGATTGGTTCTTCCTCGAATGCCTCAGAAGAACCCATTATGATGATGTCTCATGTCAGGATTGCGACGTGATCACAAGATTATAGTAGTAAAAATCCTGTTGGTGGTAAAGAAGCAGAATCCTCTAATTCAAGCACATCAACTACACCTTCTCCTGGTTCTGATCCACTACAGATCGAGAAACCCAACCCTGACTTAGTAATCAAACCACCTGCTGAAGGTGTACTTCGTAAATCAGCTTTCAATCCACATGCGAGAGCTGCTCAGAATTACAACATTTTTGAAGACTTAGTTATTTCCCCTTCAGCAATATCAGCTTTGGAAGTGTTGCAATTATGCCTAGCACAACGTAAATTTCTATTGTCTGCTATAGGAGCTGTCGATATTCAGGATTCGAACCTAATAATCTTCGATTTAGAGAATAGTACACCCTACCTATGTCATCAAATGGCTTTCCAAATTCTAGTTTTAGTAAAAAATAGACCTTGCTTTCGAACTGTGATTGATGAAGGGGCTTCTACGTGTATTATGTCGATACAGTCTTGGAAATCGCTTGGTTCTCCCACACTCAATTAGTCTCCGACAATTCTAAAGGCTTTTGATGGCCGTGGGTTCCATCCTTTTGGTATTTTGCAGGATTTACCTATAGGGGTCAAAGGCAAAACCGTAAATCTAGATGTGGAAGTGGTTGATGCCCCTCTAGATTACAACCTTCTCCTGGGTCGCAGTTGGTCTTATGCTATGACTGCTATTGTTTCATCGATTTTTCGGCTTATCAAGTTTCGTCATATTGGAAAGATCATTACGATAGACCAGCTGACTTATTTCTCATTCGACTCAGCCTCTATAGATAATATTCAGCTCATTGGTAAAACGACTATCCCTTACAAGGATGTTGGCGTAGGTTTGATTAAAGATTCTGGTTTATTGGGAACTTTTTCCTTCCCTCCTCCTAACGTATCACCTTTTATTGCAAATATTCATATGATTTCATCAAATACTATTACTTTTCATGATCCTTGGATCGTACCTTCTGATTCTGAGGTGGATTCATTTGATAGCTCAATTCCTTTGAGTCCCTTTAAAATTGCATATCAAGCTGTACAGTCATTTTCTGATTCCTATTCAACCAAAACTGATCCAATGAATGTGGTCCATGGAGAATCACTTTCGATATCAACCTCAGCTCCATCAACACTTTCTGATCTTGTTCATGCTGATGAGCAGATTCATGAATTTTTGTCTGTTGATGATTTACCGTGGGAAGATCTTCATCACCGATCTTTGTTTTTACCTGAGCTTGATCATTTTGAAAATGATTTTTCTTCTATTTTTACTATTGACTATGTCAAAGAACCACAGAATCCATTACAACATTATGATTCTGAATTAAATTTGGAAAATATCTCTCGAATGGTTCCTATTGAAATTTTAGTTAAGCCAGGATATTGAAAACATTCATATAGGTACTTCGGACGATGAAATCCAAACTTATAAAGCCCTATTTCAAGAATTCCGTGAAGTTTTTTCCTGGTCATATGAAGAAATGTCAGGAATCGATCCATCAATTGTTTTCCATGAAATTAAAACATACCCAGATGCTAAACCTGTCCGGCAATGCTTATGTCAGATACATCTGAGAAAAGCCGTTGCTATCAAAGCCGAAGTTGAGAAATTACTTCGCGCAGGTTTCATTTATCCAATTCCTTTAACCGATTGGGTATCAAATATTGTTCATGTCAACAAAAAACAAGGAATGATAAGAATATGTATCGACAATAGGGATATTAATCGAGCTTGTCCTAAAGACAATTATCCAACCCCCTATGTCGATCAAATTATTGATGATTGTGCCGGCAGTGAAATGTTCTCCTTTGTGGATGGTTTTTTCGGTTAGAATAAAATCAACATACTCCCTGCTGATCAACCTAAAACAACTTTCATTTGCCCATGGGGACATTTGCTTATTGCAAATTACCCTTTGGATTGAAGAACGATGGAGAAACTTTTAAAAGGGCTATGTCTTACGCATTTCATGACATCAAGCACATTTTGTAGCCTTATCTCGATGATTTACCTACCCATTGATCGCATAGAGCTGATCATCTCATTCATTTACGAGCTATCGTTATGAGATGTAGGCAATATCAAATTCGGCTGAATCCACACAAATGTTTTTCTGTGTAGAAACGGGTAGCTTACTGGGATTTGTTGTGTCAAAGGCTGGCATTCGTGTCGAACCCTCGAAGGTTGAAGCTATCGTCAATATACCTCCTCCTTCGACTCTTTGCCAACTCCAAAGTTTGCAAGGGAAAGCGAACTTTTTACGTCGTTTAATTCCTAACTACGTCGAGATAACGAAAGGTTTTACCAGGTTGTTAAAATAGAATATTCCATTCTTTTGGGATGAGATCGCTGATAAATCTTTTGATGCACTTAAACATGCGTTAACCCATGTACCATTACTGCATCCTACCAATTACAACCAGGATTACTTTTTGTATCTCGCCGCTTCTCATTCCACCATTGGCACGGTTTTAGTTCAGGATTCAACAATGAACATGTGATTTACTATCTTAGTCGAAATCTGCATCTGACTGAGCTTAAATATTGGCATGTGGATGTAGAAATTTTGAATAATATGACACATATTCACAGAGATTATCCTGATTATACACTTATAAGTAGAACATGCATAATACATAACCTCCTCTACGTTGATCATCAATTTACAGAAGCATAAACATTCATAGGCGTACATAGAAGCATCAATCACACATATCAACACAGTATTTTCCTGAGGAAAGCATCTCGCTAAAAACCCCAACTATCTTTATATTATAGTGATTGAATCATGTAACAATACATAGTACAATACTCATCCCAAGTACTCAGTACTATCTCCACATGCTACACACAATACAGCTCAGATCTGATCTCCAAATCTCCCCCGCTGCTTGCCTGCCTCCACAGCTCAATACCTGCTCAAGAATGAATGAGAATGGTTTACCAAACTTGTATTTCACCTCCAAAGAATCACTCACACTGTGTTAGATGTGAGCAGAGGCTATGATACTGGGAAAATACATGAGCAAACTCATTGGCATACTCAATCCCTTGATTGTGCAAATCCTCATGCACAACTATAGTCACAACTGATAGCAATCTGATCCTCTAACACCTATCCCTGTTGAACTGAACATGCACTGACATGCAACTGAGTTAAATGATGTATTCTATAGTTGTATTATGAGTTAATAATTAGTTTAACAACTCATCATTAGTCTATTTGCAGTTAGACTAACTACAACTAGTTTAACCAAGTCAAACTGAACACAACTCCAGCAACTCCACAATCAACTCCACCAAACTCAACTGATTGAGTTCTAACTAAAGTCATGCATGCAACAACTCAACTGAATCATAAGAAAAGTGTACTTCCTTCTGACAGTTGCATGGGCCACATCTGTAGCTCAAACTAAAGTGCTCCAAGAGAATAAGATCAAGTTTATAGTCCAAATATTATTATGAGACAATAATATTTGACTTTTCTATTTTGGACAGCCAGTCTAAAAATAGACTTTGATCACTCCTGCTGTGATCACTCCTGCTGTGGTCACTCCTACTGTGATCACTCTTGCTGTGGTCACTCCTGCTGTGATCATCCCTGCTGTGATCATCCCTGCTGTTATCATCCCTGCTGGGATCCAAAAATAGAACTTGCGCCATAATTTGCCTGCGGGCCCACTTAGTGAAGGCGACTCTTTTCACTAAGCTCCATCATATTGTTGCAATCTCAACACTCCCTCTCGACAAGATATGGATTATCAGCAACCCCTATCTTGCCTCGGTGGTACTCGAATTTGCTCTCGGTGAGAGCCTTTGTCAGAATATCAACATCCTGATCCTTCGTTGAAATGTATGAAAGCAACATGATCCTCCGCTGCACACAATCTCTGATATGATGGTACCTGATGTCCTTGCTGCCATATACTCGGCCTCTTGAGCTCCCTGCCCAATCTGCATCCTCCTGTCTGTACCAAGATCCATATCCCGATGTGCCTCTCAAGTAGCGCAATACATGCTTGCCCGCCTTCCAGAAGAGCTTGGTAGGCTTAACCATAGCTTGTGAAAGCTGGTTAACTGCATAGCATATATCGGGTCATGTATTGACCAAATACATCAGCGATCCCACCAACTGTCGATAAACAGTGGCATCCACTTCTTCTCCTGAAGTGGCATCCTCCTTCCTCCAACCTCTAGGAAGAGGAGTATCAACAAGCTTGCAACCATGCATGTTGAACTTCTCGAGTATCTCCCGAGTATACTTGCTCCGAGAAACAAATAGTCCACCACTGCGCTGCCATATTTCCAATCCTAGGAAATAGTGAAGGAGGCCCAAGTCCTTCATCTCAAACTCTGTAGCAAGATCCTTCTTGCATGACAGTATCAACATCTCATCACCCGTTAGAATCAAATCATCAACATACAGTACAATGATAAGCAACTTACCCTCCACCACAATCTGGTATAGGTTAGGATCCGCCTCGCTCTTGGAGAATCCAAGTCCTGTGAAATAGCTGTCTATCCGTGTGTACCAATCACGTGGTGCTTGCTTCAACCCATACAACGCTCTCTTGAGCCTGCACACATGCGACTCATTGCTGAATACCTCAAAGCCTTCGGGTTGCTCAATGTATACCTCCTCCTCAATGACTCCGTTGAGGAACGCAGTCTTCACATCCATCTGATGAATGTGCCATCCCATCTGCGCTGAGAGAGCAAGAATCGTCCGTATGGAAGAATACCTTGCGACGGGTGCAAAGGTTTCCTCATAATCGATCCCCTCTATCTGTGAAAAGCCTCGGGCAACAAATCTTGCCTTGTACTTCTCTACACTCCCGTCAGCTGCTTGCTTAACTTTGTAGATCAATCTCGAACCCACCACTGATTTCCCTTCCGGTCTAGGAACAATCTCCCATGCACTGTTTCTGACAATAGAATCATACTCTTCCACCATGGCGTCTACCCATGCGGGATCCTCCACAGCTTCCTCGAAAGAGGATGGCTTAGTCACAACACACTTGCTCATAAGAGCCATGTATCCAGTGTACCGATCAGGTGACTGTCTCTGCCTGTGTTGGGCTGTAGGTGGTCCTACAACTTTCTCTGCATCTTGAGCCAGTCGCTCAGCTTATGTCAAGCGCTTTCGCCCTCTGATGGTTGGCGCTGCATGAGTGGACTCTTCCACTCCATGAACCTCATCCTGTGGCTGATCCAAATCCTGAAGCTCATCCTTAGGAACTAATAGCTCCTCATCTGCATGTAAGTGTAGCTCCCTCTCAAGCGAACACTTCATGGCTTTCTCCTCTTGAAATTTTATATCCCGTCGCACAACAGTTTTACCACTGTTTGGCAAATACACACGATAGTTGTGGGGCGTATCAGTGTACCCCACAAATATCCCAACCTTTCGATCGGCTCCAACTTCTTCCTGGCATCCTTCGTCACATGCATGTAAACGTTAGCACCAAAAATCCTCAAATGAGAAAGATCAGGCTTCTTACCAGAATAAGCCTCCTCGGGTGTACTCATGCCAAGTATCCTATGAGGACAACGGTTCTGCACATAAACTACTGTATTGCATGCTTCCACCCACAAGTGAAGGGGTAGGCTCTGATCATGCAACATTGCCCGTGCAGCACCCACAATCGTTCTGTTCTTTTGCTCAGCTACCCCATTTTGCTGTGGGTTATGGGGAGCTATGAGCTCTCTACGTATCCCTTCTGCCTTGCAGAAATCCTTGAACTCGTCCGAGATGTATTCACCACCATTATCGCTCCTAAGAGCCTTCACCTTCTTTCCCGACTCCTTCTCGACCAGTGCTTTGAATTCACAGAACTTTGAATATGTCTCGCTCTTCTTTTGCATGAAGAAGATCCAGCACTTACGAGAGAAATCATCAACAAAAATCACATAATACCTGTGTTTTGCTATCGAAGCAACTGAGAAAGGTCCACACACGTCTGTGTGAATTCTCTCAAGGATCGTCGTGGCGTGACTATCCTTCTCGTGAAAGGTGGCTTTCACAAACTTCCCCAAAGTACACCCCTTGCACTGATCTGATTGCGCAAGTGTGCCTTTAGGAAGCCCTGTAGTGATCTGCTGCAGTATCTTCAAGGCTCCATGGTGAAGGTGACCCAATCTCCTGTGCCTCAACTCGCCATCATCCCGGCTCACCAATCCTTCTGCCTTGCCTGCCATTGCTGCGCATCCATCTACATGCAACTGATAAAGGTTCCTCACTCGAACCCCTATCTTGCGGGTCTCACCAGTTGTCTTGCTGCGCAGGAAAGCCTTTCCCTCGCTGAAAACAACATCATACCCCTTGTCTTCTAACATCGCCACTGAGATAAGATTCTTCTTCAATCCTGGAACATGCATGACTTCCTTCAATACGAAGGGTTTACCAGACTCCCTCTCAAAGGAAATGGTACCGATACCAGTCGCACTGTATCTACCATAATCGCCCATCTCGATGTGCACTCCAAGATCTTTGTCCTCCAGATCAGAGAACAAATCTCTATCTCCCGTCATGTGAAAAAACGCACCACTGTCCAAGAACCACACCGATCCCATCACACTTGAAACCAAGCATGCGATCAATGAAAAATCAAGCTCAAAGTGTGAGGCTAGAGCCTCTCCTGCTGCCGATCCAGCAGCCTGCTTGTTCTTCTTCTTCTGCAGACAATTAGTGGCATAGTGTTCGTGCTGGTGACAGTGAAAAAACTTCACCTTGGACATGTCCTACTTCTTTCCTTTCGCACCAGAATGAGAAGCTTTCTTGTTCTTCCCCTTCTTTGCTTTGGTAGCCAAAGTGCAATTCTCTTCATCAGATACCTTTGATGAACATCCATTCTCATACTTATTGTTTCTGAGTTTATCCTTGAGCGCCAAGTCACTCTTGCTTTGGAATAACATTCGCAATCCATTGAAAGACATTTCAACAACACTGCTGCAAATTCAAATTCCACCAACAACCAATTCAACTGCCTCGGATCTAAGATTCGTGAGAACACAATATTTCTCGTACAGATATTGACTGTATGGGCATTCACCGGATATCTCACCTTCCGAAGGAAGGATGAATCTAGAGGCTACTTGACCCGATTATAGACTCTGCCTGAAGAAATAGAATGTAAACACTTCCTGAATAGTAGATCTGATGATCAACAACTCTGATACCATGTAGAAACTTTTTCTACAATTATCTAGCTCTGATACCATGTAGAAATTTTGAATAATATGACACATATTCACAGATATTATCCCGATTATACACTTTTAAGTGGAGCATGCATAATACATAACCTCCTCTATGTTGATCATCAGTTTACAGAAGCAGAAACATTCACAGACGTATATAGAAGCATCAATCACACATATCAACACAATATTTTCCCGAGGAAAGAATCTCGCTAAAAACCCCAACTATCTGTATATTATAGTGATTGAATCATGTAACAATACATAGTACAATACTCATCCCAAGTACTCAGTACTATCTCCACATGCTACACACAATACAGCTCAGATCTGATCTCCAAATCTCCCCCGCTGCTTGCCTGCCCCCACAGCTCAATACCTGCTCAAGAATGAATGAGAATGGTTTACCAAACTCGTATTTCACCTCCAAAGAATCACTCACACTATGTTAGACGTGAACAGAGGCTATGATACTGGGAAAATACATGAGCAAACTCATTGGCATAATCAATCCCTTGATTGTGAAAATCCTCATGCACAACTATAGTCACAACTGATAGCAATCTGATCCTCTAACACTTGTCCCTGTTGAACTAAACATACACTGACATGCAACTGAGTTAACTGATGTATTCTATAGTTTTATTATGAGTTAATAATTAGTTTAAAAACTCATCATTAGTCTATTTGCAGTTAGACTAACTACAACTAGTTTAACCAAGTCAAACTGAACACAACTCCATCAACTCCACAATCAACTCCACCAAACTCAACTGATTGAGTTCTAACTGAAGTCATGCATGCAACAACTCAATTGACTCATAAGAAAAGCGTACTTCCTTCTGACAGCTACATGGGCCACATCTGTAGCTCAAACTGAAGTGCACCAAGAGAATAAGAGCAAGTTTATAGTCCAAATATTATTATGAGACAATAATATTTGACTTTTCTATTTTGGATAGCCAGTCTAAAAATAGACTTTGATCACTCCTGCTGTGATCACTCCTGTTGTGGTCACTCCTACTGTGATCACTCTTGCTGTGGTCACTCCTGCTGTGATCATCCCTGCTGTGGTCACTCCTGTTGTGATCATCCTTGCTGGGATCCAAAAATAGAACTTGCACCATAATTTTCCTGCGGGTCCACTTAGTGAAGGCGACTCTTTTCACTAAGCTCCATCATCTTGTTGCAATCTCAACAGTGGAGAAATTGGCATTGGCAGCTGTCCAAGCTGTCCAAAGATTTCGTCACTACATCTTATTATGCAAAACCACAGTAATTTCTGACTGTAACCCTACGATGTATATCTTGACTAAACAATTGCTAGGGGGCAGTATTCCAAATGGATAGTTATCCTACAGGAATTTGACTTGGAATTTGAAAAATACAAGGCAAAGAAATCTTTGTTTTTTGCCGAACTGATGTGTGATTTCCCGCGTACTAATACTAAAACTGTGGTGGAACAACCCATTGCGGATGAATCCTTGTTTCTTATCAATACTCTTGATCCTTGGTATGGAGATATTATTGTTTATCTCCAAGCCCAATCTTTTTAGCCTGAAATCTCACAATCTCAGCGATGGAAAATACGCTTCCAATCCCAAAAATACAATATTATTGGTGATACACTTTATTGTTGTGGAGCGGATTCTGTTTTCCAATGTTGTTTAACTCATGAAGAAGCTGAAAAGGTTCTGAATCACTGTCATTCTGGAGCATGTGGCGGTCATATGTCTAGGTATGCCACAACCCAAAAGATATTGCACGCTGGTTATTTCTGGCCATCCTTATTCAAATATTGTATCTATGCAATCCGGAAATGCCACAATTGTCAAATCTTTGATCGTAAAATGTGTGCTCCACCTGCTCCTCTTCACCCTATAATTGCTATCGGTCCTTTCGCAAAGTGGGGTATTGACTTTATTACATGTAACCCTCACTCGGTCGAGGGGCATGCATATATTATCCTAGCAATAGATTATTTTACTAAGTGGGACGAGGCAATGCCTACATTTTCGGTAGACGGAAAAACTGTTGCAACTTTCGTATTCAATCATATAATTTCTGGATCAGTGTTCCTCAAGCTATTATTACTGATCATGGAAGTTACTTTCGAAATATCATGATGACTGGACTGACAGATCAACTTGGCCTGCGCCACGATAGTTCTACTCCGCATTACACATAGGCTAATGGTCTGGTTGAAGCTATCAATAAAGTTTTAGTCACTATGATCAAACGAATCATTGGTATTCATAAGTCAAATTGGCATACCATGCTATTTTCAGCACTTTGGGCATATCGGACCTCAGTGAAAACATCGACTGGTTTCACTCCTTTTCAACTGGTCTACGATTTGGAAGCAGTGTTACCTATTGAATGCGAAATTCCGTCATTACAATTAGCCATAGAATTACTCCCAGCTACTTCTAAAGAAGAGAAAAGTTTTTTGTACTTAGCTCAGCTAGATGAGAATCGACGCACTGTTGCAATAGCAAACGAGACTCATGCGAAACGAATAAAAGCTCAGTACGACAGAAGTGTTACACCTCGTAATTTTTCAGAAGGAGACCTAGTTTTAGTATATGATCAAGTGAACGATAAGCTAGGGGCTGGAAAATTTGTACCTATGTGGCATGGTCCTTACATTGTTAAGCGAAAGCTGACAAAAGGGGCTTATGAATTGATAGATTTTGACGGTGTCAACCCAGAAATGGACTTTATCTGAATAGATATTATGCTTAAATTCTGTGTGGAGATTTTTTGTTAGATTAGTTTCTTGATAGTTGGTGTATTTTAGATTAAAAAAGTGTGCCTAGTTTAGAGAGTGCTCTTATCATTATTCCTACTTATCTTGATTTCACTCTTGATATTGCAGATGTCGATGTCTCTTCAAACATACATTGGTTTTACTGATGGTGCTTGTCGTAGTACACGAAACATTTCTTCCGCAGCTTGGGTTATTTATTCACCCTCTGATGAGTTAGTGTTTATGCATGGGGTAAACCTCGGTAAAACAACGAATAACATTGCAGAGTGTAGTGAAGTGATTTATTATTTGAATCCATCTCATTTGGGATTCAGAGTTTTATTGTTAGGTTGGATTCTGAACTCGTTGTATTACAACTTAACAGGGTTTATGCCATTAGAAATCCAGTGTTATTAAGGTTATTTTTGAGAGTTCGTCTCTTGGAACGTGAATTTGATTACATTGAATATCAGCATATTCCAAGACATTTAAATACATTAGTAGATGCAGTTGCTTCTAGTATGATAAATAAACATTTGCAATAATCAAAACAATAAATTTAATAACATTCGATAACATGTTACACGAGATAGCCGGTAATAATGATATATCATAGCATAGAAGTGTGTTTCAAAATGTACATCGTCTTCGATCATAGGTTGAAAAACACCTTATGATCAGAAAAAATGATAATACAAAAAGACAAAATGTCGTGAGTCTACAAAATCGATCATCCTATCCCTGGTGATGATCACGATAAGAAACTACTGCTCAAGCCACCCTACATAGGAACCTCCTAAAAGGTCTTGGGACCCCAATCACATATCTCTGTAACCTAAGTGGAATGTCATCTATATCAGTCTCTGGAATATCTAGTGTCAAACGCTCTAGATGATGCTCCAAGTTGGTCAGGATCTCTGCTAATTGGTCCTGTGGGGTTGGTGCTGCTATAGCTGGTTGTCTCCTCTCATAATGCTGGAGAGCAATTGGTCGTCGTGGACCCACATCTGCATTTAAACTTTTGATTGTCAGTTTTGGACGATTTAAAATATAAAAAAAATTAAAACTTAGAAAGTGTTGAAAATGGTTTTTACCTGAATCATCCCATTGCTCTCCTGGTGGAAGAATCATGTCTGGGTCGCCATGGTAATCCATCCCGGTGTATGGAAAGTCCTGAATCACAAAAAGTTGGTTGTTCAACCAACGAAAATATTCAGGTGGAAATCGAACAACCTCTATGCCCTCAGAGTGACGGGCCATCAAAGCAACCCAACGAACCATTCTAGGCTCTCGAGGAAGACCAACATCAACAGGAATATGCTACGGGGCTAACATGGGGATCCTCTCTAGAGAAAAGGTGACTACGATAAATCCATATCCAAAGTTTTTCAGCTGTCCATTCTTTGCTCTGGTTAGTTGGCCTTTCACATTTGCCAACACAGCCTCGCACCAGTTGTATATGGTGCCTCGAAAACAGTCTACAGCCATCTACATCTGGGATCTAGTAGCCACATGCAATGCTACACTCCCGCATAGTCTGGTAACAGTGAATGAAATAAATTTAAGCTCAGTACTGCTGATAGTTTTAATATCAATCCTTTTATCCTTGGGGTTTGCTTGATCATCGCAAAACTCCAATCGGAGACTAGCGACAGACTGGCCACTTGGCCTAGTTCCAAAAAGAGATAATTGTTCGCCCCTTTTGGACAAACCAGTCAAAAAGTATATTTCCTCCAGCTCGATTTCGAGCCGGTGGCCACCAATCACAAAGCACTAGTCCTGTGTGTTCCATATGTCTACTAGCCATGTCAAGAGGTCTACTTGGGCCCTCATGCCCTGCATGGCCCAAAACTTATACAATCTGTATGCTCTCAATGCTTGCAATGTGGGAATATCATTCATTGCGGCATAATCTACATCCTTGTGCTCGTGTTCTTGCCAAATAAGCATTTTGAATGTCTTACAATGCATAAAAAGACATATTAGAACAAGCTTGTTCGAAAAATTTTGGCAAAAATGGAGAAATTTAAGTTTTAAAATTCATTGCGCGGGGTCCGCACCCGCTGCTTACTAACAGTGCGCAGGTCTGCATGGGTTGTGAGCAATAGGTGCGGACCCACGACTTTTTTCTTTATAAAAAAAAGTTGAGGTCTGTAGGGCCCGCGTTTTGCACCTATGGACCCCTGCGAGGGATTTTTTAAACCTATTTTTCCTTTAAAAATCAAATTTAAAGCCTAAAAGCAAAATGTAAATGAATGAAATGCAAGTTAAGGAGACGTGGATTACCTGGAGTTGACGGTTTTCGATTTCGACAGACGGATTTTCCAGAATCTTCACAGGAACTTTTTAAACCAAAATCTCTCACTTCTCACTCTGAACTCAAATGGTAAAAATGAAGTTAGAAAAGCCCTTTTTATAAGTTTTTTCAAATAAATGAATTTTTAATTTATTTATTTTTCACTTTAAAAAGGTATGTCTTTAAAAACATTTTTATTTGTCTTAAACAGGTATGTGCAATGTTTTGAGTTTTTGTGCAGAATATTGGATTTTTCGGGAAAATTGATCATTTTTCAACAAAGAGCATAATTGTATCACTTTTTTGGACTCTTTCAAAAATTATGAAAAAGCGAAACATTGGAGTCCTCTTTAAGCTCTTTTCAGACTCTCGAAAATTGAAAAGATTGCCAAGCACTTGATTGTTTGAACTCGTTAAAATAAATGAATAATCGTCCCTTCAGTATAAGTTTACCCCTTTTACGGACTGAAATGGACTATTTACGAAAAAGGTATACATTGACTAATTATGGTCAATAGAGTCCTCTTTAAACCCTTTTCAGACTCGTTAAATATGAAAAGATTGTCGAGCGCTTGTCTTTTCCAGCTCGTTAAAGTATTGGAAATGTCATCCCTCCTGTATTATTTTATCCTTTTTCGGACCTGAGGGATTAATTTATGAAAAAGTACCCCCATGGAGTTTTCTTAAGTTTTTCTTCTGACTCCCTAAAATTGAAAAACACCGAGTTTTTCCTATACTGGATTCGTTAAAATTTAACAGTGAAGGATCTGTTCAATTTTAAACAGGAACGAACCACTCCTTCTTAGGGTTTGAATTTTAAACTAAGTTGGAATCATCCGAAGGATGAGCTTATAAACAAGCAAATTTTATCCTCCTCAATCTTGTCAAAAATAAAGAGGTACTTACTAGAAATAGTGGGGGAAAAGAGAGAAAAATGAACCTGTTTGTTACACTTTGTTTTTAAAAAAAGTCGTCAACCACTCTTGAACACGACACTTTTTGTTCACCCGGGTTGGGAAAATCCTTTGCCTAACAGTTAATCAAACCACATTGAAAGTCTTCAACTGGTTTTTGGGTATTAGCTTTGGGTCAATTGTCACCAAGCCATCTGCAGTGTCGTTATGTGTTTAAGAGAATAGTTCAAACAAACCATTCATATGCAAGATATCTGTCATCCATTTTGACCATCCCTGAGTCAGTCCTTGCCAATATATTTTTTCAACACTTGATCTATGATTTCGTGTTGTGGGCTTGCCTACGACGGATCGCCTTCTATCGACTTCAGCTCATTATCTAGGAAGTTGATCTAGAAATCGTCAGTACCTTGAAAACTACATGCCCTAATGGCAGATTTCTCGCTTTCGACAATAGGTTGCATCATTGATCTTCGACCGAATGATTCTATGACATGCTCGACTTTAGCTCATTTATTCACATTTCATGGATTGTACTGGGTACTTTGAGAGCCATTGACATTACTGGTGGTTTCTCTCACACTTGTTAACGGTCCACATCATTCACTGGTAATCAAGTGGTTTCTACCATGTTCGACTTTGACACATTCATTCACATGGATAGAATCGTACTAGTTCAGGAAGCGGAAATCAAAACCCTGGATCTAGTTTCTACCATCCAGGCTATGAGAAATTTTGTTATTCATTATACAGTGGACTATTCATAAACATAATGCTACGTCCATACTGTGTCTACACATGTCTATACTCTTGATGTATTCAAAATCATTCTTATATCAAAACAGTTTAGTCAGTTTTCTAGTCAGTTTTGATCTGAGTATGGGAATGTCTACCTCAGTGATGATATGTCTATATATATATATATATATATTGCATTGAATGTTTTACAGGTTCCAACTGGGGTGTCCACAAAATGATCCTTGAAATGATAAAGTAATTCACTATTCATACATGACAGACTCTATCTTCATCTATTACAGACTTCGCACTTTAGGGGGCAATCTGTTGCACTAAAAATTGTCACCTTGACATTCTACTATCTGTGTGAGATCATTACCACTCATACTTTCCTCCTCTGCAAGTCTAAAATGTCAGTTTCTCATATCAAGCCTGGAAAATAAGAGAAAATCCCTCAAAAGTTTTTAAAACTCTGGTTCCGCACTTTCTCTTTGTCTTACCTGTTCGCACACCTAATGGTCATGTCTCATGCGCACCTAACCGCACTGTCTCTGTGTTAAAGATGCGGACCCCTATAAAAGTAAAAAAGGCGCGAGTATACTCTGAAAAACTCACTTTTAGTGATTTCAGAAGCTTTTGGAAGGAATCTTGAGGTGGCAAGTTCGCTCTTTTAAGGTTCATGTATCCCATACCTTAAGGAGCTAACCCCTTGATGTGAGGAGCTTATTCCTTTGAAGGAGGATTCTATCCCTTCATTGGTGGACCAGTAACCTCTTCCTCTGCACTATGAAAAGAAGCATTGGTCTGGTTACCTGGTGGGAGAAGCTTAGTATTTTTGAGGTAAAATGCTGCTGGAACTTAGTCTTCTTTAGTTGAGTTTTGATGAGGAGAGATTACATACCTCTATTTATCTCATTTGGAAGAGTGCAAGACTTGTCAAAGTAAGAGAAATTCCTGTTTCGGATCCCAGGAAGAGCTTGTTCAACATCAAGGCTTAAAAGGTTGTAAGGTTCTGCTACTATTCAAAGTTAATACAAATATATTTGTTTTTCTCAATAAGCTGTTAATTCATGGTTTATTTTATGGATTCCTTGATCACCATAATAGACATGATTTATAATATTTTTTATGCAGGTGCTATTTAATGTTTGCTTGTTTGTGATTGCAGGTCTTCAAAGGTAACGCTTTCAAACGATTGGAGGATGACTACTACGAACAAGCACTAGATCTAAGGTAGGATCTTAGCATTTGTGTAGTATATAATTATAAATCGCATATGTCTAGAGAAAGATAGGTTTGTTTGTCTGTTTGTTGCTAGACTATCTTCTGATACTAGGGAGATCGATCTTGTCCGCAAGATTGATTTATCTCGCCAACACCGTGACACTCCATTCTTTTGAAATTCATCATCACGCTCTTCATCACTATTTCTCTCATAGTCCTTAGAATTAGGATTAAGTGGACACCGTGACACTCTATTCTTTTGAACTTCATCATCATGCTCTTCATCACTGCTGCTCTCATATTCCTTAGAATTAGGACTAAGTGGAGACCATGACACTCCATTCTTTTGAAATTCGTCATCACACTCTTCATCACTGCTGCTCTCATAGTCCTTAGAATTAGGACTAAGTGGACACTCTGACACTCCATTCTTTTGAAATTCATCATCACGCTCTTCAGCACTGCTGCTCTCATAGTCCTTAGAATTAGGACTAAGTGGAGACCGTGACACTCCATTCTTTTGAAATTCGTCATCACGCTCTTCATCATTGCTGCTCTCATAGTCCTTAGAATTAGGACTAAGTGGACACTTTGACGCTCCATTCTTTTGAAATTCGTCATCATGCTCTTCAGCACTACTGCTCTCATAGTCCTTAGAATTAAGACTAAGTGGACACCATGACACTCCATTCTTTTGAACATCTTCATCACTGCTGCTCTCATAGTCCTTAGAATTAGGACTAAGTGGAGACCGTGACACTCCATTATTTTGAAATTCGTCATCACGCTCTTCATCACTGCTACTCTCATAGTCCTTAGAATTATGACTAAGTGGACACTCTGACACACCATTCTTTTGAAATCCGTCATCATGTCTTCAGCACTGCTGCTCTCATAGTCCTTAGAATTAGGACTAAGTGGACATCGTGACACTCCATTCTTTTGAACTTCATCATCATGCTCTTCGTCACTGTTACTCTCATAGTCCTTAGAATTAGGACTAAGTGGACACCGTGACACTCCATTCTTTTGAAATTCATCATTGTTGCTTTCATAGTCCATAGGATTAGGACTAAGTGGACACCATGACACTCCATTCTTTTGAAATTTGTCATTATGCTCTTCATCACTGCTGCTCTCATAGTCCTTAGAATTAGGACTAAGTGGAATCCGTAACTCTTTATTTATTTGAAATTCTCCATCCCCTCTTTCATCAGTGCTGCTCTCATAGTCCTTAGGATTAGGACTAAGTGGAAGAATTGACTTTCTATTCATAGTGGAAGAATTCCCGTTATATTCATCAATATGAATAGAGTTGTTACGCGATGAAGATGTTGATGCTATACAAAGCGAAACTTCACTATCAGGAGAATCCATCCCTTTCAAATAGAAGAGGTTGAATGATACAAATGCAAAGTCTCCTAAAGATATTATATAGCTTAGAGAATGAAATTTTCCCTCCAAAAATTTTCCCTCCAAAAAGTTTCGCCAAAATATTTCCCTCCAAAAATTTTGTTAGATTTATTTCCCTTCATTATTTTATTCTACAATTTATTGAAAAATGTAAACTAATTTTTTTTATGAAATAAATCTTTAAAGTTAAAATTGTAAACTACAACTTTTACCTAAATTATTTTAATAGTTAAAGTATATAATATTTACTAAACAATTGAATGTTTTTTAAATTTTTTATAATACACTCTAAAACAAATTAATCCCACATTCAACCCGCTGTAAAACATTCCATAATATTCGCTTTATTATAGTTTCCTATATCGCCATAAAAAAATTAACATGTTAATTCTTTTTAAAGACAAATTAATCTCACATTAACCGTACAGTAAAATATCTCCGTAATTCAACGGAGAATTCTCGCAATTGAAAGGTTAGTTAATTTTTTTTCCTTGCAAATTTTAATATTAAATAAGTTTAATGAAGTAGATTTTTTTTTTTAAATTAAAACTTTTTGCGGGCCAAATTTACCCACTACGTCCGTTGTGAGCATGGTGGGCTCGGTAAAGCTCACGACGGCCAAATGGGCCCGGTAATGCTCACGACGGCCAAACAGGCCTGTAGGTTAGGGGCGATGAGTATGGTTGGTCTGCCTGCCTGCAAGGTGGCAAGGCGATTCTCATAATCACCCTGCCACCCTGAGGGCGGGCGGGTCGCCGAGATGGCGTGGGGGGATGCTGTGGCAGCCTCCCCACACACCACCCCTGCGGCCCGCTCGCCCGCGGGGTAGTAGGGTGACTGTTGTGTCGCCCCGCCACCCCATGGGCAGGTGGGTCGCCGGGGTGGTGCAGGGGGAGGCTGCCGCAACACCCCCCCTGTGCCACCCTGGCGGCCCGCCTGCCTGCTAGGTGGCGGGGCGATTATTGGGCAACACAACAGTCACCTTGCCACCCTGTGGGCCCGGCCGACACAACAGTGGCCCCGCCACCCCGCGGGTGGGCGGGTTTCCGGGTGGCGCAGGGGGAGGCTACAACACCCCCCCCCCCCCCCCCCCGCGGGCCCTCGGAATTGATCCACCACCCCGCGGACGGGCGGACCACTAGGGTGGCACCGGGGGGGGGGGGGGGGGGTTGCGCAACCTCCCCTTGCGCCACCCCGGTGGCCCGCCCGCCCGCAGGGTGGCAAATGCAGCCCACATATCGTCAAACAAGAAATGCTGCTGCTGAAAATAAACCCGAAAGAGGTATGAAGTAGATGCATATATTAGAAAAATAGTAAACTAGAAATGGACATACTAAACATGTCGTCCAATGCCAAAAAAAGCAGAAAATATACGACCAGGGATAATGAATGAACAACCCAAGTCCAATCAATTAATAGCTACCCCCGCGTCCTGCCACATGAAAAATTCAATTACTCACCGGAAGGGAAAAAGGTGGTGGTTGGAAAAGTATCCCAGCACAAGGAAAAACCAGACCAAGCAATATGACCATGAATATGCAGATCACTGCCCATCAACCAACCCAACCATCTAACCCTTCAGAGCAGTAACAACAACAACACTTGAGACATGTCCGCCACTAGTTGCATATCCTAAAACCAAATTCCTTGCACGCTAGATATGATGAAGGAATTAATCCACCGATTCCATATGGTATAGTAGTCAGTGAGATATAGACAGGATCCCACCCCACACGAAATTATGGGAAAGCAATGTTAAGAATGTCAGTCTAGAAGGGCATCAAAACACTTGTAGGTATGATGGAGCCAACCTTTAAACATACAAATTAATATATAGATTGCAATCATGAACAATGCCGGAATATGGACAACCTCCGATTGAATAATTTATGAGAAAACATCCAAGATAATCATGAAAACCAGGGAAATAAAAAAAGATCCAATAGCAGCAAAAACCCCACCGATATCCACCCTAAAATCAATAATGGTAGAAACATAAGAAAAAACGTGTTAGACACCTAATCCTCTAAGGGTTGGTGTGGACGCTGAATAGTCTAAGGAAGTCCAAGCTGAGACCTTGGAATACAAAACCAAATGTCATATGAATGTACTATAAATGTATATCATTGTCAATAATAGATATACTCTCATGCTTATATTTAATATTCTGTCGCTGCCATGTATGTGTTTAACATGGTATCAGAGCGGATGTACACATGCCTTTCTCCAATTTGAGCCACTTGTTTTGTGGCATCTTTGTACAGGTCAATTTTGCATTTCATGAATATGTTTTCAGCTAAATTCTAGTTGCCATTTCTGCCCAGTTCTGTAGGAGCTCTAAGAAATGTTCCCTGCATAATTACACCATCTTGTAGAAACGCATTTGTCTGTGGAAATCACGAATACTGTCTTTTGGTTTGCACTGTACCCAGCTAGAGAAATTCCTGTAACGCATGAATCCTTGTAATTCAAGTTCAAATATGCCTCTGCGATTGGCATAGGTTTGCAGCAGCTTTATTGTACTGAACTGCGTTCTTTCCAGCTTTATTTTGTTCTCTGTGGTCCAGGAATTTCTTTGATTCCATATTTTGTCGTGTTTGAAAATATTCCTCTTTTGAATACAGAGAAATTCATGCTTTTTGTATCCTTGGGTTTTTTCCAAATTGTCGCTTGTGTTTTACCAACACCGCTGGGGTATTATCACTCTCCTGTGCCTTATATCGAGCCCTGTAATAGACCTTCGAGGGATTCTTGATCTTTTCCCATTCAATGGCGATCAAAGGAGATGGCCATCCCCTGACTCCGGTGCATTGTTGAAGGTGGATTGGCTCAGAGGGAAGTGTTAGCTTCTAAAAGACTACTTACTCTTGTCCGTGAGACTCTCAAACCAGATCTTGTCCAAAGCATCTGAGGAATTGCTGATGAGCTCTCTAAGAAAAATTTCCTTGTTGCTATAAAAAAAGTGTTGATAATAAGACTCAAAAGCTGGTTGATCTTAGCCTTGAAGGCAAAGGTCTCAACTTCACCAACTTCCGCCATTCTTGGTCCTCCAGTCACATAAGCGCTGCTCCGCTTTGTTGCCCTCCTGAAGGTGTTATGGTGTAGTTTTTACCTCCTCCATACATGTAAAATCCTGATCAGATTGATGTACGAATGGCATGACTAGTGCAATAATATTGTGTTGCGGTGCGTTGAATGGTATTTTGTTGCGTGTGGTATACGTTGTGGTGAACCTGACATTGTGTTGACTATGTTGTGGTATAACTCATCGTGGCTCTTTGTTGCGACATCGCTCTCTGTTGTGGCATCGCTTCTAATCCCTAGTCATACATACAACCCCGCACTCATATAACACTATTCATACAACTTTTGGCACCTCCTATCTAGCGTTTGGCACCTCTTCGACACCAATTTTTGGTGCAACTTCAACACTAGCATTGGGTTCTACGACATCTACTCCATTTGGTGGAACATCTACATTTGGACAAAAGCGTGCATTTGGAGGATTTGGATCACCAAGTCCTGCTCAATCAAGTCCTTTTGGAAGCACTTTTGGACAGACGCAACCAGCTTTTGGGAGTCAACTTTTTGGTGCAAGTAGCCAACCTGCATTTGGATCTACTTCAACGCTTGCGTTTGGTACCACAACCCCTGCATTTGGGTCAACAACTACACTTGCCTTTGGGGCTTCCAGTACTCCATCTTTTGGGGCTTCCAGTACTCCTTCCTTTGGTTTTGGAAGCACTACAACTTTTGGTCAATCGGCTCCATCATTTGGTGCAACATCTACTCCAACATTTGGGAGCAGCACAACATTTGGAAGCACTCCATCTCCTTTTGGTCAGAGTTCGGCTTTTGGAGCTCAGTCAACAACTCGAACATTTGGCAGCCCAGGATTTGGACAAACTACCTTTGGTGGACAACGTGGAGGTAGTAGAGTGGCACCGTATACAAGGACAAATGAGGCAGAGACTGTAGGTGGTCAGGTATCGGGGAAACTTATTTCCATATATGCTATGCAACAATACAAGGATAAAAGTCATGAAGAATTAAGATGGGAGGATTATCAATTGTGAGACAAAGGTGGCCCAAATCCGGCAAGCCAACAACCTGCAGGGGGCGGTATCTTTTCCCAGCCGGGACAGTCTAATCCCTTTGGTCAAACAACACCTTCTTTTGGTCAAACAACACCTGCCTTTGGTCAAGCATCTGCTGCAAATCCTTTTTCGGCTACATCTTCTTCCAGTCCTTTTGGTAATAAACCACCTAGATTTGGTGGTAGCACATTTTCATCTTCATCAAGGTCTGCATTTAATTCACCGTTTGGAGCAACCTCCTCATCCACCCCTTTTGGGACAGGTTCTTCAGCGCCATCTCTTTTTGGATCTTCAACAACATCAGCATTTGGAGTGGAACCCATGAAGGAATATGTTCATGGCAAAAAATATGTCATATGGTATATGGAGGTATAATGAGAGCCTACATACTTGAAGATTTTTGAAAACAAAGTTGTACGCCAATCAATTTTTTTTTGCGGTGATATTATTGTGAAATGGATAGAATAGGTGTTGTATTAGAATTACTGAATACTCTAATACATTTTATTATAGACAATACAATTATGATTGATAAAGCCATTGTCCAGACATTCAAACTTGTTTGAAAAATGTACAAGAAACATTGAATTTTTGCCACTGGAGTCTTAGCTTCAGCAAGATGAGCTACAACAGAAAAAGCATCATTTTGAATTGAATCATCACATTGCAGCAGAAAAAGCATCATTCTGAACTGAAGCATGATTATATGTTTAACAAAACGGAGCACAATACAAAGTCGTATCCTAAAACCGCCTTCCCAAACTGATAAGCGCTGTCCTTTGAGATAGTAGAGCCCAACTAAGTATGCACCACCAGAGATGTCAATAAAACACACCTTGTAGTCATTCTAGCCCCATTACCCAGCATAACATCTCTTCATCTACTTCGCTTCGCCCACATAACCAATAATTATAAATGGTTTAACAGAAACATATTTTTGATTCATGAATCAAGGAAGAAATAATAATACAACCGTTTGTTAAACAAATTTACGAAACGAGGGAGAGATCTCACGGAATTGGCCTATTAAATTTTTTATATCCAATTCATTATGACTTGATACCGAGCTGCCTATTCTCTGCATGATTAAGAGGTCGTGCTGTTGTAATGGCATGTGCTGCCTTGACTTATGAATCAGCGTGAATGAATTCCAATTAATTTTGTTTCTTACTTTATGGAATTATCGCACATCACCGGCGAATCTAACAGTTTGGTTTTTGTATGCGTTTGGTTTGAGTTTATTTCGAAAGTATCACCGTTTGGTTGGATTTTGGTTTTTTTTGCATAATTGTGTTGCGGTGGGTTTTGGTGGCTCTTGCTTTCGCATAATTTTTTTTGTCTAATTCAAATTGATGATGAGTTGGTTCAATTTTCTAACAATCCCCTCGTTAAAAGGATGGGTTATATATGAAATAAAATGATATTTTAAGGTTTAATTTTTTTTTTTTTTTTCGATTTAAATTGATGATGAGTTAGTCTAACCTTCTAACAATCCCCTCGCTAAAAAGACAATGCCAAGAAACTGATGCTAACATGTTCTCATAATTTTCTCTCATGTCTTTGAATGCATCACATTCCAAAATGAAATGTTTTTCTGATTCCACTACCCGACGTGCAAAATGTACACACCCATTCTTCCTAAGCTTCTTTAGGCCTTTTCCATCGTCTTGTCTTTTCCATTGAAGTTGATGCGAGTTGGTCCTTAATTGAGCAATAAGAACTTTTGCCCTCCATGAAATGCTAGCTCCAGTGAACTCTTTTTGTTGTAGATCAAACGTAGGGTTGAATTCCTCAATGTAGTACTTCTTTTTTCTATCCAACTCTTTTCCCTATACCTTTTTACAAAACTTCTCCATAACAAAATCCTTTAGCTTCTTGCTATTTGTAGGACAGACATTGAGGTAGATATTCCATTATTGCATCCATGTGTAGTTTTGTTTCATCCATGTTTTCTTTTTTTCACTCATGCCTTCATTGAAGATAACATTAGGCCATCTACCTACCCTTATTTGCTCAATTAATTTTAGATATCTTATGAGCTGCACTATAGCAATTGCTTTGATGAGAGTTGTCCTTCACTCAATATTATCTCATAAGGTACTGAATTTTTTATTTTGAACTTGGTCATGATAAAGTGTTTTTGGATTTTCTCAATTTGTTTCCATTTTAAGACAAAGGTGCTGCTAGCGCACAATTCAAACTCATATAACATCACTGGACAAACTAAGAGTTCAAAATACACTTTATTCGTTTTTCGTGTATATATATATATATATATATTTTAAGTCTTTTTATTATATTTCGACTATTTTATTCATATCATTTTATTATCTTGCCTTACCATTTTGACCTTATTTGTATGGTTGTGTTTCATATAATATAAAGAAATTATTAGTTTTGTTTATCTTGCCTTAGCTTCTTGACCTTATCCGTGTCATTTGTATGGTTGTGTTTCATATAATACAAAGAAATTGTTAGTTTTGTTTATGTGCATTAATATTACATTTATAATATTTATTTTATGTTGATGTTTTGGTTGCTCTTGCGTTGGCATTTTATAGTGGGTTATATATATAAATAAAGTTCTTTTATGCATTAGCATGTTATAGTGGGTTATATCTATGAATTTTTTTTATTATCTTACGCTATTTTTTTGACTTTATTAGTGTTATGTTACAGTGGGTTATATATATATATATATATATATATATATAAAATTAAGCAAAGTCTTTCGGTAGAAATTACATGAGAGAAATTTTTGGCGAGAGTGTTTTGAACCAACAAGTGTGGTTCATCATCAGGACCATAATTCTTTTATTATCTTATGCAACTTTCTTGACCTTATTCATGTCATTTGTATTGTTGTGTTTCATATAATACAAAGAAATTCTTAGTTTTGTTTATGTTATATGTTACAATGTGTTGCGAAATTAATTTATATAATATTTATTATGTTATAATTTTAATACATACTTATTTAGAAAATAACATTTTTCAATGTTATGATATTACAATATTTTATAAATGTTTTGCAATATATATTAATTTAAAATAAAATTTCAATTAATCTATAGTGTATTATAATAAATTTATAATGTGATTACAATGTTATATCTTAACTATTGATCCACCCTTTTTCTTATGTTAGCAGATAAATAACATGCGAAACACAATGAAGTGATGTGGAAACAAAAGGTGCCACATCACTTTTTCCTGTCTAGTGTTGTCATAAACACAAAAGATAACTATCAAGCAAGAAAGGTGCTAATTACAACAACTAAGACAAATCAACCTCTGAAAAAATCCCAAAGTCAAGCAATAAAGTCATGAGTTACCCAAACACCAAGAAAGGTGTTAGGGTCCAACCATAACCCCTTTATTTATGTAATAAGCCCAAGGGGTCTAGTTAGAGCCATAGTTAGTTAAAGAGTCAATAAAGCCCACATTAATAATAATTGTAAGTGGTTGATCCACATTATAGAAAATGGATCACAATTAGTTGTAAACGTGCCATAGTTAATAAATAAAGTGGTTAACCCATGTTATGCAAGGGACCACTAGTAGTTAGGGTTTTGGATGTCATTAAGCTATAAATAGTCTTAGTTAGTAAGGGAAAGATCATCGAGTCTTATTGTAATTGAGCTTTGCTCTATTGGAGGTTGCCCCCTCGAAGAGGCAAGTGAACATTGTAATATGCTTTTGAATAATAAAATATCCTGCAGTTTGTTTCATTTCATGTGATAATTCTGTGTTTTGGGCTATATTTCTTTATATTTCTATATTCTGGATTCTCGTAGGTCAAGAGTATAACAAGTGGTATCAAATTACTTTCTAGGGCCAAACGTACCTCCAATTTTTGCAGTTTTTTTAGGCTAGAGACGTGTTCTAGCGTCTTTAAACCACGAGATCTATCGTTGAGTGCATAAACCTACACATTTGGGGAGGCATGCATGCAGGAACTACAAGAGGTGGTCACGCTTGTTGGACTCCCTTGTAATCTCTATGAGTATCCCTTCGAGTGCATTAGATAGAGTCGCGCACAGACTAGTCTTCCACATACCCTTGGGTATATCAGAAGCCCCCTAGGATAACCTAAAACCTAACCTTAGATAAGCCGTCAGTTGTCTTGCTGCTACAGTACACTAAGAAAAACACTCGGGGAGATTAATCACACGTATAATAAGGTAGTCAGGTAGTATAACTAAGGGTACGATCAATCCTTCTTAGTTAATGCAATGAAAGATTGGGCCGAGTACTATTGTTGGACCCTTGCATATATTGCGATATGTAGCACCTGACACTCCTTTGTGACCATAATTCCCTCTGCTATCTGAAGATCACCCTTTAACTTATCTTCCAGACTAGATTTAGTTGTTGGGGTTCGACTGCCGTTGTTCAGATCAGATCTAGAAGTTGGGGTTCTGTTGTCACCATATAAATCAGATTCAATAGTTATGGTTTTCACAACATTGTTCAAACTCTTTGTGCAGTGATGGTTTTGACTGCCATAGTCCAGATCAGATTATTGCAACACATTTTGTAGTACCAAGACCTTGGAGTTTCTGTTACTACAGTCCAGGCCCAAATTTTGCAGGATATTTGGTAGTATTAAGCATTCTAGAATTTGGCCACTGTAGTATTGATTAGATGGGTAGAACTCCTTTTGAAGTATAAAAAAATAAGTTTGAGGTCATCCCAGGGCACTTGCAAGAGACTTATCCCATAAGCTTTAGGATGATGAGCTGGTCACAGTGGTACCATTAACTTGTAAGCCAACAAATTTTTTGGTGGTCCCAATTTTTTCCCAACGCAACTTTAAGTGACCCACTCTACTAGACTCCGGAGATTGCCCTCTTTCCAAGCATACTACTCTTAAGTAAGCTCAAAAATTTGTGGGGCTGGTGTATGCTCGGTACCAGATCTCAAGCTATGGCTGCAGAAAGGGTAGTTGAGAAGGTCAACAAACTTAAGAAAAGATTCGAGGAATTAGAGGAGAAAATTTCCGCCCAAATCTCACAACTAGCAAATGTTATAAATACGTCTCTTAAGGAGGAGCCTAGTGTTGATGCACACATAGAAGGAGAATCCAACCATCACATTCACTTCTATGGAAATTACCACTCTTCGAGCCGTCGGACACCCAAGTTGGACATGTGTAAATTTGATGGCTCTAACCCTACAGTATGGGTAACAAAAATGGAACAATATTTCTTCATTAATGATATCTACGATGATGGAACTAAAATAAATGTGGGAGAACTTTACTTGGACCAAGATAGATGACAGTGGCGGCAGTGGCATCAGAAATGTTATCTAGGGAGAGCAACTTGGAACATGTTCTCCAAAGCCATATGTGATCGCTTTGATCGGGAATCTAATTTTTTGGGCCATCTCACTAAGCTCCGACAAATAGGTACAGTAAAGGACTAGATTGCAGTCTTTGAACAATTAGCCATTAGAACTAATGACATACGAGATGAATTTTACTTGGAATGTTTCATTAGTGCCCTAAAGGAAGCCATCCAATCCCATGTCCGGATGCATCACCCAACTACTTGGTTGGATGCATGCCACAAGGCCTTAGATGTGAAATTCATCTCAAATGCCTAGTCTAATCATCCAAATTTTTGTGCCAAGGCACATCCCACCTAGGCTCCAGGCTCTACCCAAACACTTAAGGTTCAAAAGGTGTCACTGATAGAAATGGCCAAAAGAAGGAAACAAGGATTGTGCTACTACTATGATGACAAGTACCTCGCCTAGGCATAAATGCAAGAACCAAAATTATTTCAAATTGATGCTACTGATAATAGCTTAGCAAATGAAGCTTCATCCCTTGAGGTGCACAAGGAAGAAGCAGGTGAAACCCAAACCGACCTAAACAATGATCTCATAACTGTGCGAGATGAGCTGGTTATATTGCTACATGCCTTGGTTGGAATTCCTTTACCCCGGACTCTCAAAATTCAAGGTTTTATTAAACATCAACTCTTAGTAAATTATATATTACAGAGCAATGGAACACATAAAATATTGCAGAAATATAAACACAGAAAATGCATAAAACAAGAGAGACACATATATAGGTGGTTCACCCGCTTTGCGCTACATCCACAGAGAAACAGCCAGTCCTTCTTTTATTATATTATCCAGCAAACTGAAAAGATACAACCTACAATAGATCTACTGTAGGTTGTATCTTTTCAGTTTGTTGGATAATATAATAAAAGAAGGACTGGCTGTTTCCCCGTGGACGTAGCCCAAACCGGGTGAATCACGTATATCTGTGTCTCTCTTGTTTTATGCGTTTTCTGTGTTTATATTTCTGCAATATTTTTTGTGTTCCATTGCTCTGTAATATATAATTTACTAGCAACTGGTATCAGAGCCGAAGGTCTATTTGGCTGATAAATGCGCAGGAGAGAAGGGTTCCTAGTTCGAGTGGGAGCAATGGCGAAAGATGGTAGGTTTAGGGTTGAAAAATTCAACAGCCAAAACTACCAGCTGTGGAAGATGCAGATGGAAGATTACCTGTATCAGAGAGATCTCTACCTACCATTGAGTGGAAAAACAAAGAAGCCAATGAGTATGACAGACATAGAATGGGATATTCTCGACAGAAAGGCACTTGGAACAATACAGCTGTGCCTAGCGGCGTCAGTAGCATTTAATATTTCAAAGGAAATGACAACAGAGGGTTTAATGTCGGCATTAGCCAAACTATATGAAAAACCCTCGGCCTCAAATAAGGTATTTCTTATGAAGCATTTATTTAATATGAATATGTTAGAAGGTGGATCTGTTGCTGATCATTTAAATGAATTTAATACAGTTACCAGTCAATTAAGTTCTGTAGGGGTAACTTTTGATGGTGAAGTTAGGGCTCTATTATTTTTGTGCTCATTGCCAGAAAGTTGGAATGGTTTAGTTAACTTTGTCTCTGGATCAGTACTTTAAAGTTTGATGATGTTGTCGGTGCAATCCTTAGTGAGGAAATGCAACGAAAAAGCTCTGGTGAGACATCGGGTAATGCTTTGATTGCAGAGACTAGGGGAAGAAAAATGGAAAGAGGAAAGAGCCCAAGATATTGCAGTAAGTCAAGAAAAGCTAGATCTAAGTCCAGATCAAAGGGGAAAGAGGAAAGAGCCCAAGATATTGCAGTAAGTCAAGAAAAGCTAGATCTAAGTCCAGATCAGGGATAGTGTGTTGCAAATTCGGGAAGAAAGGACACCTGAAGAAAGACTGCAAGTCTCAGAAGGGAAAAGAAGGAGACGCGCAGCAAGAAACTAATCATGAAGCGAATGTAACAGGTGATGTGTTGCAAGATGCTTTGATTCTTTCATTAGAAAATATTATTGATGCCTGGGTGGTAGATTCGAGGGCCTCATTCCCTGCCACACCTGATAAGAAACATTTTCATGATTATGTTCAAGGAGATTTTGGACAGGTTCGATTGGGTGATGATAAACCCTGTAAAATCATTGGAATGGGCACAATTTTCATAAAATAGCAGAATGGAAGTCAGTGGCTATTGAAGGAGGTAAGGAATGTTTTGGATCTGAAGAAAAATCTGATTTCAACAGGGCAGTTGGGAGGTGAAGGTTGTGTAACTACTTTCACAAATAAAACCTGGAAGGTCAAAAAAGGATCCTTGGTAATAGCGAAAGGAGGAAAGGTTGGTACATTGTATTTATGCAATGGTATTTCTAAATCTGTTAATGCTTTAACCTCTATAGGAGAAGATACGGTATTGTGGCATCATAGACTCAGCCACATGAATGAGAAGGGGATGTAGATTCTTCATTCAAGAAATTTGTTGCCAGGTTTGAAGCATGTTGATTTAAAATTCTGTGAGAATTGTGTTTATGGAAAACAGAAGAGAGCTAGATTCCTTAGAGTTGGGAAAGAAAAGAAGAGAGAAAAATTAGAGCTTGTGCATACAGATGTATGGGGACCTGCTCAGGTATCATCTCTTGGTGGCTCTCATTATTATGTTACTTTTATTGATGATGCAACCAGAAAAACCTGGACTTATTGTATTCAAAATAAATCTGATGTATTTGATACTTTCAAGAAATGGAAATCTTTGGTTGAAAATGAGACAGGAAAAAGGTTGAAGTGTCTCAGATCAGACAATGGAGGTGAATATTGCAGCAAAGAGTTTGATAGGTACTGTTCTGAGAATGGAATTCGCAGAGAAAAGACAGTTCTAGGAACACCACAAGAAAATGGTGTGCCAGAAAGGATGAACAAGACAATCATGGAGCGTGCAAGGTGCATGAGATTGCATGCAAGATTGCCTTTACAATTTTGGGCAGATGCTGTAGATACTGCTATTTATCTAATAAACAGAGGGTCTTCAAGTTCCTTGGATGCTGGTATTCCAGAGGAGGCGTGGACAGGTAAAAAGGTAAACTACTCTTTTTTAAAGACTTTTGGTTGTGAAGAATTTGTCCACATTAATAAAGAAAATAGAACAAAGCTTGAGGCAAAATCAAAGAAATGTACCTTTATTGGATATGGTGTTAATGATTTTGGTTATCGCTTTTATGATTATGAAAAACATAAAATCATTAGGAGCAGAGATGTCATATTCAATGAAAAGGTTTTGTATAAGGATCAGCTACAGGAAAAAGAAAACAGAGAATACATAGTGCTTGATGAGATCACAAGAAAAGTGATGGTGCCTGAAAATCATAATGATCAACAGCCAGAACAACAACCACAACAACAACAAGCACTTCAAACACTTGAAAGTGGTGTTAGAAGATCTACTAGGATGAGTAGACCCCCTGAACGATACTCTCCTTCATTATATTATGTATTGTTGACTGATTCTGGTGAACCAGAATGTTATGAAGAAGCAGTGCGGGTAGAAACCAGGAAGAAGTGGGAGCAAGCCATGAAAGAAGAGATGGACTCCTTAGCACATAACTAGACTTGGGACTTAGTCAGGTTGCCTGCAGGTAAAACATCATTGCAGAATAAATGGGTTTACAAGTTGAAGGAAGAAGATGGAGGTAGAAAAAGGTATAAAGCTAGACTTGTGATGAAAGGGTTTGCACAGAAAAAGGGTATAGACTTTGATGAAATATTTTCTCCTGTTATGAAAATGACTTCAATCATAACTATTCTAAGTCTAGTAGTAGCTAAAGATTTTCATCTTGAGCAGTTAGATGTAAAGACAACCTTTCTCCATGGGGATTTGGAGGAAGAGATATATATGCAGTAGCCTAAAAACCCACATGTTTTCCATTGAAATGGGTGGTTGCGACATTGTCCTTGGTGTTGAATGGATTCGCGCACTGGGCCCTATCACAATTTCTAGGAGTTATATATGAGATTTAACTAGAATGACCACATTCATACATTGAGGGGGCTCCAGGTAGGTGCTCCTATTGTCATCAGCTCGCATCGAATGGAGCAGCTTTTAAAAAAGGGCCATCATGGAGTAGTCACCTAATTTAATGCCATATAGGTTATTGAATCGACTACTCGTCATATTCATCCTCATATGAAACATGTATTAGATCGACACCAGCATGTCTTTGACAAACTTATAGAGATTCCACCCTCTAGGGATGAACATGATCATAGAATCCCTTTGGTCCCGGGTGCCCAACAGCCTAATGTCTGCCTATATCGATATCCTTTTGCCCAAAAGAATGAAATTAAAAACATCATCAAGGAACTCCTTGAATCCAATGTTATCTGTCCCAACATCAACCCTTATTCATCTTTAATGGTCATGGTTCTAAATAAATATGGATAATGATGAATGTGTCTGCAATTTCAGGCCCTTAATAAGCTCACTATCAAGGACAAATTTCCTATTCTGGTTGTTGATGATCTACTTGATGAACTACATGGTGCTAAATTATTTACCAAGCTAGACCTCTGCTCAGGCTATCACCAAATATGCATGAAGGAAGTAGACATTCCCAAGACAACCTTCTGAACTCATGAAGGCCATTATGAATTCCTAGCCATTCCATTTGGTCTCTTTAATGATCCATCCACTTTTCAAAGCCTCATGAACCACCTTCTGAAACCATATCTCAGAAAATTTATCCTGGTCTTCTTCGATGACATTCTCATCTACAACATAACCTGGGAGAAACATCTTCAACATGTAGACCAGATATTGCATATGCTCCAAGATCATAAATTATTTGTCAAATTATCTAAGTGATCCTTTGGCGTGGAAGAAGAAGGGTATTTGGGATGCATTGTGGGTCATGAAGGAGTGAGGGTTGATCCAAAAATGATTTAGGAAATGCAAGATTGGCCCTAACCAAAAACTTTGAAGAGTTTGAGGGGATTATTGGGTCTCACTGGCTACTATCACAAATTTTTCCGAAATTATGGATGCATTGCCAGACCCCTCATTAATATTCTCAAGAAAAAATAATTTCTCTGGACTGACACAGCTCAGCATGCCTTATTGGCTCTCAAATAGGCCATGTGCTCCACTCCAATATTGGCCTTACCCAACTTCACCAAATCTTTTGTGATTGAATATGATGCTTCAGGTACAAGTATTGGTGTCATATTAATGCAGGAAGGTAGACCATTGGCTTTCACCAGTCAACAACTAAGTGGCAAAAAACATCTGGGTCAATCTACTTATGACAAAGAAATGATGACCATCTTACATGTAGTAGATACCTGATGACCATACTTACTGGAGCAACATTTCCAAATCCACATGGACCATCATAGCCTAAGATATTTTCTATGGCAATTTCTATCATCGCCACAACAAAATAAATGGCTTGCAAAAATGCTAGGATATGATTATGAGATAATTTACAAGAAGGGGCATAACGTGGGCATAATAATGTAGTGGTTGATGCCTTATTGCACCAATTTGAGGATGAGAGCACCCTTCTATCACTCTCTCTAGCCATACCAGATTGGATTGAAGAGGCCCGTAATGAATGGCTCTTCCACCCATCTCTGTCCCAACTCATTAGTAACTTAAGAGAAGATCCTAATTCCTCAACGAACTACTCTTGGAAGGATGAGATTATTTGCTACAAGTATCGAGTAGTGCTATATCCAGCCTCCACCCTCAAAAACTACATCTTGGGTGGGTTGCACTCATCTTCGATTACAGGACATTCATGCTTTCAGAAGACTTATGTATGATCATGTCGTTCTTTCTTTTGGACTGGCATGAAGAATGACATTCTTACTTTTGTAGCTGAATGTGATGTGTGCCAACTCAACAAAGGGGAAACAATCAAGTTATCGATAATCTTATAACCATTACCACTCCCTGCTTCTGTCTGGACAAATGTTTCCATGGATTTCATCACTGGTCTCCCAAATTTGGGCAACAAATTAGTCGTCATGGTGGTTGTTTATAAACTTTCCAAATATGCTCATTTTTGTGCTTTATCACACCCATTTGCCCCAAATTTTGCAGCTCAAGTTTTCTTGGAAAAAATCTTCAAACTACATGGCATGTCGACTTCCATTTTGTTTGATTGAGACCCCACTTTCACCAAAAAAATTGGGCAGGAACTTTTCAAGCTACAGGGCATGCAACTCCAACTAAGTACCTCCTATCGTCTCGAAATTAATGGTCGAATAGAAGCAATCAATAAATGTTTGGAGACCTATTTGAGGTGCTTCACTTTAGACAAGCATCATAAATGGGTATAGTGGATACCTTTAGCTGAATGGTGGTATAATACTAACTATCATGAGGCTACCAAGATGACTCCATATGAGGCAGTGTATGGCCAACTACCACCTTCAATAGTTTCTTATATCCTTGGATGTTCTAAAGTACGGGTAGATGATTAGCTCCTACAAAACCGTGCCGCCATGATCGCTCATCTAAAAAATAATCTACATCAAGCTCAGAATAGTATGAAGCAACAGGTTGACCAACATCATTCTGAGCGCTCATTTAAAGAAGGGGATCAGGTATTCATACGACTCCAACCATATAAGCAAACATCTACCAAAGAAAAGGGATGCCAGAAATTAGCACCAAAATTCTAAGGGCGTTATCAGATACTTCAATGCATAGGAGGAGTCGCTTACAAACTGGTCTTACCACCTACTTCAAAATTCCTTCTGGTCTACCATGTAGCGTGCCTCAAGAAAGTGGTGGAGAACAATGTCAGGGTTCAAACAATTCTAACCAAACTAGATGAGGAAGGCTCACTTTGGGTTTAACCAGAACATGTCCTCGATACTTGTGAAAGACATCTCTGGGGCCACATGATTAAGGAAGTCCCCATCAAGTGGAAATACACCTCTCCGGAAGGTGCGACCTGGGAACCAACCACTATTTTTCAACAGTTTCCACAACTTCAGCCTTGAAGACAAGGTTGCTTTTGATGGGTGAGGGCATGTTAGGGTCCAACCCTAACCCCTTTATTTATGTAATAATCCCAAGTGTCTAAGTCAAATTCATAGTTAGTTAAAGAGCCAATAATTCCTTCATTAATAATAATTGTAAGTGGTTGACCACATTATAGAAAAGGGACCACAATTAGTTGTAAATGGGCCATAGTTAATAAATAAAGTGGTTAACTTGTGTTATGCAATGGACCATTAGTAGTTAGGGTATCACTGGCTACTATCATAAATTTGTCTGAAATTATGGATGCATTGCCAGACCCCTCAATAATATTCTCAAGAAAAAATAATTTCTCTGGACTGACGCAACTCAGCATGCCTTGTTGGCTCTCAAATAGGCCATGTGCTCCACTCCAGTATTGGCCTTACCCAACTTCACCAAATCTTTTGTGATTGAATATGATGCTTCAGGTACAAGTATTGGCGTCATATTAATGCAGGAAGGTAGACCATTGGCTTTCACTAGTTAATAAGTAAGTGGTAAAGAACATCAGGGTCAATCTACTTATGAAAAAGAAATGATGACCATCTTACATGTAGTAGACACCTAACGACCATACTTATTGGGGCGACGTTTCCAAATCCACATGGACCATCATAGCCTAAAATATTTTCTATAGCAATATCTATCATCGCCACAACAAAATAAATGGCTTGCCAAAATGCTAGGATATGATTATGAGATAATTTACAAGAAGGGGCATAGTGTGGGCATAACAATGTAATGGTCGATGCCTTATTGTGCTAATTTGAGGATGAGAGCACCCTTCTATCACTCTCTCTACCCATACCAGATTGGATTGAAGAGGCCCGTAATGAATGGTTCTTCCATCCTTCTCTGTCCCAACTCATTAGTAACTTAAGACAAGATCCTAATTACTCAACAAACTACTCTTGGAAGGATGAGATTATTTGCTACAAGGATTGAGTAGTGCTATCCCCAGCCTCCACCCTCAAAAACTACATCTTGGATGAGTTGCACTCATCTTCGATTGTAGGACATTCATGCTTTTAGAAGACTTATGTATGATCATGTCGTTCTTTCTTTTTGACTAGCATGAAGAATGACATTCTTACTTTTGTAGCTGAATGTGATGTGTGCCAACTCAACAAAGGGGAAAAAATCAAGTTATCGAGAATCTTATAACCATTGCCACTCCCTACTTTTTTCTGGATAGATTTTTCCATGGATTTCATTACTAGTCTCCCAAATTTAGGCAACAAATTAGTCATCATGGTGGTTGTTGATAGACTTTACAAATATGCTCATTTTTGCGCTTTATCACACCCATTTACCCCAAATTTGGTGGCTCAAGTTTTCTTGGAACAAATCTTCAAACTACATGGCATGTCAACTTCCATTGTGTTTGATCGAGACCCCACTTTCACCAAAAAAATTTGGCATGAACTTTTCAAGCTATAGGGCATGCAACTCCAACTAAGTACCTCCTATCATCCCGAAATTAATGGTCGAATATAAGCGATCAGTAAATGTTTGGAGACCTATCTATGGTGCTTCACTTTAGACAAGCATCATCAATGGGTATAGTGGATACCTCTAGCTGAATGGTGGTATAATACTAACTATCATGAGGCTACCAAGATGACTCCATATGAGGCAGTGTATGGCCAACTCCCACCTTCAATAGTTTCTTATATCCATGGATGTTCTAAAGTACAGGTAGGTGATTAGCTCCTACAAAACCGTGTCGCCATGATCACTCATCTAAAAAATAATCTACGTCAAGCTCAGAATAGAATGAAGCAACAGGTTGACCAATATCATTCCGAGCGCTCATTTAAAGAAGGGGATCAAGTATTCCTATGACTCCAACCACATAAGAAAACATCTACCAAAGAAAAGGGATGCCAGAAATTAACACCAAAATTCTATGGACATTATCAGATACTTCAACGCATAGGAGTAGTCGCTTACAAACTAGACTTACCACCTACTTCAAAAATCCATCTAGTCTTCCATGTAGCGTGCCTCAAGAAAGTGGTGGAGAACAATGTCAGGGTTCAAACAATTCTAACAAAACTGGATGAGGAAGGCTCACTTTGGCTTTAACCAGAACATGTCCTCGATACTTGCGAAAGACATCTCTGGGGTCGCATGATTAAGGAAGTCCTCATCAAGTGGAAATTCACCTATCCAGAAGATGCGACCTGGGAACCAACCACTATTCTTCAACAGTTTCCACAACTTCAGCCTTGAAGACAACGCTGCTTTTGATGGGTGAGGGCATGTTAGGGTCCAACCCTAACCCCTTTATTTATGTACTAAACCCAAGGGTCTAAGTCAAATTCTTAGTTAGTTAAAGAGCCAATAAATCCTTCATTAATAATAATTGTAAGTGGTTGACCACATTATAGAAAAGGGACCACAATTAGTTGTAAACGAGCCATAGTTAATAAATAAAGTGGTTAACCGGTGTTATGCAAGGGACCACTAGCAGTTAGGGTTTTGGATGTCATATTTAAACTATAAATAATCTTAGTTAGTAAGGGAAATATCATCGAGTCTTATTGTAATTGAGCTCTGCTTTGTTGGAGGTTTCCCCCTCGAAGAAGCAAGTGAACATTGTAATCCGCTTCTGAATAATAAAATATCTTGCATTTTGTCTCATTTCATGTCATAATTCTGTGTTTTGGGCTATATTTCTTTGTATTTATAGTATTATGAATTCTCGCAAGTCAAGAGTATAACAAAAGGAGGAAATTTTCCAAAATGCAAGGTAAAAGGACCGCTAACAATAAAAAACTAATGCAAGGAAGAAGTGAAACCAACCAAAATCAATAAAGAGTCTCCATAATTTAAAAAAAAATATCTATGGGGGCATTATGGCCACAACAAAATCTTATCATTCATTCAACCCAACAACTTTGAGTGCTTCATAAGAATAATGATGAACATATCAATAAACATACTCCTGTAATTGTCATGCACACATCCCTACAATAAACTCAGAACAATAGAACCCTCAACATATCCCACAATGTCAGTATTCTAATTTCAATCTAAACCCTCTCATTAGCATCCATACTCATGGTCATAAATTCAAACCCTATAAAAACAACAACAACTGATCATGTCATCAAAATTCATACCCTAGCAGTAGCAATACTTAGTCTTCAATATTAGCAAAACATTTATTCCAAAATAATACACTCTTGGAGCAGTGATACCTTAACACATCATCAAGCATTAATTCTCGGTAGAAAACTATAGATATCATTAATGATAACAAGTGGTCATAGTAATTTAAATATGATTATGTCCTTAGAATATACATTCTGAGCTTAAACATTGTTAATTAGTTCTTATTGTCAAATGGATGAGAATAAATAACTAATAACACTGTCATATCCACTATGATCTTGGATGCCAAACAATATTTCTGGCATAGTTACAATCAATACCTTTTCATAAGTTCAACGTTCATAATATGACTCAACTATGACAACTAAGGAAAATAATCACTTAAACAAAGGGCAACTGATCTGTTTTTGTATGATTAGTTTTGTTGTGCTAATAACCATTACAGATTTATAAACATGTGCTTGCTTATTGCTTCTTGTGCTGAGCTTTCATTAGCTGCTTGTGCATACAATCAGGTAAATTTCCTTAAGTTTAAAAATAAATTCATAAGCAAATGGCTTTAGAAACAAATAATGAACAAAAAACATTCACAATGTAGCAAACCATCAAAGAGACACATTAACACAATGTTTTGATGAAGGAGTTCACCCCTCCTGGGCTACATCTCCTTGGTCCAACTTCCATGGCTTGGGCCTCTGTATTAGCTCAATGTGGAAAAATTCTATTTTACAAAGCTCTATGGCTCTTGATACCTGCACCAATGTGTTCAGAATGTCCAAATTAGCCAAGAACACCTATTTATGAGCTCAATTTGGTCGAAAATTGACTTCTCTAGAGCTCAGTTAGTCTTTTCCTACATTTTCTCCTCTAATTCTGGAATATCTCTAGTTAGCGCCGCTAAATTTGGTGGCGGGCCCGAATTTGGGGGCACCGCCAAACTTACTGCCATACTAAACTGTAGTTAATTAATATTTAAACTACACTTAATTAGAGTTAAACCTCGTGATTAGCACAACCACATTCTTTACTTCCAACGGTTTTTATTGGCCTAGTCACATGCGATAACTATTGCATTACCGAAACTATCGACTGACCATTACAGTTACAATGATATCGTTCACATGGAGTCACAGAGTGGTGTGGTTACTGACCACTAAGGTTAACTCAATTGTCACCATGTGGTTTGTAACAACGTTCACATGGGATAATGTTAACCGTTGCGGGTTTGTATGGTTGGAGCCATCGAATAAGCCGCAACTATTTGTGGTTTATGATATTGTGTTCACATCGAGGGAGGGCTGGCCCTCCCCTAACTGCCCAAACTCAAACCATATAATGTTAAATACAAACGAAATTGTAATGTGCTAAGAAACACCCGATAGAGTAGTTGGTAAGAATCACGGACGGTGTGCCGGAGGTCGTGGGTTCGAACCTGACCCCCACCATAATTTTTCTCCAATACGTAGACCTCCAACCTAGCCTTTGGGAGGTGCCACGTGGCATTCTTCCATTGGTCCAAAAATGCACCAATAAGAATGTGCCAAAAAATCACCTATACAACCCACCTAGATAATGCCACTTGTCCATCCCTGATTCGACATTGACCTGGGTTGACCATGCCTAGTCACCTGCCACATTAGCAGTATGGACTACCGACTGTGCAGTGACTAGACATTTTTTTTGAAAATTTCACCTATTTAGTAAAGCGATCAGAACACAATAACTTTCTCATATGAACTTGGTTTTCGACGAAACAAGTTGCATTAGGATCATTTTTCCAAGATAGACATGGTCGTTCAGGTTTCGAGCCATTCTGAGAACTTTGATTTTTGAGCTAAATACTAAGCACTTAATCATTCCTCCCCACTAGAAGCCTTTTGGACCCTAAAAGATACTATCAATTGTTCAACAGGTGAGGGTACAATTCCCTCACCTTCTCGGTCTACAACCATTTGGCTTGAGAAGGATTTTGTCCCTTGAGTCCCACTCTAAGGTATTCAACATCCCCTTTCTTTGAAGTTCTGATTCTTTTGTCAAGTATGATATCTTGCTAAAGCTCATCTAGATATTCTAGGGATAAATCATCTATTGATGGAAAATAAACATGCTCTCCTTGATCATTAATCAAAGGAGGCTCAAACAATCCCAAATTCTCAACATTAACAATAGAGTATATTTGCATATAAGGAGGCAAATCAAGCTTAAATGCATTGTTACCAAATCAGAATTTTAAAAGGACCATAACGGATTGGTTTAAGCTTTTTACATCCCCTTGAATTCTCTCTTTTCTAATATATAACCAAACTTCATCGCCAAATTGAAATTTGTGATCAACCTGGTGTTTGTCATGCCTTACCTTGTAGCTTCTTTGACTTTTCTAAATTTGTTCTTGCACTGTATGATGTATCAACTAAATTTTCCCTATGAACTTCCTTGCCTTATTTATGTCACTGTAACCTTCGATGGCGACATATTCCTCAAAGATGAAGTCCAATGGAGATCTTGGCAAGTACCCATAACATGCCTCAAATTATGATGTGTTTGTTGAAGAACACTTTGCCCTGTTGTATGCATGTTGTATCTAATGCAACTGTTCATCCCTCTGCAATATCCTCTAAGAAGATGAATAACTGTTCGATTGACCACCTTGGTTTGTCCCTCTGTTTGTGGATGAAAGGATGTACTCTTCTTCAACTTTTTGTCCATAATTTCCCACAAATTTGACCAAAAATTCCCAAAAAATCGAGAATCTCGATCACTTACAATAGAAATAGGAAGACCAAAATGAACCCAAATGTTTTGGAAGAAAAGATGAGTTGTTTGTTCAACTATAATTTTCTTTTTACATGGTGTTAATATGCAGATCTTGCTGAACCTGTCTACAACTACATACAAGTAATCATGACCTTTCCTTGATAATGGAAGACCTTCTACAAAATCCATTGAGATACTCTCCCATGGACATGAAGGTACTGGAAGTGGAGTGCATAAACCAAGTTTCCTATTGCTAGGCTTACTTGTAGCACATAAAGAACATCCTCTTATGAAATGAGAAACATTATCCAACATGCGTGTCCAATAATAATACCTTTGAATATTTGCTATTGTCTTGCCTACACCAAAGTGTCCAGTAATCAATGAAGTGTGCGCCTCCCTTATGATACTATTTCTTTCTCCTTGTGGAATACACAACTTTCCCAAGTGATACAACAGACTGTTATGTACATGATAATCCAACTCTTCAGTTTGATTTCCTTGACTCAAGCTTGCATATATGTCTTGAAAGTCACTATCATTTGCATATTGTTCTATGAAACTTTCATGCAAAACAAAATTATGCTTGAGTATAATAGATGAATTTACAATAGGCCTTGAAATCATATCAACTACCTTATTGTAGATTCCCTTTCGTCGCTCTGGTTCTTCCTTCCCTCAATCCCCTTCCCTTCCCTTCCTTTCCTCTCAAGCCCCCTCCCCTAATCAACTCATAAGCCAGGATGAAGCTAAGCACGTATTAAGCCAAGCCCAAATGAAATTGTTGTAGGAAACCCATCCATCTGAAATGTCGTGACTGCTGCAACTTTGAATGTCACTGTAAATACTAAAACGGTTGATGGTCGGTATGGATGATGGTCTCCTTTCCCATCAAATAGTGCTTCCATTTCTTAACACTTTGTACCAATTCATAAAGTTCTTTGTCATATGTGGGGTAGTTAGTTACAACTCCATTAAATATTTCAGAATGAAATGAAATGGGCTTGCCATGCTGCAATAAAATTGCTCCCATGGCATAATCGCTTGCATCTGTTTGAATCTCTAATGGCTGTCTAAGATCCGACAGTACCAATACTAGTGCTGAACTTATCTTTTGCTTCAAAGCATCAAATGCTTTCTGCTGTACATCTCCCCATTGGAAGACTTTCTTGACGCTTGTCAATGCATGTAATGGAGTTGCAATGGAAGAAAAATTAGCAATAAAGTTTCTCCAATATTGTGATACCCCTAAAATGCTTCTTACCTCTATAACTGTATTGGGCTTGGGCCAATTCAAAATGAAATCAACCTTAGAGGGGTCGATCTTCAGCTCACCTCCTCCAACAATGTGTCCCAAATACACCAAAGAAGTCTTGCCAAATTTACACTTCGACATCTTTAAAAACAACTATTATTTTCTCAAGACAACAAGTAATTTGTTTACATGCATGCCATGTTCATCTCTTGACTTGATGAATATGAGGATATCATCTAAGTAGACATTGAAAAAATAATCTAGAAATGGTCTCAACACATCATTCATTACCCTCATGAAAGTCGCTGGAGCATTTGTAAGACCGAAAGGCATAAAAAGCCACTCAAACAATCCTTGTTTAGTTTTAAATGTAGTTTTCCAAATGTCTTCTTCAGCTATCCTAACTTGATGATAACCACTTCATAAATATAACTTAGTGAAATACTTTGCATACCTCAACTGATAAAAAAATCATCAATTCTTGGGAGTGGATAACGATTCTTTACTGTGATTTTGTTCAGTGCACGAAAATCCACACACATGTGCCAAGTTCCATCCTTCTTTGGCACCAATACAATGGGCGAACCACATGATGAAGTAGATGGGCATATGATACCTTTGCTCAGCAATTCTTGAATTTTATTTTTGATTTCCAAGCTCTCCATAGTATACATGCGATACATGCCAATGTTCGGAAGAGGAACATCCTGTTGCAACTGAATCTCATGCTAAATTCCCATCTTGGGAGGTAACCCCTTTGGTTCCTAAAACATCTCGCCATGCTTGCTTACCACATCAAACAAATCAGATTTCAATTTATCATCACAACCTTCAAAAGATTCATAATCAATATCATATGTTTTCTTGATCATGAGAAGCATACAATTTTTTCTTGCATTTACTAGTCTCTCCATCTCCACCATCCTCATCATCTTCCTCATCATCTCCATCATCTCACACGACATCATCTTCCACTACCACCACTGAAACTGCCCATACTCATTCAAAAACCCCAAAAGGAAAGACTCCATTACTAAAATTGGACATAAAATTTGAACTTCCCCTGTACAATGAAGAGGTAAACGCAGAAAAGTTGGACAATTGGATTCAACAGTTGGAGCTATACTACAGAATTCAGAACCTTCAATAAGATGACATAGAGATACAATTGGCTTCAATATGGTTAGAAGGAGCTACACTAGTTTGGTGGGAAGCAAAGACTCAAGAGGAAATGAGAATCCATGGTAAGATATCCATCACTTGGGTTGAATTTTTTTATGTAATTAAAATACAGTTTTATCCTTTAACCTATATGCAAAAATCCATTATGAGTTAGCATAATTTTAGGCAGCTTAAAGGCCAAACAATCCAAGATTATACACAGGAGTTTAGGAAAAGGGCTTTGTTATTAGGAGTGAATTTGAATTCCAAAGATACATTGCTCAAATATATTGGGGGTTTACATTCCTATCTGAACCTATGGCAACCTTCCCTTTAAAACCTAGGCATATAATTGATAGAATAACTTCAAACCTGTAATGACTTTAAACCTAGACATACAATGGTTAGAATAACTTCAAACCTCTAATGAACCTTTGCCACACTCAACAATCATTATACTTAAGATTTAAATCAACAAAAGCATAGAAAAACAATAAATTTCATGAATATCATACTTGATTAAATCAATCCTGACAAACTTCATTACTCAGTACTCCATGGATAACCAACTTTGCAGGCTCAACCACAAACAAGCTTCAAATCACTACTAATCATCTTCAGAAGATTAGGCGTTTGAGCAAACCCAGTCTCATAATGGTGAAAAAAACTATACATATGTTATATAACTCAAAAAAATTCATGTTTATGGCATTATACTTCATTTAGGGAAAACAAAATTCATTTTTCAGTATATTAATACTAGGAATTTCTCATCTTGTCCATCTATTTGGTCAAAGTTTCAACCCTGTCACAATAAGAAATCTTCGCCTAAAAGGAAACTTAATATTAAAAAAAGAAGATAAAATTGACCCCGATGCAATAATAGCCTTGGCCTCTTGGATTGGATCAACTCAACCCATGAATAGGTTCATTATTGAAAAATACAACAATTATAGATTATGAATTCAAAACAACTCAGTTGATCTTCACTTCGTATATAAGTAGGGTATAACTAGTTCTAGTATGATAGACAATAGTTCTAGATAAATCAGCTCCAGTGACATGGAAACCCTAAGGATTGTTCATCGTGCTAATCCGTTATCTCTCACACCATCACACAATAGCTTTAAGAAAATGACTCCTTTCTAAAACAAATGAGTACTACAAGGTTTACAGATGAAAGTATATGACGTATGTCTTCATTCAAAGTTATATTCTACTTCATGGAGGTGAATTTTCAATCACAAATATTCAATTTAGAATTTCAACACACATGCATGAGAAGAATGATAATTGTAGAGATGTCATCACCTTGACCAACTTGAAAAGTTTATCTTTGCACAATGCCAAAACATAGCTTTTCTTAGTTTTTGAGGTTCTAATTTAGACTAAAATTTGTCTCTACTCTAATTCATTACTAACTATCTGCACACATCGATTCATAGCACATTGCGCTCATCACATCAATATGCAATTTAGAAGGAAAAAATGCACCAACCAAACATATTTTCTCTAGATTAGAGATAACCATTAAACCATATCAACTCTACTAGTGCATCAGAGCAAATAAAGTTCCATTAATGTAGGAGCTCAGGGAAAACAACATAAACATACTAGGTCAAACATAACACCATTCATGCACTAGGTTAAAGATGATACCATTAACACACATATATAGAACTTGATTTCTCACTCATGCCCTTTGATCATACCATATCAAATGGAACAAGCATGATCACACCAGAGCACACACTCAAGAGATCGACTACAAATATATCATGACCTTGCTTTGAGAACCCATACACACTAAGTCAGATGCTAATGCATCGATCTAGAGACTGATAAATTCATTCCACGTGTTCACAAAACAAAGAAAATACTTTTGTTCCTCTCAAGCCTGAATTTCATGTCATCGGTCAATATGCATTGGATAGATGCAACACACACCACCGATTCATAGAATGTTATTTTCCATAATGCTCATATGAAACCAAACTCTAGACCACTCCATACAAAATATATTCAAAATGCACACCCTTCCAATATCAATAATGATCTATTTATAGTCATCAATCCTCTTTGATGAATCTATCTGATCTTCAATACTATGGGAAAACCGATGGAAGCTTTGATAGGAATCAAGCCAATGCAAAACCATGGGTATGACCAAATCTAAGCATAAAAGATGAATCAAAAACCACATATTTCGAGCCAAATCATTTTCAATTCCTACCAATATCTACGTGGACTAAAACTAGGAACCAAGTGTAAATTATACGTTCTATACAATACAACTCAACGTAATTTAAGCAAAGCTCCAAATATTAGCCAACGTAAATGCTGCTAGCTCCAAACATTTACTTGCATCAACTACTGTTAGAAAACTAGGTTATGGAGATGCATTCATGATCCATATCCAATGATCTAATGCTATCATCATTAACATCAATTCCAACACAAAACAATGCCAACAATGTGCATAACCAGAAGATGATCATACAATATTGGGATCCCAACCATCATGCTGCATGTCCTGCTATTGAGGTGGTTGAGGCTTCAATATTTCCACAAAGCTGGGATGAAGTAGAGGCATATTTTGTGAGGTGTATAGAGTAGGAGGATGAGGTGAAGTTCCTCCAAGATAAATATGGCCAATCTGAGTTAGCTTGTTGAACTCAGAGTGTGCATCAACATGTATAGAAAACCCGATCCTCTTGTTTTTTTTCTCTGCCGAGGACACATTTGTTTTCTTTCCATGAACTTTTTGGTCACCTTGAGAGCCTCTGCTAAAGAAACTCATTATGCACAATAGCCAAAAAAGAATTGTTGTGTAATAATTAATCTCAAAATGTGAGCATACAATCAACAAACTAGAATCTTGTTTGATATCTCGTTTTATGTAAATTTTGAAGTGCTTGATAAAAATACATGGGAACAATAAAATATACAAGAATGGAATTGATCATGCATGAAAAAGGGACTATGTTGTCCAAGGAAATTTATTTTGTAACATGTATCATGATAGAGAGGAACTCATGGCTGGACGACATTCACCCATGCCAATAACTTAGACAACTCTTTCATTTAAGACTTTACAAGAAAAATATGAAAGCTATAACAAATTCTAACTTATAGGTAAAAAAGTGACTATCACAGAACTAAATGGTCCCATTTGACTTTCAAAAGTCTCCAAATTTATCAACATGCAAGAAGTATTATTGGGCCATTGATTTATTTACAACTATAGCAGAGTGTGGATGAATATCAACATTGAAAAATTCAACAAAAGAGAGTTATAATGAGAGATAGAGAAAGGCATCCATGCATGATTAACCAACTCATTATATCTTGATCTAACAACACAAAAACAATGGCACGTGTCTTTGAAAGCCCGTGTAAATAACAATAGGGAAAATCAACTAGAAGTCATATGTGCAATGGAGAAACATATGCCCCTGTTTCACTCTTTTTAACACAATAGAGGGAATTTTTAACTTTTTGGAGAAATGAAGTAATCTATGTGATCCCTTTGTACAAATGAGAATGATTATATCAAGTTTTTATGTTGGGTGCTTGAAATAGCATATACAAGCTTAATTTGTGGAAAGAAAATACATGCTATACTTCAATTGAGCACTTTAGGTAGATAACCAAATCATTGGTGTGAGCCAGGGGATTTCAGATTAGCTTTGGGAGGTGAAAAGTGCTAATATGGAAGACTATGAGGATGAAAGAATGCTAACAGATCCAATTACTATAATTTGTCATAAGATCCATATGAAATGGATATGTGACTCAAACCTTTTATATATTGTCTCGTAAACTTTGTATGAAATGGCTATATGATTCAAAGCTTTTATTTCTCATGCTTCTACTTGTTTTCAATGTCAAGGGAGGAATGGAGGCTTGATATACATATTTTTCTTTTAGCTTGAGACAAGGATTGATGTCCTATAATAATTGGTCCATGAGATAGGGGATACAATTTTCTAGAGATTGCCTACGTGGCAGAAAACTTGTATAATAGAGTACAAAATTGCATGAAGTCAAAGAGTGATTTTTTACCATAGTGAAATTCCCCAATAGAATATACCTATAAGCGATCAGTACGAGTAAAATGATTTTTATAAAAAAAAGGGAGGTGATCTATACGAATCAGAAAGCAAGAGAAGAATATCCACCACTCGACAAGGCATGATAGGGAGAATAAAATCCTCGATGAAACCCAAGAGATTTTTCTTTGGCCATGGAAAACTCGATTTATGAATTGGGTTTTCTTTTGGACCCCAAGATGGCATTTTTATTTGCAGTAGGAAACACATGGTGGTGTACCATGGTACATAATCCTTCCTCTTTATCAGTTAATTTTCATTTTAAAAAAGATAAGATAGACCTACGTGATGGTATCAATCTTGTGAGCAAATATGGAATAGACTAAGGGATAAACAGAAATAGGAAGGGATTCACATGGAATATCCCATAATTTAAGGCCATGACAAAGATTAAAAAATTAAACGTGTGAGTTCTTATATTTATATGGAATAAACAAAGGGATAAACCAAAACAGGAAGGGATTCACATGGAATATCCTAGTCGTGACAAATATTTAAAAAGGAAATGTGTGAGTTATTATATTTACACAGACTGAAAATGATCCATCTTATTTTCTTGAACATTTTCCTAAGCATGTAGAGAAAGAAGAAACACGGGGAAGCGAAAGAATGGAGTGACATGTTGAAAAAGGGGTTAACCCCTCACAAATACAACAAATAAAATTAGACAGAGACTAAATTCACTAAAAGTAGCCATAAATTCATCTCTTTAGGAGATGGGAACTCTTAAATAACTAAACAAAATTGCTTAAATGATAATGGCGGGAGCCTAGTAGCAGCTACCAATAGTTTCTCCAAGATTTTAACACATCATGCTAGGGTTTTGTTGACGGTGCTGGACCCACCAACATGTCAAGGGGATCTCCCCGGTAAGAAGTCCCAATTAGACCTTAGACATTTTGGTGTAGGAGTCCTAATAGTGGGTCCTAAGGTAATGCCTTGACCACGATGTCGCACAGAGGCAAGTAAGACAACTCTTTCAATAACAAGGGCGTGACTGATGCAGAGAGTCAAGGAATGTGTACGAGAGGTTCCAACACTTCAAAGGGAGAGAAAGGTGAAGGTGAGTTCTAGGTTGAAAGGGATCAGTCCCAACTCGGCTAGGAACACACCACACAAAGAACATGCATAGTTTCCAAACACAACAGCCGCCCCGCCACCCCGTGGGCGGGCGGGTGGGTCACCGGGGTAGCCGGGGGGGGGGGGTGTGGGGAGGTGGGGGGTTGCGGCAACCTCCCCCCATGCCACCCCGGTTGCCCACCCGCTCGCAGGGGGAGGTTACCACAGCTTCCCCCCCCCATGCCACCCTGGCGGCTTGCCCGTCCGCTCGCAGGGTGGTGAGAGGGCCGCTGGGGTGGCACGTGGGGAGGCTGTCGCAGCCCACCCACTCGTAGGGTGGAGAGGCGATGTCGTAACCCCCCCTGCGCCACCTCAGTGACTCGCTCGCCCGCAGGGTGGAGGGGCGATTCCACCTCCCCCTGTGCCACCCTAGCAGCCCACCTGCGCAGTGGTGGGGCGATTCCGAGAATCACCCTGCCACCCCGGGGGCAGGCGGGCCGCCAAGGTGGTGCGAGAGGGGTTGGGTGGAGGGCAGTGGTTGAGTCGACTGATTTTCAGGGTGCGGCGGCAGGGTGATGTATTTTTTAATTTTTTTTTTTCAAAATTGTTATGATTTATAAAATTTATTATCATTTATCGTTTTCATTGTTAATTTAAGTTAATATGTTTTCGTCATTTACTGATTTATGTGTTTTTTCAGAAAAATGGCATCAAAGAAGATATCTGTGAATCTTTCTGGACCAAAGACTCTTAAAGGCGTATCTTCAAAAAACATTGGTGAACGAACCCCACCTGAGTAGATGGCTACAAATCTTTCAAGTGCCTCAAATGATAAGAAGATGATTTCATATTGGAAGAAATCAAAAGAAGTGAAACTTCCATCAAGAATCTGGTATGTGAAAGAAAGAGAAAGCCAAAATGTGAATATATATCTATATATTGATATACCAAATGATAATGGAATTTATGACGTGATGAGAAGAGTCATAGACATGTGTTCGGTACCGAACAGTGAAGTTGTTTACATACTTACAAAACTTCCCAAGTCACATGAAATGATTAAATACCAGTTATCATATTCATTGTATGACATGAGAGAGGTATCTACAAAGTTGTGTAAACAAATTGTAAATGAAATGAAACAAAATATTGTAAGTATTGTTATTTATATATTTTTTTTGCGTTCTTGTAACTGTCTCACTATATTTTTTTAGCTTTGTTTTTATTGACATATGATATTTTGTTTGGCAGAATTTTGTTGAAAGTTGTTCAATTAGGTTGGGAGGCATTCATTTCATATAGCATGATATTATGAAAGTTGTCAGCAGTTTCTACTCAGTGTCAGATGAAGATATGACAAACAAGAAAAATGTAGTAATTGATGATGCTACAAAACCACATCCAAGGGATTAGAAAAAAAGGCCTCAAGTGGATAAATCTAGCAAGGGTAGACAAGTTACTTTTGAAGGCGATGAAGTTGAAAATGATAGTGAAGAATATGTTGTCATTACTGAAGATGACATTGGAACTGAGAAGAGCTGTAAAAGACCAAAAGTAATAATGCCTAAGAATAAATCTGTTACAGTTAATGATGAGAATGTTATGAAGAAGAAATGTAAAGTTGAAGATTTTGAAGTAGTCATTACCAACAATCAAGAACCTAGTGAAACTTCAAAAGAAAATAGAGAAATCATTACACCAAGAGCTGATTTAGAGAATGGCATTATCAAAACAAAACAAAATGCCATACGATAGAATTTGACAAAGAGAAACTTAATTGAGGGTGGTCACACATTTCAACTTAATGTCAGACAAATCTATAAGGCAAGTGAAGGACAATGTCAATATCAAGTCAGAAATCCACATCATCTGCATGTTCACAATTTGAAGACATTGATGAGGTACAATCCATATGCTCATGTGGTTAGTTATATGCTTCTTGTTGATCCAGTTCAAGTTCCCAACAAAGAAGAAATTGATAAGTAAAAATGTTTTGAATACAATTATTATGTGCTTGGGGGGAGCAATTCTGTAGAATCTCAAAGACAATTGATGGAGGAATATCCCAATAACCCACGTTTTGAAATAATGAAATGTATCATTTATGCTGGTTTAACAGATACAGAAGCAAAGTTAGTGGCATGGTATCATAATTCAGATAATGAATATAGGATGTCTATGACTTTCATCTAAAGGGTCAGATTTAATCATAGTGAATTTGAAGAAAAATGTGGTGGGGATAGGATAAATGTTCCTGTAGATTTCCGAAAGGAATTTTATATGGAAATAGGCTATCCAATTGAAGAGAAAATCAATTCAAAAGGTGGCAAAGGCGGAAAATTTAGTGATTTATTTAGAGGTGTTGATAACATTTTCCAGTTAGCATTTAGAACTAGAGAGATATGGGAGTTAATTAATGAGATTTTTAGCATGTGGGAAAACATTGGCATTAAAAACTAGAAGGTCAAAAAGTCTAAGCCATTGATATGTAGCAACAGTAAATCAGGTCGTGAAATGAAACAGCTTCCAGAAGATATGACTATCACACCTTGGAGAGCATTGTAAGGACTGAAGGATGAAAAAATTGTCAAAGAAATATTATCTCGTGTGAGGTCAGGGGAATTATCATTGGAGGAAATGTTTGAGGAATTTCAAAAATAAGTTTGTTGAATTATTTTTATTCATTTATAGATTATAATTTTCTTTTAAATATAACATATTGTTCTTGGTAGTATTTGTTATACATATGATTATATTAATTTTTTTTACTTTATCTATGCAGTCACACATTTTACATGAAAATTCAAGAAAAAATGGTTAAATTGTTGAATGAAGATAGTTGGGATGATGTTGTATGCAACTATCCAGATTCAAGTTCTACGTCAACATTAAAAGTTTTTTTATCTTTCATTTAAAAAGGTATGTTGATTTATACATTCATTTTTATTCATCTGTGTACTATTTTTAATTTATAACTTACACATAAATATTTTTTATTTTATAAAAGATGAAGAAGGATGATAATGGAGCGCTAGATAGTTTCATAACCTTTATTGAAAAAATAAAGATCGAAAGACTGAATAAGCAACGTATTAAGAATGTTGAACTTGATCCAAATCTTACTCATTTCATTTGGAATAGGCTAGACACTATTCAATATCAAGTAATACAAGGCGACTGTGAAGACATTGCTAAACTCATACCTACAAGGGATTATGCCCTAATTATTGCAGATATTCCCCATGGTTTCAATATTCCAAACATTGAATATGATAGTGACCCTTATACTTATCAAGCTCTTAGTAAAGTGGTTGCGAGATTTCTAGAAGTCACGTCATCACCATTATGGAGATTTATGACATTTCATTCAGACACACAATTGGCAATGTTATTGTCAAGCTTCAAGGGGAAAACAAATTCAAGGATGCAGCTTACATGGTAAAATGTTTAAAATGTATATTTGATTAATGTTGAAAAATTCATTTATGTACGAGTTAATTGAACTTTTACTATTTCATGTTACAGACAAAAGTCAAATCTTCTTAACCTTGAAGATCAACTATTTATAAATGATTGTGAGTTCATCCATATTGATAGTTGGGCAAAAGATGATAGCTATATGTCTATGATTTTTAATCAGGTAGATGGAAAGAGTCATAGCCAAATACTGACTTATGATGCTGTTGTGAGAAAACTAACATATGAAGACAAAGAAGCAAAATGAGAGATAGTTAACATTTATCAAAAAACAGAGTTATTGATTAACTATCTTATAGACACATGTTCAAATGAAGGAGATTGGGTTCTGGATTTATTTTCTAGCTCATGTAAGTTTTATTATATGGAATTGAATTTCAATATGTTATTTCTTAATTAATATGTCATTGTACTAATTTACTTCAATATTTATTTTGTGCTTGATAATTAGGTACAACACTATCATGTTGCCTTCAAAAAGGAAGAAATTGCATTGAAATTGAAAAAGATCCAATACAATGCAATTTCATTCAGCAAAGAATTAATGCTCTTCAATTTCTTCCAGATGCAATGCAAGAAATTGGGTTGAAGAAAGGGGACTTTAGTGAATTACGTGCGGCAAAGAAGGTAAAGGAACCCCAACCACCATTACACGGAATGATTGGAAAAGCATATATTGGGAGATTCACAGACATCAAAGATCCATTAAAAGAGGAAAATGAGCAAAATGAAGTAGAAAATATTGTGGAAGAAGATAATGATGAAACTCTAGAGGATGAAGAGTTTGGATTACGTGACATTGTTGATTAAATTTAAGTTATGTTTGGAAATTAAGCTCATTTTTTGTAACTATTAATTAGTTATACTTGTAATGTTTTGACTTTGACATTTTATGAGAAGAATATACACTCAATTAAGGTTGTTATGTGTTCAATATTTGTATTATGTGATTTTCGCATTAATTTTTAAGTTAATCATCATTTTTTGAAAAAAAAGGTGATTATTATTATTTTTTTGACATGAAATTCATTTAAAAAAACTATTATTTAACCATTTTTAGTTAAAAATTTCCTATAAAAATTGTGATTTTGACAGGTCATTTCTAGCAAAAAATTATCAAACATGTAGTTTTTTAGTTATATTTATGTTAAAAATGGTTATTTTTATGTCAATTGTTAAAAAATATTTGTTTTAGAGACAATTATTTCATGTGGATTGAAAAATTAATTAACAATGTATATGTTATATACCTAGGGGGGATAATATGGGGTACCCAAGGTAATAATGTAATAATGGGAGGGGCCATAGTAATAAATAAGGTGGTTAACCCATGTCATGTAATGGACCACAAGTAGCTAATAATAATGTAATGGGCCCATGGTATTAGTTGATGGTATGAGGGAACCATGGTAATGACCCATGGTATTGTATGTATGAGGCCTATATAGAGGCTAGAGACTCCACTTGGGAGATAGAGAAGGATTATTGTATGAACAGGCATATGGCTTGTGGAGTGTTCTCCTTCCTTAAGGAGTGAATGTATGGTGTTGCCCTACCATAAAGGTCTTGATATCAATAAAGAGAATCATTTCTATCTATTTCAATCTTATTATTCTTGGGTTTATTTCTGTTATCATATATTTCTGGGTTAGATCTACAACAATTGGTATCGGAGCTTTTTCTTGGGCACAAAAGTGGAGATTTTTATTTTTATTTTTTGCAGGGTTTCGAGGGCGGCGACTTTACAGGTCAGATCTGTAAATTTTGGTGCAAGATCTGTAAAAATCTAATTGCATATATGGATTCTTTGGGAAAAAATACCCAATTTCAAAAAAAAAAAACAGTTGAATCGGAGTCCGGATGAGGGAGATATCGCTGATTTAAAATCAGCTCTTTTTGCAGAAATTTTGGTGACGGCGGGAGAGTAGCAGCACAAATCTGAAATTTCAAGTGTCTGGATCAAGATTTCTACCACATGGGCAGATGCAGAATGATTGTTCAATTTCTAAAAACAGGTTATAATAGAGATTCTGAGCAATATTGACGAAACTGTGACAATTTCAAATTTTCGCCAAGTAAGTGAAATTTTTTCAAACCCTCTTCATGGAAACTTTTACTGGAAAAGATGATAGCCCTACTATTGAAGAATTCATACAAAACATAAAGAAAATATTTGAGGAGAGATGGAAGTATATGGTACCACTTTTTTTGAAAGAAGAGGCCACCATATAGTGGAACTCATTGGACCATATAGCCTTGTCCAAATTCTTGAATGAAGAAATGGAAAAACTCCTTATGGACAAATGGTCTCAGACTAGAAAACAAGATAAGGGGAAACATGTGGGGTTATTTCCTACTGGTATATCTTTATTGCAGGTTCATGGATTGATTCAGAAAGAGAAAATCATTGTTTCTATAAATCCTAGTTGCAAGCATAATTTCATCAATGTTAATTTGGCAAACAAATTGCAAGTTCCAGCTAAACAAATTAAAAATACACAGGTTGATGATGAGGATGTTCAAATTTATAAGGATTTGAAGCTTTCTATGGATAAGTATGTGTTGCATGGTGATTTTTATACTTCAGAGATGGATAATATGGATGTTGTTTTGGGATATCCTTGGATGGAATCTGCGGGTACTCTCAATATTAATGTGCAGAAGAAATTCCTAAAGCTCTGGTATAAAAAGAAGAAAATTACATTACAGGATATTTCCATCAATAAACAGGTAGAGTACATGGAGGCGGAAGCAGAAGATGTTCCAGGGACTGACATATCAGATGATGAGCCCTTGATGATCAACAATCAAACAAAAACAGAGGCTGAAGAAGAAAAGGTTAGAGGGGATGATACATCAGAGGAGGGCTCAGTGGTTGAAGTCATATTGAAAAAGAAGACACCACAACAGGCACCACAGCAGGGTGAAGTAAAGAAAAAGCCATCGTGGGTTAAAACTTCAACATATCATCACCCACATCACCCCGCAAGACAACCATCAAGATGGCAACTAATTAGCCACATGGACAACAACCCCCACATGACAGATCGAGAGGAGCGAAGATCCACCTACTACACATCCACACAAAAGAGCTACCACAGTCAACTTCCATCTCAAGCGAGCGAGGCACCAGCGAGATCGAGGGTTCACCTTTCTCTTGGATGGCTAGATGCACGTGCATGGTACCAGTGGACTACTCTTTTGAGTAGATCTTATTATTTATGTTCTTCCCATGTTTCGGGGACGAAACATGCTTAGGGGGGTGGAATGTTATATACCTAGGGGGGATAATATGGGGTACCAAGGGAGGTACCCAAGGTAATAATGTAATAATGGGATGGGCCATAGTAATAAATAAGGTGGTTAACCCATGTCATGTAAGGGACCACAAGTAGTTAATAATAATGTAATGGGCCCATGGTATTAGTTGATGGTATGAGGGAACCATGGTAATGACCCATGGTATTGTATGTATGAGGCCTATATAGAGGCTAGAGACTCCACTTGGGAGATAGAGAAGGATTATTGTATGAACAAGCATATGGCTTGTGGAATGTTCTCCTTCCTTAAGGAGTGAACGTATGGTGTTGCCCTACCATAAGGGTCTTGATATCAATAAAAAGAATCATTTCTATCTATTTCAATCTTATTATTCTTGGGTTTATTTCTGTTATCATATATTTCTTGGTTAGATCTACAACAGTATAAATATGTAGAATATTGAAAATTCAAAATATCGACCTTTTTCTTTAAATATGCAAAACAATAAAAACCTCATTACAATTTTTTTTTTTTAAATAAAAACAAGAAAATAGGAAGAAGAAGACCACTTCAAAAATTATTAAATTTTACATTTCATACATTAGAAAATTAAAAGTAAAAAAAAAAGCCTTGTAAAAAAAGGACATGGTGTAGAATTACCACTTTTTTAAATCAGCATCAAAATCACTGCCATTCTAAAACGCAATGTACATAAAAAAATCTATAGTGCCAAAAACTTTGCTCTAAAAAAAACATGTGTGTTCTGCATCACCCCTTTTCAAAATCAGGTCACTTTTTTGTTATCTCTACAAAATGGGTAACAGTAACAGTTCCCATTTCAAAGTTTACATTCTTTGTTGTGAAGGCAATTTTGTCATGGTATTTTTTGTGCACCAAGATCTTATTGTAACCTAAGTAGCCACCTAGTAGTGACATCCGTGATGCTCCAACTACTCTTTGCAAAATATGGTCCATCTTAGGAAGAGGGTAATTATCTTTCAGGTATACTTTATTTAGGTTCCAGAAATCAATGCACAACCTTATCTCTCCAGTCTTTTTTTGTACTGGGACCAAATTTTAAATCCAATCAGAGAATCTAATTGGAACAACGATACCAGCTTTAAACAATCTATTTACCTCTTTCTCGATGGATGGCAGCAGCTTTGGATTGATTCTCCTCAACTTTTGTCTAATTTTTTTTTGATCCGGCTTGATAGGAATGGTATGTTGAATGATGTTCTTGTCATATACCTTCAAATCTGAGTAATCCCACACAAAAACATTAGAAAATTCATAAAGAAATTTAACATACTTAGCCTTTGACTCAGGAGATAATGTTTTTGATAACTTAACAAGCTTGGGCTGGTTCGCTGTCCCAATGTTTACATCTTCAACTCCTTTGTCAGTAGGAACCAAGGTTGGTTTTCTTGCTACATCATCTTGATCAAACAACTTCTCTAAAGGTATAAGACCTCTAAGAATAACATTATCCTTCAGCGGTAAAACATCCATCTGATTTACGTCAATGTCTTGTTCATCAGAATCACTAACATCATCAATGAAAGCATTCTTAAACTTCCCTTCATTCTGCAAAAAGGAATTAATTTCATTGTCATCCCAAAAAAATTGCCAATATCTCAGATTATCAGGAACAGTAGGCCTATGTTTGACATGGATTTCAAATTTATTTCTAGAATTCATTGTAATTTTCAGATTGCTCGCTGTTGTAGCAAGTGAATCAAAAATGATGTTTTGACTTCTAGGCACCGGTGACAAGGTATATTCTGGAAACATTTTCAAGATATCCAGGACTGTATTCCTATAAGCTCTCATCCGTGGATGCTTCGCTTGATATTCTCCTTTTACTTGTTTAATCACTAGCTCTGAATCACCATAAACATAAATCTTTTTTGCGCCTAGCTTCTTCAAAATTTTAGACCTGTAATCAATGTCTCGTACTCCACTTCATTATTAGAGCAATCAAAAGCTAATTTATAGTAACACACTCTAACATTACCTGGGACTTTGTCTGGCTGAAAAATAGGACTTCGAATCCAAATTCCAATACCTGCCTCATCTTTACCCAAAGCACCATCGAAGTCTATGCTCCAAAGGCCGGCTTTATCTTCCAGATGTTGGAATTCTTCTTCAGTTTCAATCTTACCTTTGCTGGTTGCTTCATTTGCCTGCTCTTCATTGACTTTATGCTCCTGTGGAGGCTGCTCAGAAGGAATTTCCATTTTTTCCTTTTCTTGATTAAGAACTGCTCTAAAACTCTCAGAAATTTCTGGTACATCATCTACTTCTACAAGCTAAATATCTACATCATTTAATCCACTATCAGTGTACAAAACAAAAGACTCTAAATCTGTATGTACAACATTTATTGGATGATTTATGGGCTTCTATTTACTAGTGATCATATACTTCATCTTCTTTTCCCGGTACAACTTCCTCAATTGACTAAAAACAGGGATTGTAGCATAAGAGAAGTCAAGTTGTAAAGTGCCTTTGAGTTTGGATCCCCACGATCTAGACAACAACATACCAAATCGAGGTGGTATATTAGCTACTACCACATCCATCAAGACATTCTTGGCTAGGATTTGATCTAAGGAAACCACCAAATCTTTGATGAGACCAATGCAGTGAACTCTACCATAATCAAATGAATACAAATCATGATATTTTCAGGTGATATCCAGGCCCAACTTTTCCATGAAGGCATCAAATTGTGGGAAGCTCTAGAATTAAGCATAACATTATGAAGAATATACTCATGCAGTCTAAGACTCAAATAAATGGGCGGGACTTTGCTATCTTCTAGCTAACCTTCTATAGTTAGACCAAAAATAAGTTCAGGGTGATCATCCTCAACATTCACCATGTCAAACAAAGCATCAATTTGCATTATTCTAGACACGTGGTGTTTGTAATGGCTATTCTTAACAAGCTTAGTCAAAGGAATGGACACTTTCAATTTAGTATTTTCACTTTCTAAATTAAAAGGTGTGACTTTTTCTACCTCTTTGGCACCGATGTCCTTCTTATCTATTTTCTCCTTCGTTGCACTATCCTTTTGCTGATTGTCTTTCTCTTTTGCAGCTGTACTTGTTGATGGCTGATTTACCTTGCTGGAATTCTGATCGGCAAGCTCCTTTCCCTTTTTCTGATTGTTTGGGGGATCATTCTTTGATTGAACATCCTTCCTCTTTTGAATAGGATTGACCGGTACATCTCTTCTCCTCAAAGGATACTGTCTCTATTGTGCACTCAAAGCATTCATGTAACCACGCTGATAATCATCAGATTCGGCCTCCAAAACAACATCATTTGCCAAGATGTAATCCTCATCCTTTTGAATGTCAGAACTTTCTGCATACTCTTCATCTTCGATCAGAAATATAGGCATACCATTAGCAGTGAAAAAGTGATTTGTTTCGATTACTGGATCTTCCTCATCTTCTTCTTCTAATCCTTGAACATAATTCTGCTGTAAAGGGGTTCTGGTTTGTTGTTGTTGTTGCGCTGGTTGTTCTGGTGCTTTGTACTCTCTTTGATTGATTCAGAATTGGGGCTGCTAGTGCCCTCTAAAGTTTGGGTTCCGGAACTGAGGTTCAGGTCTGTCTGTGATGGCCAACCGGTCAACCATCCTTTCCATTGTTCGAATCAATGTATCCATTTTTACATCTGAAGTGGATGCTTCTTCTTTCACGGTCGCTCTTTTCTCTGATCTCATTCTTTCTCGTTTGGCCAGCATGTTTGCTTCTACGCTCACAACATCCTTTTGAATGTCTTCTAGAGCTATAGGATCATGTTCATGCAAGTAATATGCCATATCAGCATCAAATCCATTAGGAAACTTAAGTAAAGCCAATCCCTCTGGTGGTTTGATATTTGTAGGGATAACATTGTACACTGCATTAAATCTCACACAATAATCTTCCACACTTTCGCCAACATTTCTTTTGATGTTCTCATATTCGGACAGAATCTGAAGGGGATTCTTCTTCACCTCCCACCGATCTAGGAACTGCCTATGGAGGACGGGTAGAGTAGTGATAGAAGCTTCTGGTAGGGCTTTGAACCATTTCCGAACCTCTCCTCCAAAACTTTCCACAAACAACCTCATTGTCACATCTTCAATTTCAACTTCGTGGAGGTCAAAGAAATCATTCATCTTGTCTATGTGTTGTTGAGTTGTATTGGTTTGAGTACTATCAAAGAAAGGTATTTTGGTTTGATAATTAGTGGGCATGGCACCAGGATTTTGAGGTAAGACCAGGGGTGCATATCGGGCAGCCATAACTGGAGGTGGGGGAGGTGGTGGATTTAAAGCAAGGATTGGGATACTCAGTATACTCAAAGGGGGATTAACGATAGCTTGAGTGGTGTGAACAATCTGTGAAGAAGAAGGCAGGGGGTGAGAGATGGTTTGGGTGGCAGTAGATGCAAAGGAGATATTTCAAAAATCAAAAGATGGCCTAAGAGTCTTATTTTGCACCCAAGTGTTTAAATTTGAAGAGAGGTTTTGCAACTGATGAAGAGTATGAATACGTTGTGACCCTCATTTATTTTGTGAAATCAAGTCTTCAATGGGGTTGTAAAAAGATATAGAAGAATCAACAACTGTCTGATCAATCCAACTTAAATATTTACTGCAAAATAAACTTTTCTCAAAATTAACATCAAACTCAATATCTTGCAAAGTGTCTAACCTTCCCGGGAGTGAATTAACACGAGGAATGAAATCCTCACTTGATTTTTCTTCGGCTAAACTGGATTTCTCTACAACTTTCTTAGATTTCACCCAATTTTATGAGGATCACTGACAATGGTTGGAGGATTCAGATTTGGATTGGATCTGGTGTACTTTCAAGAAGCCAATATGTCTAATTTTGAAATTTTATATATTGCTTTACAACTTTCCAATTCAGCCTAGTAAATTCTAAAACTCATCATCCACAAGCTTAAGAATTCAATGAAACATCTTACTGCGGTGATTAACTTCTGATCTTTCGTTCCTTAGTATGGTCGCCACTATGTTATCACCTGGATTGAACCTCAGGCTGAAGGAAGGCAATGCCAGGATAACCACAAATCACGCTTATCCAAGTAGCTAACCGTACTATGCTAGGAGAGGGCTCTCTCTATAAGGATCTCAGCCAAGATGACTGGATCAAGAAAATGGTATTAGGCTAGGTATAGTAGCACAAGGTTTGATTTGATTTTGAAGGGTTTCGCTGGATCAGGAAGAGCCAAACAGTTAGGGCAAGGAAATTAGGTCAAAATTGCAGGGTGTTTAATGGGGCAAGGTAGGTACAAGGCTCAACACTCTAGGGTTTGATGGGTGAGGTGATTCAAGACAGGTGAGGAGCTAGAAAGAGCATGTAAGCAACATGGATTCTTCCTAAACTGAAGAAAACATAGACTGTGAATATTTTCCCAAAACAGAGCATAAATATTATGGGTTTTGCCTATCAACTTGAAAACATCCACTTTAAAGAGCATGAAATGATGAAATGGAATCAAAAATACATTTTAACACATGAAAACATAAGAAAAACTAAACTGAGCATCATACCACATGGATCCCAAAGAAATAGCTGCAATTTTTCATTAATCTCTTGTTGTAACCGATACAAATTGATGTCTATCAAAGCCTAAGCATCCCACTGAGTCCAACCCTTTACAATGAGAAAGAAGAAGAAGATATAGACATTAATTCAACCTCCTCCCATCGTCAGGGGTCGAATCCCTAAGATGAGGAGCTAATCTAACCAAAACTGAACAAGAAACTGGAATATAGGAATCCTAGCAACTTGCCTCTAAAAGTGAGGAAACTGATTCATTTGTCCTCAAGATAACTTTTAATCTGTTGGCATTATGACTTAGGTTTGGCACTATGGCATAGGTGTTGTCCTTGATGGAAACTCACTCTGATGACATATCTTAGTTCAGGCTCTCAGAATGAAGGAAAAAGATATATACGCAGGTTCACCTTGACCAAGACGTGTATACACGCGAGTTAGACATTTCCAAAGACGCGTATGCATATACATGCAATTTCACGCAAGGAAAAGCACATACATATGGGAGAACTTATTTTTGTTCCGTGGCATTTAGTCCTTGGTATTTGAGCCTATGGTTTTGGACCATAGTATCTCGTCAGATGTGTTGATCCCAAGTATTGGGTCCATGGTATTGGTTTGTTATGGTTTTGGACCGTGGTATTATGAAAGGCCTAAGACTATAAAAGAGGAAGGAGATCATTAGGCAAGGATCATCTGATGTATTGAATATTTGAAGACGTGCAAGTGATTGGTTTGTGTGGCTGGATCTGAATCAAGGAGGAACCTGAGCATTACAAGATAGATAAGTTTTATTGATGGGTCGAGATCTCAAGGCTTGAATAGTAATATATTTTTGTGATTTGATCTGTTATAATCGGTGCATAATTAGATCTATAAATCTGATAATCTGAGTATAACTGAAGTTTGTTTAAGTGTAAAGGGTGAATTGTCTTTTATAGATCTATACATAGGTTCGGCTCTGCAAAGGCACGTATACACACAGGTTCAATAAGAGAAGAAAGCGTATACGCTGGTTGACCTTGATTCAGCTGCGTATGTACACATGTTTATTCATAGTGAAGTAGTGTACGTCTCTTGAAATATGTTTTAGCTGCTTCTGTGGATTGTTGCAGTGTTCTGAGTTCAGCATTGGTGTCTGGTTACTAGTATTGTTTTCTGGTTATAACATTCTGAGAAGTTATTGGTTGATTCAGTAGTTGTTTGTGGAAAGGAGATTGGTTGATGCACATATACTTGATGTTTGTTTGATATTCATGGGTCAAGTCTGAAAATTGATGAAACGTGGTCCCTGGAAGAGAAGAGAAGGTTGTAGCCTTCTGTAGGTCGGCACCTACGTACTAGTATCTCAGCTACTACAAGAGCTAAGGGGGTTGTAGCTCCCTTCCAGGAGAAGCTGGAGAACGAGAGAGGGTTGTAGCTCTCTGCAGGTTGTATCCTGCGTACTGGTATAAGTCTGCACCAATACAGAATCATTGTAAAAAGAATTTTCTAATTAAAAGAAGATAGAGACGAATTGCAGCAGGTGGTTTTCACCCACATTGGGTTTCCACCTTATATCTTGTGTTCTTGTGTGTGATTGTCTTCTACTCTGTTTTTATTGTTCCTGGTTACTGTTTATATGACTTTGATGCACAGATTAATGATCAACATCTGTAGAATACATTAAATTATAAGTCTGCATGGTATACGCTGGTTTTCTTATCTGAAGTTGCGTATATACGCAGTTTTCTCTAACTGAAGTAGCGTATATGATCTGGGTGTGAAATAAAAATATTTGACTTAATAATACTGATTCACCCCCCCTCTCAGTATTATTTCCAACAATTGGTATCAGAGCAGGTCCTTTAGAAGAAGCTTGATCGCTTGAAGGAAGATCTATCATCATGAGCAACTACGAGAGAGAAGCCTCAATCAGGCCACCAATTTTTGATGGGACCAACTTCGTCTATTGGAAGGTAAGAATTACAGCCTATCTTCAATCTCTTGGTACAAAAGTCTGGGATATCATAGATACAGGGTACACATTTCCATCAACAACTCCTACAGATCCGGCTGGGAAGAAGCAGTATGAAACAAATGCAAAGGCTGTCAATACTCTATTAGGGAGTCTATCTCAAACAGAATTCGTCAAGGTTATGCAGCTCAAAACTGCAAAAGAAATATGGGACAAGATCGTTCTGAGCTATGAAGGAGATGAACAGGTAAAACGAGCAAAACTTCAAACCCTCAGAATTCAGTATGAAAATCTCAGAATGCACAATGATGAAAGTGTGGCTAACTATTTCCTTCATATAGATGAGATTGTTAATTGTATGAAAAACTTGGGTGAAGAAATAAAAGAGGTTGTTTTGGTTGAAAAGGTTCTAAGATCTTTGTCTTCTAAGTTTGAATCAAAAGTTTCTGCCATAGAAGAAAAGCAGAATCTACAAAGCCTTACCATGTCACAGCTGCATGGAATTCTAACTGCTTACGAAATGAGAAAAGGAGGACCATCAGACAGGAGAGAAGCTGCATTCAAGGCTTCAGGAAAAGGAGATTACTATGAGTCAGGACATATGTCAGAAGAAGAGGAAGAATCAAATTTTGTCAAGAACCTCCAACGGGGAACTGGAAGATTCAGAGGTAAGCTGCCTTTCAAATGCTTTGCTTGTGGAAGAGTCGGTCATTATGCTGCAAAATGTCCTCATAAAGATAAACTAGAAAAAGGTAAGGAACCTGTCAAATGGAATAGAAAGTAGAATAAGAAGGGCTATTACACACATGAAGACAGTGATGGATTGTCAAATAGTGATGAAGATGAACGAGGTAATGATGATAGACTTTTGATGGCTTTTGAAGATGATGATTTCTTGGATGCTATAAATGAAGAAGGTCTTTATGAAGAAATTTCTAGACTTAAAGTTTGTTTAGAGGAAAAGAATATGATTATAGATACTCTAACATTCCAACTTGCCGAAAAAGATAAATACAATGAAAAGTTAGAATGTGAAATTGTGGGACTTAGAAAAGAAATTGAGAAAACAAAAGCCCTTAATCTCAGATTTGCTAAAGGATCTGAAACTTTAGATGAGATTATCAAAGTGCAGCGTTCTCCACTAATCAAGACAGGTCTGGGATATAATGAAGAAGCATCTCAAGCGCAGGAGCCATCCACCTCCAAAAGTTATCTTGATGCAGCAAGGAGTGAACAAATTGACAATCGATAGCAAAGGCACAATGGAGATCACCAGGTAAATCAGGGACAATTTACCTCAAGAATGAACAGAGACTACCAGGTAAATCGGGGGCAATCTACTTTAAGGATGAACAGAAGCTACAACCAGCCACAGGTAAAACATTCTCAATTTGCCTCAAGAATGGATGTCAATAGAAACTGCAATCATTCGGTTGGTAGATTTGATAATCACAAGAGTTTCTTCAATGGCCAGTGTTTCTCTTGTCATAGCTTTGGTCACAAAGCAGCTCAATGTGTTGCCTATAAGACAATCATGACTAGAGAAGCTCAAAAACAAAGAAGTATGGCTGGGATCATGAAAAGGACCTACAATAACTTTTCTGCTCTTGAAAATGAAATAGAATGTTCTATTTGTAACAACTTCGGTCATGAAGATTTTGAATGCAGGAGCAGGTTTCGGCAGACAACTCAGAAGGAACAAGTCTCAAGTGCCAAAACATGGAGAATGAAAGAACTGCAACCGGAAAGATGTGGGATAGCCTTATATGCAGAAGGACAGGAAAATCAATGGTATATCGACAGTGGATGTTCGAAACATATGACAGGTGATAAAGAAAAACTTCAATCATATAGTGCCTTAGAAAAGGCAAAGAAGGTCTCATTTGGAAATGACACCCCTGCGTTCATAAAAGGTAAAGGTTTTGTTCAGTTGAAAGAAAAGGTCAAAGCTGGAAATGTTATGTATGTTGATGGCTTAAAGCATAATCTATTGAGTGTCAGTCAGATGTGCGATCAAGGAACTGAGGTAATATTTCGATCAAATGGATGTAGTGTTCGTGATCTTGATACAAGAAAAACAGTGATCAAAGGCATAAGAACTCCAAATAATTTATACATATTCAAAGAAGGACAACATCAATGCTATCTAAGCAAGAATGATAAACATTGGCTATGGCACAGAAGATTGGGGCATCTTAGCTTTTCTCAGATAAGGAAAGCAAGTAAATATCAAGCGGTTCGTGATCTTCCTGACATCAGAATTCCAGATACAATATGAAAATCATGTCAGTTTGGTAAGCAAACCAGAACTAATTTCCTTGAGAAGGAAGGATCAGCTAGCAGGCCACTTGAACTTGTCCATACTGACATATGTGGGCCAACTAGGAAGAAGTCACCTCGAGGTGAAGAGTACTTCATATTGTTTATTGACGACTTTTCAAGGATGTGTTGGTTAGGACTCATGAAGTATAAAGATGAAGTTTTTGAAAAGTTCAAATCATTCAAAGCCTTAGTTGAAAACGAATCAGATCAATGAATCAAATGTCTCAGATCTGATCGAGGAGGAGAATTTACCTCATATGAATTTTTCGATTTTTGTGAAGAACATGGCATAAGAAGGGAATTTTATGCTACAAGGACACCTCATCAAAATGGAGTAGTGGAAAGGATGAACATAACGGTTCAACAAATGGCTCGTGCTATGCTCGACGAATCTGGAACTCCCACAACCTTCTGGGGTGAAGCCGCATTTGCTGCAGTAACTATTCTTAACAAGACAAATGTTCGGGTAAACGACACTTAGACTCCTCATGAACTTTGGTATGGTAAGACTCCCACAGTGAAATACTTCAAAATTTTTGGAAGCAAATTCTACATTAAAAAAACTAATGAAAATCTTGGCAAGTTTGAACCTAGAGTAGATGAAGGCATTCTCCTTAGTTACTCTCCCCATAGCAAAGCATATAAGTGTTACAATAAAAGACTTGGAAAAATTATTGAAAGTATTGATGTAGTGATTGATGAAGAAGGAAATACCTCTAGGCAGGAAAGATCTGAAGTTTTCGAAGATGATGAGGACTATCCCTCAACATCAAATCAGATTCATGATGAAGAAACCCATGAGGCACCAGAAGAACAAATAAGAATAGAAGAAAAGACTCCATCCAAATACGTTCAGAAGAATCATCCAGAATCTCAAATTTTGGGGCAGAAAGAGGCAGGTGTACAAACAAGGAGAACCATTTCAGAAGCTTCAAGCTCTCTAGCATTGCTCTCCTCCACCGAACCACAAAAATGTAAGAGAAGCATGCAAAGATGAATGCTGGGTCAAGGCAATGAATGAAGAACTTGAGAAGATTGAAAGGAATAACACTTGGGAGTTGGTTCCTAGACCAAAAGATAAGAATGTCATAGGGACAAAGTGGATTTTCAAAAATAAGCTGAATGAAAATGGAGATGTGGTTAGAAACAAGCCAAGAATTGTTTGTAAAGGATATGCGCAACAAGAAGGCATAAACTTTGAAGAAACATTTGCACCAGTGGCTAGACTTGAGGCTATAAGAATGTTCCTTGCTCTCTCTAGCTTTCAAAAGTTCAAAGTATTTCATATGGGCGTAAAATCTGCCTTTCTGAATGGAGACTTGAATGAAGAAGTGTACATTGAACAACCAGATGGGTTCATCCTTGGAAATGATCCAAATCTTGTCTGCAGACTCAAAAAGGCTCTCTATGGTCTTAAACAAGCTCCAAGGGCTTGGTATTTTCTGTTGGATGAGTACCTTCATCAACAAGGTTTTGCAAAAGGATCAACAGACAACAATCTATATATAAAGGTTGACAATGAAAAGTTGCTAATACTTGTTGTGTATGTTGATGATATCATCTTTGGCAGCAATGAAGAAGACATGAGTCAAAATTTTTCCTTGGTAATGCAAAAGGAGTTTGAAATGTCCATGCTTGGTGAGCTCACATATTTTCTTGGTTTACAAGTCCAACAAAACAAAGACGACATTTTTCTATCACAAACCAAGTATCTCAAGTAGATCTTGAAGAAATATGGGATGGAGGATTCGAAACCAGTATGTACTCCTATGGTTACAGGATGCAGTCTCAGCACAAATGATGAATCAGCAGCTGTACATCAACCTACCTATAGATCCATGGTTGGTAGTCTACTCTATCTAACAGGTACCTGACCAGACATTATGCATGCAGTAGGGATAGTTGGAAGGTTTCAGGAAAATCCAAAGGAAACTCATCTTCAGGAAGTCAAGAGAATTTTCAAATACCTTCAAGGGACTCAAAACTATGGTTTATGGTATCCTAGAGATACAAATATCACACTTCATGCATATACAAATGCAGATTGGGCAGGTAGCGTGGATGACAGGAAAAGCACTAGTGGTGGTGCATTCTTCATGGGCCCTAGATTAGTATCACAGTTCAACAAGAAACAAAGTTCCATTGCATTATCTACAGCTGAAGCAGAGTATGTAGCTGCTACATCTTGCTGCACACAACTCCTTTGGATGATGCAAACATTGCAAGATCTTCAAATCACTTGTACTCCACCTATTTCCATTTTTTGTGATAATACAAGTGCAATCAACATTTCAAAGAATCCTGTCATGCATTCAAAGACCAAGCACATACCTATTAAATACCATTTTCTTCAAGAACAAGTGCTTGAACAAAAGGTCAAGTTGGAGTATGTTCCCTCTAAGGAACAAGTTGCTGATATTCTCACCAAACCACTACCTAGGGAGACATTTGAATACCTCAGACAGAAGCTGGGGTAGTTGATGCATCATCTTGCTGTTGAAACCTGTCTGTTTCAGAGAAATGTGGTTGTATGCGAGTTGCATGAGGAGGATCCGCATACATACGCCAATTTATGCAGATAGAGTCGCGTATATGGTGGTTTGAAGGAAATCAGTGGGGACAAACTCTGGTTGAAGAGAGTCTGATATGGGTCTGACGAGAGACCATCTGGCATAGGTTCAGGGGGAGCAGATAATCTTCTAATAATGCATTGTTGGCATTACATTAGAAGCTCTTGGTTTGAGTACACAAGCTGTTTTGGGTTCAGGTGGATCAGCTGCAGAAGGAGAACAGAAGGAGAACATGGTTGCTGATCTGAATAGTGCTGTTGATATTAGTTATTGGTGACCTTCATAGTCTGGATCTAAATTTTTCGTCTCTATGTCATGTATATCTTTTATTATCAAGGTCATGTAACGACCTATTTTTGGTTTCCCCACTATGCCTGGGATGAATGATGTAATGTACTTGGTTTTCATATGTAAATTTCTGATGTATCCCCACTTGGTTGGGTGGATGATCCCTGTTAGAGTCGGTCTAGTAGCCCTCCATCAGCGATCAAAGCTCTTTGCATTTGCATAAGTAGGTGTCTCATCAGTGTCAATTTTTGCATTCCATTAGGCATGCCATAACCCTGATGGAGGAGCTGGTGTCTTTGTCCCCCTCTTGGCATTGCTGGATCAAAGTCATTTCAGTCCTTAATCTCTTTCAAGCTTGTCTTGTCTTGTCTTGAGGTCAAATTCCTAGGTATAGGGTTCTGGTCAAGTTTGTCTTCAAGGTCATTGTCTCTGAAGGTCAATAGGTGCCCAGCAAGCCAGAGGGATGTTTTTCAAAGTGTTTCTTTGAAAATTTCTATCTTGTACAGTTAAATTTCACCTTGGATTTAAAAACCCTGTTTTTAAAGCCAAGGTCATTTTTCGAAATTTTGTAAAAAATGGTAAAATTTCAAAAGGCTTCAAAGGACAGCATGTAACCCTGGCTCCCTTGCCAAGATCACTCAGATGTTATCCCTGCAAAAAGTATCGAGCAAAAACATCAAATTAGTCAATTTCACGACAAAAGGAAACCAAAAACATCAAGTTTATAAAGTGTCAAAGAAAAAAATTATAAAGTGGGTTTGGGCATGAAATTAATTCAAATCAAAGTTATAAAAGCCCAATCTCCCTCCATCGACCCTCATTGTGTATCCAAGTCGTTGAGCAAGTGCTTGCAAGTGATTTCAAGCTGAGTTTGGGAGCTTGACAGGCGCGCGACCCGTCAGACCAGGCGCGCGACCCGTCAGAGGTGCACGACCCGTCAAGTGCCTTCCAGCAGTGTTATTTTCTAACGGGCGCGACCCGTCAGTGGCGCGCGACCCGTTGGGTGAGGCGCGCGACCCGTCAGTGCCCTCCTTACCAAATCACCTGCAAATTCATCCAAGGAGCCAACAAAATCGCCAAATTGCCTAAGGTAGGCCCTCCAACTTACAAATTGCTGCTTGTTATGGTTAAAGACATCATGAATACATTTTCAAAGATCTCATTGTGCAAGAGAAAAAGCTCTATATGGCTGTGGTTTAAAATTGTAAAATATGCCTAGGGTTTTATGCTGTTTTAAGGTTTTTCCCTTGTAAATCATTTTTCCCATTTCCCATGTCATTTTCCTTGTCTTTCTATATAAATTTCCCTTTTAAATGTGTAAAGAAAACCTAAACCCTACCCCTTTTCCCTAAAAAATGAAGAATCAAGCCCTAACCCTACCTCTCATTATACCCATGTAAACAATGTATATAATGATGCATATGCAATGATTTTTGCAATGTTATTTCCCTTAAATCCTTGTTTTATATATTTATTCCCATTTTCCCTTTAAAGGTGTCCCTCCCCTAACATTCCCCTCGTGCTCCTTGTCCCCTTGAAACAGCATATAAATCAGCATTTTACAAGGTAGAAACAACAGTACATTTTGGCCACTCTGCTCCTTAAACAATGTCAGAAACCGAAACCTATGAGCAGAGTGATGACCAGGCATCAGCTTCAGAGATTGAGGTACAGAGGAGGTCTCATAAGGGTGGAAAGGGTGGTCATCATAAGAGAGAGGAGCCCACTTCTTTGACAGATTTATAGGCTTGTCCTATGGCAGTATCATGTTTCTAGTACATGTCTTGCTATGAGTTTTGCGAGAGGATCTCTCGGATTCAGCACCACAGAGAGTTGGCTCACCTATTTGTTTTACACTTGCATGATGGACATGTCAACCTTGCCGGGGTGGACTTTACATTCACACCCGAGATGATTGCACAGGCCACAGGGATACCTAATGTCGGAGAGGTATGGAATAAGCGCAAAGTGTTGGACAGTGTTCATTTTGAGCCTTTCGTTAGACCAACACTCATGAGACACTTGACAGGAGTGTTTCCCTTCAGATTTCTCAGGAGTGAGTATGCTCCCATGATGAGGCTCATCATGCTCTATTTTACCTGTGAGGGCAGATTTTCACAGGTATATTCGTACCATATTCGCCTATTGATGCACTTCACACGGGTACAGATGATGAACATCCCTGTTTTCTTCTATCAGAACATTGAGAGGATGGTGTCCATGATGTAGAGGAAGAGCCCGGCACAGCAGTATAGGAGCCTTTACCATTATGGTTTGATTCAGCTTGTGTTGTTACATCAGTTGGCTCAGCAGGGCATCTCATGGGAGGAGTTCATCTCTCGTGAGCTTTTCACAGCACCACCACCGCCACATCCTGAGGTTATTCACGAGGAGGGAGGACCATCACAACAGCATGACATCCCCGTCACTAGACATGTCAGCTCCTCACCTTTGGTTACTTATCAGAGAGGCCAGAGGGTCTTATTTGCAGCAGCTCGGCGAGTACTTTCTCCACAGCATGTGGAAGGGGTCTCGCCTTCTTCATCAGCTCAGCGAGTGTTATCTCCACATAAGGTGGAAGGGGCCTTGCTTTCTTCAGTAGCATAGGCAGCACAGAGGGGCAAGCAGCCCAAGATTGATGAGGGGCCATCAGGTGTTCCAGCTATCGAGCTTATTGATCTTGATGTCAGTTCTCCTAGCCTAGAGTCGAAGGAGATCATTCAGCACCTTAGAGCTGAAAATGATGCATTGCAGAGGATATTAGAGGGGGTACAATGGACAATCTCATATCTAGAGAAACGCAACAAACAGTTGGAGGATGAGCAAGCTCTTGATGAGTTGTGGAGGATCCGTAGTGACCGCAACTTGAATCGAAGAAGACCCGGTGATCCATTGCCCGCTGAGCGAGAGTCCATGCTTATCCAGCTCAATGCTCACTTGGAGAGGTTGTTGGCTAAGGCCAACCAAGATAAAAAATTGTTGAGAAACATGAAGAACCATTATTGGGCGAGAATGCACGTGTGCAAGGCAAAGATGAAGATGTTCCAAAGGCGGTTGGCCAAGGCACAAAAAAGGAGAAAGAGGCCCGATCCCCTCCATATCTTGGTCGAGGCCTCACTGAAGGACCAAGGCACTAAATAGCCTAGCCACAGCACAAATCCCAAGAAATTTTGAGCATTTTTGGTAAATTTTGGTTTTTTCAGGCAATTTACAGGTTTTCTCCATTAACGGGTCTCACCCCCCGCGCGACCCTTCATCCTGGCAACTCCATTTTGCAAAAACTCAGCATTTCCAGATTTTTCATGAGAAGTTACATATGCTCATCCATGGCCAAGAGATTTTATGAAGTTTTGGGCCTCCAGAAAGTCAAAAAACAAGCAAAAAATGACTTTCTGCCACATTTTTGAGACACAGAAAGTAGTCTTGGGAGATTGCAATTTTGGAGGGGCAAATGACCACCAAATTCAAAAATTCCAGTTGAGTTGGAAAGTAGACTCACAGACCTTTCCAACAAGCCTACTCGTGCTCAATTTGGACACCTGAAAGTGCCCCAAAAGTGGTCCCAAAGGCGCGCGACCCGTCAGGCAGAGGCGCGCGACCCGTCAGGCAAATTTCTCCAAATTTCAGTGTACAGCTTAGAAAAACGCAGTTTGACCCTGTTTGACTTTTTGGAATGGATTTTCATCCTCCTTGATGTAAATAATGTAATTTTATGACACTTTTACACTTATTTATCTCTTCTAGAAGATTCATTCATGAAATAGGTGAAAATTAAATGAATGAATTGGTTTCCTAGCTTATAGAGGCAAGTTGTTTTGACTGCCTAGTTTTTAGTGCTTAGTTTAGAAGTGGTTGAAACAGCTCCTAGGATAGTGAGCTCGACCCCTAGAGGCAGGGAAAGATGTTAGATGATCTATATTATGTACTCTCTTGCTCATTTTCATGGTTGGACTCTTGAGGGAAAAGCTATCATTGTATTATTCACTGTATCTCTGCAATTTTTGGCAAAGGAAGACCAGGGTTGTGCAGTCCTTTTTGGGATTCTTGTGGTCACATGTATTGATGGTGTGTTTCTCTTTGTACTTGTAAGTGTGTTATGTGAATCATTTCCTTACTTTTCCTTCTGCAAATTAGGCAAATGAAGTGTTAAAGTAGAATTCATGACTGTCGTGCTCTGCTTTTAAGTTTGCTTAATATCAATGTTTTCAACTGTTTAAGGGGAATTCAAGGTTATTTCTTGCTCTCTTTAACTCCTCACCGGTCATTCTCATCCATCCATCTCTATTAAAGGCATCAATACTGTTTCCTACCTCGCCCCAAAGAACCCCCTGCGAAAACTGTGTCCAATCCCCGCACCTAAAATTGCCATTTCCTCAATTTGCCACCAAAAACCCTAAAAATTCCAAATCAACCCTTTTGATCAGTTTACTAGCCTAAAATCAGTGTTACCCTATTGGTTATCTCGCCCATTGAAGATCTATATCGAGATAGACCGGAGAGAGCCCTCTCCTGCCCTGTAGGGCTAGCTACGAGGCTAAGTGGTTTGATGTTGCCTTGAGGTTTACCTTTCTCAGCCTGAGGTGAAATTTCAAGCGCTAACAATCCCCACTTGGTTGAGCGAAGGATGTTTGTATAGAGTCTTTTGGTGATAGGAAGGTCTTTTATGATGTATAAGTCATGGTTATTCTTGAAGAACCTTTTTTTGCAGATCTTGCCTACAGTTAGGAGGAGCATGGTCAGCACAACAGAGTAGAGATTTCAGCATGTACTCAGGGGGAGCATAACCCTTTGCCCTTGATGACAAAGAGGAAGAATGACTTTGAGGATCTTGCGGTTGCCATCAAGTCCAAAGGGGGAGATTGTTGGCATTATGACTCAGGCTTGGAACTATGGCACAGATGTTGTCCTTGATGGCAACTCACTCTGATGACAAATCTCAGTTCAGGCTCTTAGAATGAAGGAAAAAGATATATACGTAGGTTCACCTTGACCAAGAGGCGTATACACACGGGTTAGACGTTTCCAAAGATGCGTATGCGTATACACGCACTTTCACGCAAGGAAAAGCGCATACATATGGGAGAAATTATTTTTGGTCCATGGAATTTAGTCCTTGGTATTTGAACCTATGGTTTTGGACCATAGTATCTCGTCAGATGTGTTGATCCCAAGTATTGGGTCCATGGTATTGGTTTTTTATGGTTTTGGACTGTGGTATTGTGAAAGGCCTAAGACTATAAAAGAGGAAGGATATCATTAGGCAAGGATCATCTGATGTATTGAATATCTGAAGACGTGCAAGTTATTGGTTTGTGTGGCTGGATCTGAATCAAGGAGGAACCTGAGCATTACAAGATAGATAAGTTTTATTGATGGGTCGAGATCTCAAGGCTTGAATAGTAATATCTTTTTATGATTTGATTTGTTATAATCGGTGCATAATTAGATCTATAAATCTGATAATATAAGTATAACTGAAGTTTGTTTAAGTGTAAAGGGTGAAATGTCTTTTATAGATCTATATGAAGGTTCGGTTTTGCAAAGGCGCGTATACACGCAGGTTCAGCAAGAGAAGAAAGCGTATACGCTGGTTGACCTTGATTCAGCTGCATATGTACGCAGGTTTATTCATAGTGAATTAGTGTACGTCTCTTGAAATATGTTTTAGCTGCTTCTGTGGATTGCTGCAGTGTTCTGAGTTCAGAATTGGTGTCTGGTTACTAGTATTGTTTTCTGGTTACAACATTATGAGATGTTATTGGTTGATTCAGTAGTTGTTTGTGGAAAGGAGATTGGTTGATGCACATATGCTTGATTTTTGTTTGATATTCATGGATCCAGTCTGAAAATTGATGAAACGTGGTCCCTGGAAGAGAAGAGAAGGTTGTAGCCTTCTGTAGGTCAGCACCTACATACTAGTATCTCAACTAGTACAAGAGCTAAGGGGGTTGTAGCTCCCTTCCAGGAGAAGCTGGAGAACGAGAGAGGGTTGTAGCTCTCTGCAGGTTGCAGCCTGCGTACTGGTATAAGTCTGCACCAGTACAGAATCATTGTAAAAAGAAGTTTCTAATTAAAATAAGATAGAGACGAATTGTAGCAGGTGGTTTTCACCCACATTGGGTTTCCACCTTATATCTTGTGTTCTTGTGTGTGATTGTCTTCTACTCTGTTTTTATTGTTCCTGGTTACTGTTTATATGACTCTGATGCACAGATTAATGATCAACATCTGTAGAATACATTAAATTATAAGTCTGCATGGTATACGCTGGTTTTCTTATCTAAAGTTGCGTATATACGTGGTTTTCTATAACTAAAGTAGCGTATATGATCTGGGTGTGAAATAAAAATATTTGACTTAATAATACTGATTCACCCCCCCTCTTAGTATTATTTCCAACATAATCTAATGAATCTACCTTATATTACTTATTATCTATCATATTTACATGCCTAATCATCATTTACATCAGTAAAACACCATCCATGAGAGGAAACCCAAAATTACAGTCGAGGCACAGTGAAATGGAAACTCAGCACAATTTTTGTCCTATGCGCAACGCTCAAGCTCTATGCGTAACACTTTTCGTAGGGCCATTTTGGAGGCCTTCTCGGTGTCACAATAGCTCATTGGAAATCTCTTCAAGTATTCTTTTGAGAACATCTTGAATTGTGTCATTTGAAGCTCATTTGACCCCTCAAAAACTAATTCTCCCAAGACTGCTTCTGTGTGTCCAAAAAAGGGCAGAAAGGTCATTTTGTAGGTGTTTTTTGACCTTTTGGTTGACCAGTTCTACTCTAAAATCTTAGCAAATTCTTAGGGTGCATGTACTCATCATTATGAATCCAAAAATTCTGACCATTCCCTCATTGGATGCCCCTAGGAAAAGCGCAATGCCAGTGGCGCTGTGCATAGAGCCAAAATTTCTATGTCAAAAATTGCCAAATTCTTCAAAAGGAAAAAATTCTTCAAAACTTGCTCAAAATTTGTGGAGAACACCACCATCAAGTGTCTTGGTTAGCCAAGGAAGCTTCAGCAAGAAACCTAAGCCTATCATCCTCCTTTTTGCCTTTGAGTGCTTGTTTTAGCCTTCTTTTCATTTGCTTGACCCTTATGTTGCAAATCTTGTTCCGGGTCCTGTAATGGCGAGCCATGTGCCTGATGATTCAATTGTCACTGTTGGCCTTTTGTAACAGCTTATCCAAATGCAAATTGACCCTATCAAGCCAAGTTTCTCTATCCTCCTTGATTTCCTTCTAAATTCTTTGTTTTGCAGTCAAGGTAGTTGATGTTTCTTCCTCTTGCATTATTGACTTGCCCTTGTCACTTTGCCTCTTTGCTTTGAGAAGTTCCAGCTCCATGAGGACTTGTTTGTCACTTAGTTGCTTGTTCTCTTGCTCAAGGTATGAAATGACATACTTAGCTCTCGCCAAGTTATCCATCAGTGCTTGGATCTGTGCATCCTTTTCCGTTATGGTTATGTTTTTTTTTGTTGCCTCATCTTGGGCCTCCAAGTAAACTATCTCAATTCCATGATGGATTTGTGGCTGTTTTGGTTCATCATCTTCCATCAAATCAAAATCCCTTTCCTCATAATCATCAAATCTTTCCTCCAACACCTTTTCTTTCCCTTTATGCATTTGCTGCACATGTTGTACCTGTTGTGTCGATGAAGAAGGCAAAGCCCCTTCCACATTTTGTGGAGCAAGCATTTTCCTATGAGCTGATGAAGAAGGCAAGGCCCCTTCCACATCAAGTGGAGTAAACACTTGCCTATTTGCTGCAAACAACTTTCTAGCCCCTCTCTGATATGTCTTGTAGGCTTCTGGCTCCTCAACAACTTTAGTCTCTTTAACCTTCTCATCTTTCTTTACTTTGGCACTGCTAGAAGGCCTTTCTGCTTCTTGAGGCACCGGTGGAGGAATCTGAGGACCATTGAAGATGTCATTGGCAATAAATGTATCCTAGGAGATGTTGAGGAGGTTGAGATGATGTAGCACAATCATCTTAATCAGGGAATAGTGATAGATACTACTCATCTGCTGGGGGTATGGCTTTTTCTGTACAATGTAGGCCATCTTCTCAATGTTCCTAAATAAGAAATACGGGATGCTCAACATTTTCACCCTTGTGAAGTGCATAAGAAGCCTAATGTGATAGGTGTACAATCTAGAAAATCTGCCCTCACATGTAAAATATTTCATAATGATCCTCATCATCGGGGCATACTTGTCTTCAAGGAACTTAAAAGGAAAGGTCCTCTTCTTTTCATTTATGTACCTAGATTTGATGTATGGCTCATAGTAGTGCTCATCCAAATCTTCTGCCTTATACCATTTTACCCCACATTTGGAATCCCTATAGCGTCAACAATGATGGAGGATGAAACTGTAAATGTCACCCCGCCAAGAGTTACCTTGTTATCACGGAGTTTGGATACAAAAATCCTGGTCAACTCAGGATGATGATGAACTCTTTCCACCTGCTCACAAAACTCATAACACCCTAGATGCCTGAAACAAGTGACAGTCATATGAGAAGCTTGTAACTCTCTGATGTTGGATGGTTCCTCTCTGATAATTCTACCTCCCTTATGTGGTTTTCTCTGATGCTGAGGTTCATCTCCCATGCTTTCACTGCCACTGTTTTCCTCCTCCTCATAATCTCTATCCTCTTTGTCCATGTTTGTCGAATTTTGAAGCTGTGTAACCCTAGAGAAGGTAATGAAGGAGTGAGTATTGGTGATTAGGGATAGGGGAAGGGGAGATGAACTTATGTAATGTAGGATGAAATATATATGATATGAGAGTGAGAAGGAGGGTATTTTTTCTTGGTAAGGACTGTTTAGAAAATAGGGTTTTAGGATTTTGCTTTGAGGATTAGGGAATAAGGGATATGGAGGGATTTGTTTGAGGGAATTAGGGTAAAAGGAATAGGTTGAGGGATTTATAGGAAATCTAGGGTTTGAATTTTGAATTAGAAAACCAACTTCAAAATGATGAATTGAATGCCAGGAGGATAGCTCAGAGGTTACACTTACTTTTTTATAAGTGCTAGGAGGAAGAAAACACGATTTGGATGGTTGATAGGATGTTTTGGCACTTGTTGGCCCTATGAGCAGCACCACCTACAAGTGCACAACTCTCCGGATCTATGCGCAATGACGTTCAAATTTGCACTAGAGAAACTACCCTATGCGCAGTGCTCCGGCCTCTGTGCGTAGCGCTTTGTATTCAATGCGCAAAGCCCTCTCTCCTATGCGCAACGCCTTTCTCTCCTATGCGCAATGCCTCTCTTTCCTATGCACAACGCCTCTCCTTTGCTTGGCCACCAATTGGCCTCAATTCCATTCTCTTCTTCAAGGCTCTTCTTTCTCTTTGTCAAATGAAAGTGATGAATTTGGAAAAGGAGTTTGACATCGTATATAGAGGTTTATTTTGAGTTTTCATTAGAAAAACCCACTTTCTAATGTTTTGGAACTTTTTCTTCTTTCCTCCAAATCTCTGTTTAATACCTTTCTCTCTTTGTCTCTTTTCAGGTGGATGATGCTTGGATTAAACTGATTTCTTCAGTGGTTTCATTTTCTTGTAGAAAGGAGAAATTTTTAGGGCCGCTTGGAACACTTATTACACAAAATGGATTGAATTACATCAAAAGAATATAAATTAACTAAAAATACTCTGTTTTCATCTCAAAAACATGTTTTTGAGATGAAAATTACATTAGTGACAAAAGATTTTTGTACAATCATCATGACTTACTGGCAATCACTCTTTGTTTATTGGTCATCCTCATACCTTTGTTGCCCTTTATTTACACTTGAAATCATGCTTTTGACCTTGGAAATGAACCCTAAGACCTAATGGAAATACCTTGGAAATGAACCCTAAAACCTAATGGAAAGATAACTGCCTTGACACCTAAAGTAACATATTTGAAACCTCAACTAAATACAACATGGAAATGGGTCAGAAAATGTACCTCATGAGGGAAGATTTGATTTTCTAAGAAAAAGACAACCATCAGTGGACCATTTTAACATGACCTAATGGAATGATCCAAAATTCAGTATGAGACACCTAAAATGAAAATGCAAAGAGAAGATTTGATCCCTGATGGAAGTATGCATATACTGACACTGACATTGGTCTTATTGGGGATGGAAGCTCCTTGGAGGTGTCAGGAACATCGTAAACCAAGTGCCTAGATGATTGGGCTAATACGTTCAAACAAATGAAAGATTGAATTTTTTTTTGAAAATTTTGAAAAATGATGACTCGATACAAACTGAAGACTGACTCACAACCGACTCTAAAATGACTCAAAAACAAACTAAGCTTAGCACAAATCATTTAAGCTTTATAGCCTTCACTCTGGGCCCCAAGCTTAAATGAAATTGTACTTCAAATCTTGCAAGGAAAGCAAATTGGTATATACAATTATAGTGAAGCTACTTCAGCAAACTGCATCAGAAATAGTAGTGTTTCAAGAGCCTACCATTCACTGGTCCTCTTGAGCATTCTTGACCATCCATTTCCTTTAATAAAAATGCATTCTATCCTCGATAGGCTGAGATTTTATATGGTCCTTTCCATAGATTGTCAAACTTACCATGCTTTCCTTTTTCTTCATTTTGTGCATCCCATCGCAACACTACATCTTCCAGCTGGAACTTTTCTGCCTTGCTTTTGTGGTCATAAATATTCTTTATCTTCACTTGCAGTCAGAAAGCATTTTGAGAAACCTCTTCTCTTCTTTGTTGAAGGTGAATCATTTGATTGATTCGGCGCTGAATATCATCCTCTTCACTGTCGGCTTCTTGCAACAATCTCATGACCGAGACTGCAAGGGATGTGGGAAACATTGTATCAGTACCATAAACCAATTCAAAAGGTGACATACCTATTGATTTCTTGCTGCTCACTCTGTCGGCCCACAAAGCATTGACAAGCTTCCGATGCCAATTCTTTTTGTTTGCTTCCAACATCTTCTTAATAATGTTTACCAAGGATTTATTTGAAGACTCAACTAGTCCGTTTCCCTGGGGGTAGTATTCCATGGAATGACCCAATGTGATGTTGTATTTGTTGTAAAAATCAACCATTCTCTTTGACTTAAACGTTGTTGCATTGTCTATAATAATCTTGTGAGTGCAACCAAAACGAGACAAGATATTGGACTCTAAAAACTGAATGATTACCGTGTTCATAGCTTGCCTTGTCAGAATGGCTTTGATCCATTTGGTGAAGTAATCGGTAGCTGTCAAAATCCATCTGTGTTGTGTTGATGATGTAGGATGAATTTATCCTATGAAATCAAGCCCTCACTACTGGAAAGGTGCATTAACTACAATCAGTTTCAGAGGAAGAGGAAGCAGCTTCCTTGTCCCCTGAAAAACTTGACATTCGTGGCAGCTGATGAATGTCTTATATAAATCTAAAAACAAATATGGCTAATAATATCCTACTCTCAAGATTTTATTAGCTGTTGTTTTCCCAAAAAAAGTGACCCCCACAATATCCTCTATGGAAATCATTCATTACCTGCTAAGTTTCATTTTCAACCAAACAATTAAGGAGAACCCCTCCCGGTTCTTTCCAATAGAGAGTACCATCTAAAATGTAGAATTTTGCAGACTTTAGTTTTAGTGATCTACCTTTACTTCTTGACATTCCAGGAGGAGGAAAAAGATGCTGAAGAACATATACTATTTCAGAATACCAAGGTGAGTTGAGAAACATCTCTGATACCTGAATGAGTGTGCCACCATCTTCGTCATATGACATTGTTGCAATGAGATTTATGTCTAGAGCATGAAGATTCGACTCAGACATGAGTTTTTCCAAGCCTTGACCTTTGATCAGTTTGGTAAGCTTAATCTCAAGATCATACTCTAACATTGTTGCTATCCACTTACCCCTTCTTCCCTCTAGATTAGTTTGCATGAGGACATCTTTGAAAACCACAGTAGGAACATATGCTATGGTATGTGAATGCAGAATGTAAACTCGGAAATCCTTCAATGCCTTTATAAGAGCCAAAGCTTGTTTCTCAATGATGTTATAGCGCAAAGAAACATCTCTGATAGTCCAACTGAAAAATGCAATGGGTTGTTCCACCTGATCCTTCTTTTGCATCAACACCACAACCAAAGTGTGCTTAGATGCGAATGAAAATATAATAAAATCATGGGTATAATCAGGACTGATCAAAACTAGGGTTGTGGTCAAAGAAAGCTTTACCAAGTTGAAAGATTTCATGGCATCCTTTTTCCATTTCATAGTGCTGTCCTTCTTCAACATATTAGTTAACTCACATAAATGCTCAGCCAAATTTGGTATAAATTTGCGTAAGAAGTTCATCTTACCATTGAAAGCTTGAATTTCCTTTTTGTTGCGCGGAAGGTCTATTTGCTGGATTGCATCCACCCTTGAAGGATCAATGCAAATACCACATTTAGAAATTATATGACTGAGGAGTTTACCTTCCTCCATGGCAAAAAGACTCTTCTTTGGATTTAAGGAAATCTCGAACATCTTGCATTTATGAAAAACAATCCTCAAGTGGTGTAAATACTCATCATCAGAACCAAAAAGTACTGTCAAGTTATCTAAATAAACTACCAAGAAAACACCCTTCTCATTAGCGAAAGCTATATCCATGGTTCGTTGAAAAGTGGCCCCGTCATTCTTCAGCCCAAATGGCATCTTGACATATTGAAAGTTCCCCATGGTGTTGTGAAGGCAATTTTGTCTTTGTCTTTTTCGTGCACCAAGATCTAATTGTAACTTGAGTAGCCATCTAGTAGTGACATCCGTGATGCTCCAACTACTCTTTGCAGAATATGGTCCATCTTAGGAGGAGGGTAATTATCTTCCAGGGACACTTTATTTAGGTTCCGGAAATCAATGCACAACCTTATCTCTCTAGTCTTTTTTCGTACCGGGACCGAATTAGAAATCCAATCATAGAATCTAATTGGAACAATGATACGAGCTTTAAACAATCTATTTACCTCTTTCTTGATGGATGGAAAATTCACCGTGATAACAAATTAAGGTTTTGACTTGATATTTGATGAGTTTCCTTGATGACAGTGCTATGTGAGCATAATAACTTTCAATGAATAATATTGGTATTTAATAATGGGTTTTTATTGGCCTCATTTTCCTTGGCACAATGGTCGAAGTATAAACAATTGCGATTTAGTATGAAGTAATATAACAATAAATGGATGGAACCTGCATGAATTATCCTTGATGTATGCATTTACATCTAATGACATAAATGATTTATATTATGGTGAGGATGACTTGATGAATTTTGGTTTGATATTTCTTGGTAAAATACAATTTTTTGGAATGATAATAGATGAAGCCATAACTTGATATTTGGATGTGAGCTCTACCTGTTACCTGGTCCAAAGAATTTCTTGCAATGATATTGATTATTTTGATGTTAGTTTTGATCTGGCATCTAAAATTTGATAGGCTAACTTAGTTTATTTGATTGCACAATATTGATTTATGTAAGGTTGAGCATATTAGTTTGGTCAAGTGTTATGTTTGCAGAAATATTTGTATAAAGAAAGCTCCCCAATTCTACTGTGTCTGCATTGACAATTATCTCATGAAGCGAGGAAGATGTTCTAATCTGAACCTTCTCTTCAAAAGTGTTCCAAGGAATGACTTTGATTTTGGTTTTACATACTGATAGTATACTCTTGATAGATAATGAGCCTCTGAAGATCAAAGTAAGAGGGAGTTGGCCTCTAAAGTTCAAAATGAGGAATCATAGCATAATGAATTACTTTATGAAGTTTGGAAAATAAAATCTACATAATAAAGCTATTGATTTTTTTTTGGAAAGTGGAAATGAAAATCCTTGGACACTCTAATTGAATTTCAAGAAGTTGTGAAGAAATATTGTCGAACTTGAATTGGAAACTGACAGTTCATTGAATCATTGATGTTATGTTTGAACACCCATCTGTATATACATATGTTGTGCATAAAAGCTGAGTGAATTCATGATTGAGCCACTTCCTACACATTGAGTTTCCACCAAGCACTCTTTGAGATTTTTGCATGGGCGACCAATTTTTGATTTGAGATATTCATCCTATGATATGTGAATGCATGGATTTACTGATGATGTTTGGGATCATTATTGATGAGAACATCTGGGTGTTTCCTTATTATGAGATCTGCCATGATATTTTGAATGAGAAGTCTGTACCTTCAAGCATGACCGAGGTTGAGTACGATGTTGCTAGCATGGCTAGTTGTGATGTAGGAATAATAAGCTCTTTAGAGACTCATTTGAGCAGGTTTTGGATATGAAAAGGATATATTGTGATAATAATGAGTGGGATATGATTGGAAGATATCTCCAGTCGATGCTTCTATAAGAGACAAGCTTAGGCTTGTGGTTGCTACCTCCGTGAGAGGGGGGATGAATATGGTGTCCTTTTTGTGATATATATATATATATATATATATATATATATATATATATATATTGTTATAATATGATATTTGATTTACTATATTAACAAGAGATAGTTACTATCGAGACATGATGATTACCAAATATGAGCATGATGATATGTTATTGAAATACATAGAGCATCGTTGATCGAGGATGCTGAGCTAACTCTAACTCCCTGTTTGAGCTCCTAGGGTGTGGAATTGAGATGGATGGCTCCCAGGGTTGAGGGATTTCTAGATAGTAGGGCCGTAGATGTTGCTCACCTATCTATTACCCATAGGGTTAGAGATGTTTCTCCCCTATATTGGTCTTTGTAGAGTATACCCCAATTGGCATCATACCCACAAGCATGGCTTGTTGGGAATACCACTCCCTATCTGGCCAATGGGTTGAGAGTGTACTTAGGGGTGTACAACCCAAGATGATTATGATGCAGGTGTTCTACCACATGAATCTTGAGGGTCATTGTTGGGAGGATCGATAGACAATAGGATGGGTTGAGATGTGCTCCCCTCTATCACCTATTGCTTGATATGGAGTTGTAGATGTTTAGATCCCCCATGAGATTTCAGATTGAGATTAAGCTCCCCGAAGTTTTTTCGGATTGATTTAAGCTCTCTGACATTGAAGCGCGTTGTATATTTGGCTCCTCGCTGATGTTTCCTAGGTGGTAGCATTGGCTCCCCCGCTGGCAGAGATTCTGGGTGGTAGTAGTGGCTCCCTTATGGATAGAGGGTTGTAGATTGAGCTCCAATATGATGACAAATTCTTCTTCTTTTAGATTTGAGAATGTTTAACATATGAGCAGGGATAATCAAGAGATAAGCAAGAATAAGCAAGTGATGAATTGATATGAACAATGACGATAAGTGATGATGAGATACTCGAGTTTGGATATGATTTGATGATAGGATACACATGAAATGATGTAGGTGGAATTCTCCCTGGTTGAGAGGGAGTGTTAAAATTGGAAACTAAGGCCAAATTACACTTTGCACAACTTATTTGATGGAGATAATTTTTTCAATGAGTTTCCCTTTTCGAGAGGACCAAAATTGACCTAAAGATCTTCAAATTTGGACAAGGGAAAGTATATTTTTGAATTATGAGCCCACATGTGCATATTTGTTCAGGTCGGCCCTAAAGCAAATTGGACACCCTTGGAAGGCTATAAATACAAGTGACCTCTACCTAATTTGGACATCATTATGGATCATTCTTCTATTCTCTTTCTTGTTTTTGGCTCGATCAGGTCTGAGGCAGGTTTGTGGAGAAATGGTTTCATTCGAAGGTGAAATTGCAGGGTCCGAAGCTCGCATGTATTTTTCTAGGGTTTTGTTTCTCAGTTGTAGGCTTTCTAAAGGAAATATTCGACTGGTCACTGGCTTTCAGGCTCAAGGGAGAGACTGAAAGCTCCCAAGCGCTCACATGCCCACTTCCTCCCTGTGATTGGGACCTAAAGTTGTATTTTCCTATTGATCAAATTTTTCACTCATTGACAGCAGTATTCAACAGTTGACCGTAGACAATGGCAGTTCATTACATGATTCTAAATCAGGGTTTTTGAGTATGATCATGGTTGGGTTCATCTCATGGATGTTGTTTAGTTGATTTTTTCTGGATAGTTGTATGGATGAAGATATGGATCATTCTACTATCTTTTGCTTAATCATTTAATGAAAATTTAATAAGAAAAATAATTTGAAAGGGTTTTCCCCATAGTGGGTTTTCCCTAGTCTTCGACCTATCTTGGTGTCTCTATGTGTGAATGATTTTCTTCTATTATTCATTTATGTTCCACTGCATTGATGATGATGATATTATTCTTTCTACATAGTTGCATATGTTGTTGAATAATGATGTAAATATGAATAATGTTATGATGTCATGGGGTGAATTTAATGTGTAAATGAAGAAATGTAATTATCAAAGCAAAGAAGAATACAACCCTAATAAAAATTAACATTTTTAAATTTGGGAGAGGGAATTTTAAGATTTTTTAATTAATGTTGTTAGGTGGGCCTCCCCTTTTATATCTATTTTCATAAAGTATTTTCATCAAACCTTATGACCACTGTGGAAATAAATCACATGTAAATATGATATCATTAAGTAACATCATCATCATAGAAAATATGCATATAAAACACCACATCATTCATCATCACATAATTTGCCATATGAAACAACCTTGTGCCTCCCATAAAAAGTAATATCATTGAAATATGTGGCATGAACAAAAAATAACATGCAGTCCCAAAAATATAATATATATAGTAAACATAAATATGTTTGCATAAATTCAAACCAAATAGTAAAATATAATTGTAATATCAAGATAACCGTGGGATGTCTGTTGGAACCTGCCTCATACTCTTTTACTCCATTCTTCTCTCCTTCTTGTACCTCTTGGAGCATATCTTGGAAGGATATATCTCTCTTCTCACCTGTTTCTGATGCATTGGTATGGGAATGCACATATGTGGGTTCAAAAGGGGGGTGTGTAGGCACTATAGATAAACAAAAATTTACTACTACAAAGTGAGGAGGTGAGTGAATAGGTTGATTGGTGCGAGAGGACATAACATACGAGAGTGCGAAAGGTGCAGGGGGAGTAGTAATCAAAGGAGGAACTAAATGATGAGAGATAGTGGGCCAATTGTTGGAAATACTGACAGAGGGAGCGGGTGAATGAATATTTCAGGAATTACTACAAATTTATAGTTTCATTGACATTCACCATTCAATTGTATAAGAATCATTAAGGAATACACAAAGAAGTCATAACATCATGCACACGAACACAAATAGTTTAGGTGGAAACCAATAAAGGGACAAAACCACCATTCTTCTCATCTTCTTTGTCTTCAATATTTTCTTACATAAATTCACTGGCACTGACCTGTAGGAAGCACCCACTCCCTTGCAATGTGTCATTGACACTCACTAGTAGGAAGCACCCACTTCCTTGCAAAGTTTTGCTGGCACTCACCAGTAGGAAGCACTCGATCCCTAGCAAAGTTTTGGTAGCACCCACCAACATGAAGAAACCACTCCTGTTGCACTGTTTCATTGGCACCTACCAACAAAAAACATCAACTCCCTCAGATTAGTTTGATGGAACCAACCAACTGGAGACACCAACCCCCAAATCACTGTGGACCTCCTTTTCATCCATTTTCAAATTGGATCCACTTCTTTTAGCACAAAACTCAAAATCAATCAAATCCTTCAACAAATTTCTTCACTGCTCAACAATATACTCACTCTATTATTAACAAAACATCATCAATATGAGGCTCAAGCAAACAACTGCAACTTCAATAGCTTGACAATCATATAAACCTATTGATGGGAAAAAATCACCTCCATCAACATCAGGGGAGACCACCTAGTCAAGGACCCAAATTAGACCTATTTCCGTTGATAATGGTTGTTCCAACTGGTTATGGGCCTAGTTACCCACTCTCCAAATACTAGCATAAAGTTAGTCTAATCTAATCCTACTTATCCTAAACAATGTAACACTAATTATTAATCCTATCTGAAACTATATGAGTGCTATACTAGTGGATATTATTTTTATATTAATAATTATGTCACAACTACATTAATATGTCTGGTAATATTACCTATTTTTATGTGTACTTACTCTATTCCTAATTAATCTAACTTAACAAAAATATATTACTATTATATATATTATAATAGATACACTATTCTAACAATACTATAAAAATTTATAATACTAATATATTACAATATAATATAATATTATTTTTATACTACTAATTAATTAATATATATATATATATATATACGGAGTAAATGTTCCTTATTCTAAAATATACATTACTTAATAATATATTATTAGACTAACATAACCTATACTAAATACTAACTATTCTACCTATTAATATTAAATCTACTTAAGTAGTAAATATAATATTTACAATGCATAACACTAAACTAATTCTACTTCACAGTACTATAATATGAATGCAAATATTACTATGTTATATGATATGATAATTTGAATGTAACTATACATTTAACAACCTATACTTTATTTCTAACTAATGTAGTTTAATAATACACTTTAATAAATAATTATTAAAACAAATTCAATTACATACCTGAATCCAATTATATATTTGAACTCATTATATGATTTGCATCAGTTAAAAGAAACAATTTGTTTTAACTAAAATGGAAAAAATAAGCCTACAAATGAATAATAAATAGTTACTATTCACCACATTTCCATTTTTTTGAATTCAACTTGATTTCAACCCTATAAAATAATAAATATTTACTATTCACCACATTTCCATTTTTTGAATTCAACTTGATTTCAACCCTATAAAATAAGCTTATAAATGAATAATAAATAGTTACTATTCAACACATTTCCATTTTTTCTAATTCAACTTGATTTCAAGTCTATTTCATCCCGCATAAAAAGCTTTAGTAGAGCTTTACTGTCATATAACAATGGATACAAACAATAGTGCAACATCATAAAGTAACATATTAATTAGAGCAGAATTAAAATGGTTAAAATAAAAATTGGCAGATCATACAGCAACATACTAATTAGAACAGACTTAAATTGGTTAAAATAAATATGGGCAGAAATAGATTAATTTGCAATCCATAACAATAATGTGTTGGAAAGAAAAATATTCATTAATAGAAAAACCAAAGTTTTCTTGCGGATTTACAGTCCTTCAATAACTTCAATTCCATTAAAAAATGCTTACAAAAGTGCAAAGCACATTCTGGCAACAGAGTCAAATACTCTGCCTCTCTACAGTAAATTCCCTGTATTTTTTTCAGAAAGAAAAGCTGAATTGTATTATAATGAGTCTTTATAATAGAGCATTCATACAAAATATGAGGACATGAAATAAAATCCATAGGATGAGTCTGAACAGAGCATATAGCCTGGACACAATAGCAGACCTCCCCAGCACCAGCTGGGACCAAAAAACGGAGATAGCTGATGACATAAACAGATACAAACATATGTCAGGACAGATCTTGACGACAAAAACAGATATGAATATATGCCAAGAAAGATATTAAAGAGATAGGACAAAAGAAAGCCACAGAAGAAGCCAAAAAAGGGAGATTAAAATCCCGAGATACAAAAGTCCTGAATGATATAGGACTCCCTGCCAACATAAATCTTTAAGGACCATGCACCAGTTTCCATAAGAAGCGCCTCCTTAGATAGGCAATCCGCTCTCAGATTCCAAACTCTGTAGATATGCTAGATTGTAGACCCCTGCAAACATCTCCAAAAAAACATAATTCGATCCATCCACACAGAGAGGTGAGGGCAGTTGACAAAACCTTTACCATTTACATGATCCACCATTGTTTTGGAGTCCCCATATACAGAGATGGCCTTGATGTCAAGAAAGCAACAGAAAGCGAGGAGACCCGCAAGGGCCTTAGCCTCAGCCAGGCTATTTGTACCCACACCTGCATTCCAAGAGAGATAATATTGAAGATTCTCGTCCATTTGAATGAACACACCTGCTCCACATGAGTTTTGTTGGGATGCGCCATCAAAAAAGGCCCTCGGGGACCTGAGCGAAGAAGATACCTGCACATTTCTATTGACAACACTAGATTTTGAAAAGATTTTGGGAATAGAATCATAGATGAGAATTATGCTTTGACAAATATCCTTCAGAGGCTCCTTTGCATCGTTAAAAAGTTTATTATTTCTCCATCTCCAGGCACACCATAAGACAATTAAAATGATCGGTCTCCATGATTCTTTTTGCCGGCTCCACCATATAAAAGCTTCTTGAGAAGAGGCATGAGAAACCAGAGGGAAGCCATAAAGACTTGCCAAAACCTGCCATATCTCCAAGAGAGAGTTGCATTTGAAGAACATGTGAAAATTTGTTTCCTCGGCTGATTCGCACATAAAGCATCTACTCGGCCCATGCCACTGCCTCTTCATCAAATTCTCCCAAGATAAATTTTTATTATAAAACACCAGCCATGAAAAATATATCATTTTGGGAGAGCATCCCGATTTCCAGAAAGCTGTTGGGAAAATGGATGAGAGCGCAGGCTTCAGACTGATCATAACAGCATAAATATCCTTTACACACAACTGAGAATTTGCAGATGGCATATTCCATACCAGATAATCCTGTGGCCTAGATTGGAAGAACCCACAGTTTCTCAGAGAATTCCAGACAGGGGTCCAAAGGCATTTTATGGACTGCGGTAAGCCAAGGTCATCAGCGGATTTCCAGATAGGAAGCGGGCCATGCCATCCCGCGATCAATTTATCCCATGTGAAAATACCTTTGCAGTGAAGGAAGAGTAAGATCCTTTCAGGAATAGAAATGCGTTCACGTCCAGACGAAATGGGGTCTACTCCGATAAGAATTCTACTGCCCGACTGAAGACACCATTTCAAATGCTTTAAGAAAAATTTCTCCAGCTTTCGAAAGCTGAGCCATATGGCAGATCCGTATTTTGTTCCAATCCTCCCCAAACGAAACCAATATTCTAGGCCTTTACCTCGCATATATTTCATTTTGATAATTTTGCTCCATGGTCCCTCACCGAAGATGCCCCTCCACAAAGATTTGCATAGGAGCGCCTTTCCAAAGGTCCTCGAGTCCAGCAAGCCCCAACCACCTGCAGACTTCGGTCTCGAAATTTTATCCAAAGTAGTGAGGTGATAACTTCCTTTAGTTATGTTGCCGCCCCAAATAAAATTGGCAGAGATCTTATTCATTTTCTGAACAATGCTAGTCGGGAGGAAAAAAATATGGGCCAAGTTGCGAGAGTACTGCTCTAGTTAGGACGATTCTTCCAGCTAGAGATAAACATCTGTATTGCCAAGCGGATATCCTTTTATAAAACTTGTCAATGAGCCATTTCCAATCATCCTTTAAGTAACCCTTTGCGTTCAGATGAAAACCAAGATATTTGACTCCATCCTTTATAGATCTCAAACCGACTCCAAACAATGGCGAAATCCAATCCACTACTTCCATATTGACTTGATTATGATAGAGGATGGATTTGGATTTGTTTATTTGAAGACCGGTGGCACGTTGAAATCTATCTAAGATTTCATTTAGGCAAGTCCACGTAACCTTGCATAACATTGCAAAGATTAGCACATCATCAACAAATAAATTGTGCGAAATGAAGTTGTTCCTGCATATCCTCATAGGTTTGCACGTTTTTTCTGTGACAGCCTTATTTATGTGAAGGCTCAAAGAGTTCATCACCAGAATGAACAGCAGCGGCGATAGAGGGCAACCTTGACGCAACCCTCTTTCTGCTGAGAAAAAGGGGGTCGGGATTCCATTAATAATGACTGCATAATTCACGTCCTCAATACAAGCCATGATCCAATTTATGACCTTCGATTTCAAGCCAATCTTTGCTAACAAACATCTGATAAAACCCCAGTCTACACAGTCGTAAGCTCTTTGCAGATCAATTTTTAAAATAGCTGCTTCTGTTCTATTTGAGAGCATGGAGAACAGGCTTTCCTGGGTGATGGCGACTGCATCCATTATATTTCTCCCTTTTAAAAAAGCATGCTGATCTTTTGTTAAGAAACTGGCTAAAGTCACTTTGATCCTCTCGGCTATAATTTTTGTGATGATCTTAAAGGTTATGTTGCACAAAGAGATCGGCCTAAAATCCTTAAAAGAGTCCGCCTCCAATTTCTTTGGGATGAGAGCTATCAATGTGGATGAAATAATGTGATGAACGTTGCCCGACATTCTTGTTGCTTCGACCATCCTTAAGAGATCAGATTTGATGATGTCGAAAAAATGAAGGAAGAATTCTATTGTCCAGCCATCCGGGCCAGGACATTTATCCTTCTTAAAATCCTTCATAACTCCATATAGCTCCTCTTCTGTTATGGCCTGGAACAGAACTTCATTTTCTTCGTCATTAAACATTTGGGGGAACAGATCGATACCCCATAGGATATCTTGAAAACTACTATAATCCTTTCTTTTATATTGGTCTTTAAAATGTCTCACCGCCTCCTTTGAGATTTCTTGCTGAGAGAAAAGAAAATCCCCCTGTCCATTACTGATTTTCCAAATAGCATTCATCTCCCGTCTGGCACTAGCATACCTGTGAAAAAACTTAGTATTCCTGTCACCATCTTTGAGCCATAACGCCCGGCTCTTGAGCCTCCATGAGGCTTCCTCCTCCTTTAATATGTGCTGCTTCTTCCTTTCCAATTCATTTAATCTGCTTCTCGTGCTGAAAGAGACCGAATCGGCTTTCAAGAACTTAGAGATATCATCCATTTCCTTCTGGATTTCGTTTAGGGCCAGCCTGTTCGCTTGTTTCTTATTACATTGCCATGCCTTAACCACTTTTCTCATAGCAGACATTTTATCTCTAAAGGTCATGAAAGGAGGAAAAGAACAATTTGCAGATAGATCCTGCCATGCTTTAGTTATTTCTTCATTGAAAGCTGGGTCCTCGAGACATGTTCTATTGAATTTAAAGGGGTACCCATACTTGAAATCCTTTTCCCTCCAGCTGAGGGAAATTGGTTTATGATCGGAGATAAAGACATTTTCAATGGTCGAGACAGGCATGCCCATGTTATCAATGATACTGTTATGAATGATAAACCTGTCAATCCTTTTTGCTATGTAGGCCCCTTCAAGTCTTCCATTATCCCATGTGGGCATTAATTTGGATGGAGCCACATCAACAAGGTTCCTGTGGAGGAATTCAAACTTGATTCGGTCTGAAATTGGATCATGCCTCCTGCATTTACCCCACCGTTCTTCCGAACTTAGAGTGATATTCAAATCACCTGCAATCATTAAAGAATCAATATCAAAGATCCTTGAATTTTTTTTTTTTCCTAGAAAAGGGACTTGTTTTTATAAGGAGCATAGATGTTCAAAATGTTGATGGGACACAGCTGACCCCTAATGACTGCAGAGATGAGGATTCCTGCAAAACATTTATAGGCTTTGGCTTTTATCCAAGAAGGATCCCACATGACCGCTAACCCTCCCGAAAGTCCCTTGGCTTCAGAGGCTACCATGAACCATGAGGGAAACATTTTTCTGAAGTATGAAATGGACTCTTGCTTACTGTGCATAGTTTCCTGTACAAGAATGATCTTAGGCTTGGCGGAAAAGAAAAAATCTTTGAGTGCCAAGAATTTGAGGTCTGCTCCCAGACCTCGGATATTCATCGATATGATAAAAGTCATGGGGGAAATATACCAGCCGAGCTAGCTCTAAGAGGCTGTTTTTCAGAAATGTCGAAGATGGGGACATCCACCAGAGACAAATTCCTTATACCACCGTCATCAGCTTTTGTTCTCCCAAGAAAATGTCTGCTCCCACCTTTGTTTTTCTTCTTGATAGTTATATTCTTTGCGGAGTTTGGGCTGATGAGCGGGGGGAAGGGAAACGTGGTTTATGGATGGTTAAGGGTTCGAGCTCGAGAGATTTTTTGCTGAGAAGGAAATCTAGGTCGCTGTCGTATACATTTACAGGAGATGAGGTTGGGGAGTTTAAAGGGGTGGCCGTAATCATAGGTGCCTTTCCTTTTTTGGATGAGTGGATGGAGTCAGACAAGAAAACAGAGGGAGAGGATGGGGAATTTATAGGGGAGGCGGATGCCAACTGCTTTTTGCCCTTTCCGGAAGAGCGATGGGGTTTATCAGGAGACGGCGTAGTCGATGAGATATGAATGGTCTGAGAGCCCACTATGAAGTTCGTGGGTTTTGGAACCGATGGAGGAGGAGGGATTGCTTTTCCATTTGAAGGTTCCGGCGGGGGGTGGCACAGAAAAGATCGAAACTCTTTGTCAGCAATTGAACCTGGTGAAGGCATAAAATCCGGTTTGGGAGATAACGACTTGGAGCCAGCGCACTTGGAGCAGTCCTGTGAGTGAAACTGCGGGGATAAATTGGATTTCATTTCCAGGTTCTTGTCTCGTGCAACCTCTAGATCAGTCGGGGACCAGATGGACAACGAGGATAGCTTCTCCTCTACAGAGGATAGGGGGGATGCCACCTTTGACTTTTCATGAAAGATCCTTCTTCTGTATGTCATACGCCAAGGAATATTCTTGATGAGGTGTCCAGTCTTGTGGCACGCGGAACACTTGAAAGGGATTCCCCAGAAATCAAGCCTTTGCTTTATTTTTAGGTTCCTCCAGGCGATGTCTATGTGGTCCAGAAATCCGCCCTATAGGCCTTTTCAATAAGAATCCATGCAATGTGTTTGTCCTTTTCCCCCAGGCACCATGGATCAGCGTAAACAAATCTCCCAATAGAGTTACCTATCTCTGTTAAAGTCTCCCTAGACTAGAACTCCAGAGGCAGATTTGGGAGCTTGACCCAGATAAAATTGTTTGAGGGAGTATTTCTCAATGGGTTATATCCTAAATACCATTTGAGGAGGACAAGGAAACTTCTTCCATAAACCCAAGGGAGGTTCTGGATAACCTCATGTTATAGCTCCAAATCTCACTCTTATGGTTTGTGATGCTGCACTCATGGCCTAGGGCAACCCCTCCTTCCAGACCTGGTCCTAAAATTTAAAAAACAGTGTTTTATTCCCTATACGCGACATTGCCCTGAGTTAAACGCGTGTACACGTGGGTCTATGTATACCCAACCCGTGTGTATGTATTAAAACACTTAAAAAAATAAATAATTCCTCATTTTCGGGCGGAGATCGCAGGTTTTACCTGCTGATCACCTGTTAGTGCCCGTGGCCCAACTGTTCCCAACCAACTCCTAACTAAAAAACTACTTTGGAGATGGTATAAAAAGACATCAAAGGGAAGGCCTAATGGAGAGAGAAAAGAAGAGCAAGATTATTATGCTGAGATTTTCCCCTTAGACCAGGTCTGAAGTCCTTGGTGCCTTCTGCACTTCCCCCATTTTGCATAGGAAACCCTTGTTTCCATGTGTATTGGTGATCATTCATCCTTTATATCACCATTGAGTAAGACTTGGAAGGAGCTCTTGTTGGAGGCTTGAGGCTGGAACGAATCTGGGAGGAAGCTTTGCTTGGAGCCTGCTGAAGGTGTTTCAGGTGAAATCTTTCCGTTATATGTACTTTACTTGCCTTTATATAAAGAAACACGTCTTGGTTCCCGAAACAATCTTTCTTTACACTTATGAGATTCTTGTTTTGAATTCTTATGCAAGTAGTTACTTAAAGATTTTTATAACTAACTTTATAGCATGAAGATGGTTTTCATATAAGTATTTGTCCATGTACTGTTGTGTTCTTTGATTTGTTTGTTTTACAGGTCAAAGAAGAAGAAGGGAACTCCAAGAAGGGTTTGGACCCTAAAGGCCTTCTCGAACGTAGGACCTTAGGTACGTACCCTAAACATTAGAATTTGCTTATAGTAAAGATAATGGTTATGTGTGTGTTTCTTTGAATAAGCAATTTTCAGTCTAGTAGAGTCTCAACCCAAAGGACCCTAGGGGTACTTTCCCCTCAACCAGAATTGGCGACTCCACTGGGGAACAACACTCTTGTTGTTCCTAGTTTGGGTAGCCTTCAAGCCAATCAAGGTTCAACCTCTCTGTTTGCTGGTTCTGACTGTCTGATCTGTTCTTGAACTCTAAGCTTTTCCAGTTTTTTCAGTCTGTATTTTTTTATTTTTCTTGAAAATCCCAGATACGCTGTTTTTCTGGATTACAGAAGCGTATATACGCAAGTTGTACTAAGTGAACCCGCGTATACGCAGGTTTCCTCAGTTACAGTCGCGTGTACACGCACTCTGCACATCACTGCAGGCGCGTATATTATCTAATTTTCAAGATTTATAAATTTTCTTTTTGCTGAATGTCTGTCTGGTGGTTTGGGTCAGTTTGAAGCAGTCATTTTCCAGTAACAGTCCTCTGTTTAACAGGGGGCATCTTGTTCCGAACTCTTTCTAGTTATAAGGAGTATCAGTCTTGTTTTTGTTGATTGCAAGCGTCATTGTTTTTTGACACACAAGATTTCTGGTTAAGAATCTTGACTGCTCTGTTTTGGCAGAGTAGGAAGATTGGATTCAATCTTTGTGTTCATTTTGTTTTGGTGACCTTTTGTTTGCTTAATGAAACCATTTTTGTGACCATTTTCTCCTTCGTTTCGGGAAAATTGTTTGTTACCATTTTCTTGAAACTTGTCTTTTGATCTTTTGAACTTTCATTGCTGCTTTTGATTGTCATGAGCGATTTCAAACGCATTTATTTTTGTTGGGTTTTCATCATTTGAAAGGTGTCAATTCACAAAAGTGTTTGGTTGCCTATTCATCAATCATTAGTGTCAGTATTTTTGAGAGCATTCTTTGAAAAAAAGACTTCTTGGCTTCATTGAAAGAAAATCTTTTGAAAGTTTTGAGTTTCGCTTTCTTAAACTTGCTTTTCATTTGATTTCCTTTTTTGCGAAGTGAAAGTGCTTTGTGTTTATCTTCGAACTTGTTTTTATTGTTTGGACGAAATGATTGGTAACACATCATCTTCTATCTAAGCATTTTAGTGGCAAGACAAATTTGATAAGATAGCAACTTTCCTTCTTTGATTTTAGAGTAGTCTTTAAATCTTGCATCCACATATAGTTCTTGCACTAGGATAGATTTGCATCTCTTTTTTAGGCATATATAGTTTTGTTAGTTTTTGTGAGTGTGGAGTCTGAAAAGAAAAGGAAAATTTGTTTATATTAGAAGTACCTCTGAACCTCATAGAAATTGCTCTTCATCGAAAACAAAAAGTGCATGTGCATGTAGCTAAGTTTTATTAATTTCTTTTGCGTCCATAAAAACACCACAAGTTTCATCTCCATTACCTTGTGACTTAAAGAACAGCCTAATAAAATCAAGCGCTAATTAAAATCCACTAGAACTTTTTGTTTTAGTCAGTTACACCAACAAGTTTAGGATTTTAGGGCCTTGGATTAGGCGAGTGGAGAGTTAACTCTCCAAGGCCACATAAAACGTCAAACATAAGAGTCTGATTAACGAGAGAAAATCCAATAGCGTTAAGAAGACCAGGAAAGCTCCAGATCTGGGAGTTAAGCACGAGGGTCTGTGAAGACAGGGAAGAGAGATACCCCCTCTCCTACTTGTCCGAACTTACCTCATGACTGTTCCGCCTGGCTTCTGCGACGAGTTGGTACCCATAGTTGCCTCTCCTAGGGATCTACACAGGTGGCTGCGGAGGGGAATCCCATGGCACCTGAGGTTGACGTTGTATCACTCTCGACAGTACTACTGGAGGGCACCCTTGCGAAGCTTGGGGGCACCGGCGCAGGCTGTTGTTAGGAGGTCAGCGTAACTTCCTCTGATACCTTCGCTGATAGGACTGGGCCCTCATCATCCCAGACTATCTTTGGAAGGCCCCTTGATTCACTTTCTCGTATTTTGGTGTCCAGTCCTAATCACCCGGAGCGGAAATACGTGGGAGTTGTTTGACTGGCTGTATCTTTAGGGACTTTATAGTGTGTGCTCTGTGCTCCTAGTTGGCCTAGCTTTCAATTTTTTTAGTCTTTAGTTAGATCATAACAAAAAATTCAAAGTGGCTGACCGATCTCCAAGACGGTCTCGAAGACTTCGTGGTCTTTCGCCGCCAAGTTTAGAGCCTTCTCCGAGAAGGCGCAGAGGGAGTATCACCGGTGGGGTTCGTCCTACGACGGTTGACGCATCAGAGATTGATCCTCCTAGCGGAGGCATTATTGCCCAAGCAAGGCCTTGTACTTCTGAACAAGAGAGGGATAATCCAGTCCTTTCTCGAGTTCTTTTTCAAGCGGAGAATAACGTAGAGGTAGAAGAATTCTCAGAGTCATTAGGGGCTCCGAATTCTCCCCTACCATTTAGTCATCCAGACGTATTGCAATACGTTGGGACTCTGTCACATAGACCAGCAAGTCCAAGTTACGCTACGCGCTTACCATTCATGACCACTACTGGAAGCATGGCTTCTACGAGTGCTGCGACTATGCAAACCCCTACATCGGTGCAAGGGGGAGGAACCATTTCCATCCCCTCCACTTCCTTGTTTGGATCTTTTGCGAGCACATCTTTACTTGGGTCTACCTCCATTCCGTCCACGAGTGGAAATGCCCAAACCAATGCTTTTAGTACTGGACTCTTCTCTTTTGGCACCCAATCACAGGGTATTCCATCGGTTCCGTTTAGTGCCGCTACGTCCATGATGGGCGGATCGGCTTCATTCCAGGGTTTTCCTTTCGGAAGTGGTCATATACCACATTCCAACCCGACGGTAGGATCCATGCCTTTTTCTTCTATAGGACAAAGCAGCAATCCTTTCGAAGGTTGGAATAACCCTGGGGTTAGTAGTGCAGGAACTGGGAATCCATTTATCGGCCAATAAGGGAATAGGCCGTACACCACGGTTAGTTCATTTCAAAGTATTCCTCCCCTTGCTTCGGCTTGGAATCCATATCAGGGGTTATCAACTCCTTACCATTCTTTAGGAGGAAACTTTGCGGGTTATGGAGGTTATACGGCAGGAGTTGGTCAAACTCCAAATTTTGCTGGACCACAAGGCTTGCCTTTTGGTTCAGCCGGTTCTACTGGTCACTTCGGGCAGCCTGGTGCCTCCCAAATTCCAGGACAATCTTTTCAGAGCTTTGGGAGTTCTGCCCAGCCTGGGTGGAATCCCCTAGGTCCTCCTAGGCTTCCGTTTCTGGCAACGTTAAACTTGCCAGATCTCACAAAGTTAACAAATGACCCAATCAGGTATAATCCGGTCTGGCCTCCGGTCCCAACCAAACTCCCTTCGGACATTCCAAAATTCGAAGGGAAGAGTGGTGAGGAACCGGGCGACCACGTAACCACATTCCATCTGTGGTGCTCATCCAACTCCCTCATCGAGGATTCGATTAGGTTGAGACTCTTTTAGCGCACCTTGACTGGTAATGCGGCCAAGTGGTATATAGAGTTGCCAGGGGGCAGCTTTACATCGTTCGCTGACTTAGCCAATATTTTCTTAAATCACTTTCAGTTGCCTGTCCGCTATGACGCCGGAACTGAACTTCTGGCCACCTTTCATAAGGATAAGGCTACTCACATTTCCGATCACATTCAGGAATGGAGATGGAGAAAGAGGCTCATTAGAGCCGAAATTCCCCCGGAATACCGTCTCGAGTGGTTTTTGAAGTCTTTACAACCCGAGATCTCCAAGGATGTCTCCATGTCTGGGGTCTATTCTGAGGAGCAAGCCATTTTTAGGGCCCAGCAATTGGAATTAATCTACTCTCAGTCTGGGATCCTACAAAAGTACTTGCCAGATGCTCCTGGATCTAAGGTTGATTTAGCTAAGCCGAAGCCAGGTCCGCACGCAGACGGTATCGTTGGGTCAGTAGACACATCTACAGTGAACTTGTTGAATCAATTGCAGCAGTTGTCTTTGCAAACTGCTTCTAACAACCAAGTCACATTGTCTAATCCTCCCGCTTCCCAAACTTCTTCAATTTACGCCGTCCAATCCGATAACCCCAAAGGAAATCAAAATTCCAATGGGAAGAAGAAAGGACGTGGTAAGAAGAAGAACTCGGATGGGAAGCCTGATGCAAATAAATCCGGTAACAACGCTAGTGGTGGTAAAGGTGAGTTGAGAAAGAAAGTTAAGTTTCCTTGCAAGTTATGCAAAGGAGACCATCTAACTCATCTTTGCCCTAGGACTGAAGACGCTCAGCGCTTGTTAGGACAACAAGGGACTTCTAGTTCGCAAGCTGTGTTAACTAACCCGTTTCCCCAAGGGCAACAACTTCTTGCTGGCACGAGTTCGAATCCTGGGACCTCCTCAGGGGGCAACCAGGAAGGGGAAAAAGCATCAAATGTTTTTATGATGGGTTCAAATGTCCATGTGGCTACCCGGTCACGTGATTATGGTGTAGCGGAAACATCCAAGGATAAAACCATTCCCGAAGGTAATGAACTTCATATTGAGCGACCCCCTGTTGAGACTATACCTCGGATACCGAAAGGTTCCGCCAAGCGCGCGACGATTAACCCTAATGCTAGGGCTGCCCAGAATTACTCCATTGTGGAGGATCTGGCTCAAAGCCCGTGTGCTATGTCCGCGTTAGAGGTTCTCCAGTCGTGTCCGGCTCAGAGAAGTGCTTTACTCTCCGCAATTGGAGCAGTTGATCCGCTAACTCTTTAGTGCTCACTTTTGACATGTTAAATGTCAAAAAGTGACTCCCTCATCATATGGCTTTTCAGATAAAGTCTACATACCGGAAAATCAATATTTTCCGCACCGTTATAGATGAAGGAGCTTCCACATGTGTTATGTCGATGTCATGTTGGAAGGCTATTGGCTCACCTTCGGCTGTTCCTTCACCAACCGTTTTAACTGCATTTGATGGTCATTCTCACAAGCCGCATGGGATTATCCTGACCTTTCCTATATGTGTTGGAGGGAAGGTCGTTAATATCGAAGTTGAAGTCGTAGATGCTAACCTAGACTATAATCTCCTATTAGGAAGGAATTGGGTATACGAAATGGAAGCCGTTGTAGCGACTCTGTTTCGTGTCATTTGCTTTCCTCATGAGGGGAAAATCGTTAAGGTTGATCAATTGGACTATTCCCCAATCGATCCTCAAGCAACCTCCGACTCTACTGTTCCTTTGGTGGATAACCCTCGCCCGCCGACTGAGAATTTAGGAGTAGGGATGTATTCCTCATTGATGGGTACGTTTTATCTTCCCTCTCCTTTTGCAAAAATCAATGCTATTTCCTCATCCAAGGAGTCTCCTCGAGAAGAGTTCTTCCGAACTCATTATTTTTCCGACCCCTGGACCTTGCCTTCACCTACGACCACATTAGTTGAAGGACAAGTAAATGGAATGGCATTTCCTATATCTGCAGCTAAGCTTAGATATCAGTCTATCGTAGACTCTGCAGATAACCATTCCACTCCTTTTTCTGAAGAAGAGTTGGATGGTCATGTGGCCCCAGCCTGGAGCCTAGACTCTATTTCTACCTTGGATTGCTTGGATTCAATTTTACCTTCTGAAGAAGCAATCCTTGAAGCAATGATGGGTATAGATCAACCGTGGGAAGATTTACACCATTGTTCGTACTTTATTCCTCCTTTGCAGGAAGTGGAATCTAGGTTTTCCGAGCTCTGTACTAGTGATGTTGATATGGTGTCAAACCCTTTGGCTCCAGCACACATTCGCGCCGAAGGTAATATGTCGGTAATTTCAAAAATGATATCCATCAACATCTCTAGGGACCCTAACATCATTGAGAATATCTTCATTGGGATCGAGTGTTCCCCTGAAGAAATTCAAATCTACACCGACCTCTTTAAGGAATATCGTGACGTATTTGCTTGGTCTTATGAGGAAATGCCTGGCATTGATCCTTCTATAGTTCAACATGAGATCAAGACATATGAAAACGCGAAACCTATTCGTCAAAGACTTCATCCGGTTAACCCTAGGAAAGCAGCAGCTATCAAAGCTGAAGTCCAGAAGCTGCTAAAGGCGGGTTTTATATACCCTGTTCCTCTTACCGATTGGGTTTCTAATCCAGTCCCGGTAGATAAAAAGCAAGGAACAATCCGTGTATGCATCGATTTTAGGGATCTAAACAAGGCTTGTCCTAAAGACAATTACCCCACGCCATTTATTGATCAAATTATTGATGAGTGTGCGGGTAACGAAATTTTCTCCTTCATGGATGGTTTTTCAGATTATAATCAAATCTCTATCCGTCCTGAGGATCAGCATAAGACAGCCTTCATATGTCCCTGGGGTACCTTTGCATATCGAAAGATGCCTTTTGGTCTTAAAAATGCTGGAGCCACGTTTCAGCGGGCCATGTCATACGCTTTCCACGACATCAAACATGTCATCGAGGCATACTTAGATGATCTCGCTGCTCGTTCTCGAAAGAGAACATATCACCCTAGTCATCTTCGATTAGTCTTTGAGAGATGTCGTTTTTATAAAATCCGGTTGAATCCCAACAAGTGCGTTTTCGCGGTTACATCCGGTTGGCTGTTAGGGTTTATTGTGTCCAATGAAGGGATTCGGGTTGATCCCTTCAAGGTTGAGGCAATAATTCAGTTGCCTCCCCCGTCTTCACTTCGGCAACTTCAAAGTCTTCAAGGGAAGGCTAATTTCTTAAGATGGTTTATAGCAAATTACGCCGAGATCACTAAAGGGTTCATGCGTCTACTACGGAAAGGAGTTCCATTTATATGGGATGACTTTGCGCAGCGGTCGTTTGATGCTTTGAAAAAAGCATTAGTCTCTGCCCCGCTTTTGAGTCCACCAGATTATGGTAGAGACTTCGTTTTATATCTCGCTGCGGCAGAATCAACCATTGGTATGGTTCTAGTTCAGGAGGACGATGCTCTCGCCGAGCACGTCATTTATTATTTGAGCCGAGGCTTAATAGGCCCTGAGCTTCGCTATTCTCCGGTTGAGAAGTTGGCCTTGGCAGCTGTTCATGCTGTCCAACGGCTCCGTCATTATATTTTGCTACGTAAAACTTTTGTCTTAGCGGCAGTCAATCCATTTCAATTTGTCCTCAGTAGGCGAGTGATTGGGGGCAAATATAATAGATGGATAGTCATTTTGCAAGAATTCGATCTCGAGTTCTTGTCTGCCAAGTCTAAGAAATCTATGGTCTTCGCGGAGCTAATTTCTGAGCTTCCTTGTGGAGAGGATATTGTTTATGAGGAAAGTTTACCCGACGAACATATATTCCTCATCTCTTCACAAGACCCTTGGTATGGAGATATCATTGTTTATCTCCAGACTTCGAAGTTTCCCTCTACTTTCTCCAAGGATGAACGTCGCAAATTACGTCACCTGGCTAAAAACTATGTTATCATTGGTGACACATTATACCGTCGAGGGGTTGATTCAATTCTTCGGCGTTGTTTAACCTTAGAGGAAGCAGAGTCCGTGCTCAATGATTGCCACAGTGGAGCTTGTGGTGGTCATCTATCAGGGCTTGCTACAGCCCAGCGCATCTTACGTGCCGGCTATTTTTGGCCTTCACTTTTTAAGGACTGTGTGGAAGCAGTCAAACGCTGCCACCCATGTCAAATTTTTACTCGCAAGATGCGTGCGCATCCAGCTCCTCTTTTTCCCGTTGTCACTGTCGGTCCCTTTACTAAGTGGGGCATTGACTTTACGACTTGTAATCCGCCTTCAGCGGCGAATCACAAGTACATCATCGTGGCTGTAGACTACTTCACGAAGTGGGCTGAGGCCATGCCTACTTATAAGAACGATAGTGACACGGCAGCTTTGTTTCTTTTCAATCAGATCATCCAAGGTTCGGTATCCCAAAGGAGATTGTCACTGACCATGGCAGTCATTTCCAGAACCAACTGATGTCCGAATTGGCTCGTAAATTAGGCTTCCGTCAGGAGCATTCGTCCCCTTATTATCCTTAGGCCAATGGGCAGGCCGAGGCAGTTAACAAAACTCTTAAGACGATACTCCAACGGAAAATCGATAAAAATCGATCCAATTGGCACATTATGTTGTATCCGGCTCCATGGGCATACCAAACCTCCATCAAAACGGCTACTGGTTTTACTCCTTTCCAGTTGGTTTATGGGATGGAATCCATCTTCCCGGTTGAATGTGAAATTCCATCTCTTAAGTTGGCTGTCGAACTCCTTCCAGAGACTTCGAGTCTCGAAGAGTGCCTAGTTCACTTGGAACATCTCGATGAGCAGCGTCGAGACGCCGCCACGATGAATGAGGCTCATAAGAAAAGGGTAAAAACGCAGTATGATAAGTCTGTCCGTCCTCGAGTCTTTTCTGAAGGTGACCTTGTCTTGGTCTACGACCAAGATAAAGACACCTTGGGGGCAGGCAAATTTAGGCCTATGTGGTACGGTCCTTTCATTGTTAAACGAGTTTTAGAAAAAGGGTCGTATGAGTTAATCGACTTTGAAGGGAACAAGCTGGCGGAGCCCCGAAATGGGCTCTACCTAAAGAAGTATTTTGCTTAGTTTTACCAGGCAATGGCTTCTTTGTATTTTATGTATATTTGTACATATATTATCGAGTGTTTTCTGATATCAACACTTTTTGGTCTGCTTTGGCAGGTGTTGATGGATGATTTGGTTTATTTTGGGTTCGCCGATGGTGCTAGTCGGCACACTCGGAATCTTGCTTCCGCAGCTTGGGTACTTTATTATCCAACTGGTCAATTGATGGTATCGAGAGGCGTGTGTATCGGTCCTGCTTCAAACAATATGGCTGAGTATACAGCTGTTATCAATTTATTATCCGAGGCAATCTCTTATGGGATCGACTTGTTGGTAGTATATCTTGATTCTCAATTGATAGTGTCTCAATTAAATAACATTTATCGGGTTAGGGATCCTTTATTATATCGCCAATATTTAAGGGTGAGGTTGTTGCAAAGATCATTTGTTTACATTAATTATTTGCACATTCCAAGATCTCAAAATTGGTTAGCTGATTCTATCGCTAATCAAGCATTAGACTGGCATATCAATCATTCATCGTCATAAAATCATGAATCAAAAAGTCAAACTGTATATATATATATATATATATATATATATATCATAAAGCGTCTCGAGTGTACATATGTGTGTCCAAAAATATACAAAATTGGGACTCAAATGCCCATAATCATGTCAGGCATATCTAACGCCTCGGCTCCGGATGAGCATCTAAATATGTAACTATAGCGTGAGCCACGCGCCGAAAGATGCGAACCCAGTCACGTGGCATCCCAACCACATGACGCTGCATATCCGGAGGAAGGTCCTCTATCTCGGCCATCGGTACTCGGCAGCTTAGTCTCGCCAAGTGTCGCTGGACGTTGTTTAAGGTCCGTTCCGTATCCGTAGCTGCCTCTTCGGCTCCTTGGCCACGCCATCCATGCCGCGGGAATCCATCTGGTCGTACGGGCCCAATGTCTGGAACATGATCATCATATTAGTCATTTGAATCTCGTCAAAAAATATTTTTCAAAATTTATCATTATATTTGAAAAATTCAAAAAAATCATAAAATCATAAAAAATTCTTACCAATCTCGCCCCATGCTGCATTTGGTGGTAACACTAGATCAGGATCTCCTCGGAAATCCAACCCAGCATAGGGGTAGTCATCCACGGCGATGATCTGATGCTCCCACCAGGAAAAGAAGTCATCGTCGAATGCAATCCTTGGGACTTCCCCACCCCCTAGACGTTTCATCAAGTCAGCCCACCGGCCCATGCGTGGATCACGTGGACTACTGATGGCAACTGCTACCCTGGGGCGGAGTGCGGGAACCTTCTCGAAGAAGAAAGTGCACAAGATGGTTCCGAACCCAAAGTTCTTGGTCTGTCCCCTCCTGATAGAAGTGAGTTGTTCCTTCATGTTGGCAAGGAGAGGAGTACACCAGTCAAACACAGTAGTGAGACAGTCCACTGCCACGCTCATGTTTACCCGTGATGCCTGATGTAGTGAGGATGATCCGTTCACTCGAGCTATGGTGAACAAGATTATCCTGAGTGACAAACTCTCCACATGTGGGATAGAGATCTGGCTCCCGACCTTCCGATGACCCGGGCAGTAAAGCTGTACATAGTCATCTACACTGAGGCTATTTCGTGTCCTGCCCCGGGAATGTACTACCTCTCCCCTTCGGGAAAGGCCCGTGATAAAATATATGTCTTCCACTTCTACCCTGAGTGGCATCTGATCAATCACAAATGCTTCCTCATCGACATCCCAATAATCAATGAGTCTCTCGAGCAGACGCGTGTTTGCTTTCATATTTGGCAATTTGAAGAATTTTAGCAACCCGCATCCCCGTAGGGCATCTAATGCCTCATCATTGTTCATAACTTCATTATCCACGGCTGAGTGCTCTCTTTCACGCCATGTGATAGTCATCCTGGAAGAAAAAATCATTTTCATCCGTTAGTTTTGTTTATAAAATTAGTTCGCTGCGCACACGCGGGTTCATATATACACAGTCGCGTGTAGGGCCGTCGTATACGCGAGTTCAATATTGCCAACCCGCGTGTACGCCGCGAAAGAATTTTTTGCAAAAATCCAACGGTAAAACATCAAATAAAATCCCTAAAAACTATCACAATTAATTGCAAGACAAGTTTGAGGCTTACCTGGAAGTTTTCGGCAAGTTTGAACGGTTGAATTGATCACAGGGAAGTTTGCTCCTTTTGCTCCACAATTTTTGCTCTCCAAGTCAAACGGTGAAAATGGTAAGTCAAAAATGCCTTTTATAAGTTTTGAAAATGCAAAATTTTTTCAAAATTTTATTTTGTTTGGCCTCATGTCACTTTTAACTTGGGAGCTTGGAATGCCGAGTTTGGTTTGTTTTCAGGACATTTTGGACATTTTTCGACAGTTCGAGACGGTTCCATGACCGCTGACCCGTCATGGCAGGTATCGTGTTTTCACTGGCATATAGGTTAGGGACACCATTTTTCCATTGCATTATGCATACTAGCCTCCATATGACCGATACATCTGCCGTAGGGTCCACCCCATCGTGTTATGGTTAGTAAGCCATTTTCACTCGCCGATTCTTTAAATCATGACACGATGGTAGAGCCATCCCTTTACATGGGCATCGTAGTTAGCACCTCACTGACATTTGTTGCCCATGCTGCTTCGTTTTGAGTAGGCTCGGGAGTCCTCTGTAGTCTCGCCATGACTTATGCGTTGAAGACTCATTCCTCTTTGCTTCTTCACTTCGTTCTGGCCTTATAACCTAGAGGCTCCTATGTGTGTTGAGTTGTACTTCTGCATTGCATGTTGACCATTTGCACCTTTTGGCCTAGAGCCGGCTTCACTTGGACTCGTGTTTAAGCCAACTTTTGACCATGACGTCTGCAAAATCAACCTTGCATACCTTTGACTTCTGCAGCTTGACATACCTTGATCCGTGGAAGGAACATACCTCTGAGTGTCACTGACCAGTTTTCACCTCCCTGCATTGAGCATAGGAACGTTCCTTCCCTAGGAACTAGATCATCTGTTTCACCAACACTCGTTCTTTCCACTGTACCATAGCATTCTTTTATTCTTTTTCCGGCTTAACAGAAAAAGACAAAAAAAATTAAATATTCCAAAAAAGAGCGGGAACAGGGACATTATTTCCATTTATTGTTGGCAGCTAGAGTCAGTCGTGTCGCCCTTGAACAAAGCACTCAAAACAAAGTCTCCTCCGCGTGGGTGGGATTTAGTTTGACTTAGGTATGCCATAACCTTGTTATTGAGTCAGTTCTCCCCCGATTGGTTATCTCTTCCAATCATATGGAGGGTTCGTTCGTGCCTCCTGCATGGCGAACTTATACAGAGTCATCATATGCTGCCACATAGTCACATTGAGTCGTGCTTTTGTTCAAGGGAAGTTAGCCTGAGTCGGCCTTTCTGCGGTGTCTCTTGACTCATTTTCAGTCGGCCATCCCTGGTTGTCAGTATCATGTCTATCATCACATCAGTTATATTGGTCCTTTACTCGTGCCGGTTTGAGAAGGTCCCCATTGACTTCTTGCTGGCGGGTCTTGTCCTTATCGACGACAACACCTTGCTCTGAGGACAAGCCTAGAGCCGCACCCTGGCCCTATTTTCATTATTGATAGGTCACCTTGTGCTCAGCATCGATCAGTATCATGGGTCTTTGACTGAGTGGTTTCCCTTGTGTTCGACATCAGCATACATTATCACACATTGGGATTCGTACAGTACCTGGGTTTCCATTTGACCCTATTGGTGGATACCTCGCCTCTGTGTCAGCTTTCATTATTGGTTGGTTCAGAGGGTTTTTGCCGTGCGCTAGCCACATCTTGTGTACGCCGGAAACGTACTTCGGTTGGGTTACTACATCTTTTTCGTCCGATTCCTTCCACATTATTGGCCTACGGGTTACACTCGCGCTAGATTGATGGAGGATGCCTTAATGCCTTCCTTCTAGCGGATCTTTCCCTATCGACTCCGACTCATTGCTCTGGGGCAAAGATCTAGAGTCCATTTGGCAGTACCTTGGGGTTTGCAGTCATTAGTGGCAGATCCTTCGCTATCGACAGTGGGAAACCATCATTGTCCCCTGATCGATAGATTCTTACAGGTGTTCGACTTCAGCTCATCTATTCACACTTGTTAGATTGTACTGGGTACCTTGACGCTCATTATCATTATCGGTGAGTAGTCTCGCATTTGTTAACGGTATACATCAATGACCGGTAATCAAACGATTTCTCACATGGTCGACTTCAGATCATTTATTCCCATGGTGTAGAAATGTACCACAGCGGTCGGTGAAGACCTCAGGTTGTATCAGCATTCATTGGTTCACTTAACAGTTGCTCCTGTTGCTGCTAGTTGACACCACTCCACCTTATATGTTGCAGTCAGTCACGACGACATTCTATATGCTGGCACCTGAGTTTGCAGTATAGTACCATCCTATTCCATCATGTTCAGTTGGTACCTTTTGGGATCAGTCTTTGATATCAGTGATCCGTTGCATCTTTCAGCATCATTGACAGTCTTATATGTGATATTCAGACATGTACTTGCTCCTTATGATCAGATGATCCATTATGTATCTTCCAGTCATTTATACTTGTATACTTAGTGGATCCGCTTGTACTTGATATGCGGACATGCTTTACTTTTTCTGAGCATGGGTATGCCCGCCTCAGACAGTGTTTCTTTCTGATCTCCCTTTGGTGGCTTGGCAGGCTGAATTCCGGTGAAGTCCTCCTCGGTTTTTCGACAAGACTTCCTCTCCATGTTCTTACATAATATATTTCGGCCATCATGTTCCCCTTCTGACCTCATACATTAGGGGGCATCTGTTATAGCTCCAAATCTCACTCTTATGGTTTGTGATGCTGCACTCATGGCCTAGGGCAACCCCTCCTTCCAGACCTGGTCCTAAAATTTAAAAAACAGTGTTTTATTCCCTATACGCGACATTGCCCTGAGTTAAACGCGTGTACACGCGGGTCTATGTATACCCAACCCGCGTGTATGTATTAAAACACTTAAAAAAATAAATAATTCCTCATTTTCGGGCGGAGATCGCGGGTTTTACCTGCTGATCACCTGTTAGTGCCCGTGGCCCAACTGTTCCCAACCAACTCCTAACTAAAAAACTACTTTGGAGATGGTATAAAAAGACATCAAAGGGAAGGTCTAATGGAGAGAGAAAAGAAGAGCAAGATTATTATGCTGAGATTTTCCCCTTAGACCAGGTCTGAAGTCCTTGGTGCCTTCTGCACTTCCCCCATTTTGCATAGGAAACCCTTGTTTCCATGTGTATTGGTGATCATTCATCCTTTATATCACCATTGAGTAAGACTTGGAAGGAGCTCTTGTTGGAGGCTTGAGGCTGGAACGAATCCGGGAGGAAGCTTTGCTTGGAGCCTGCTGAAGGTGTTTCAGGTGAAATCTTTCCGTTATATGTACTTTACTTGCCTTTATATAAAGAAACACGTCTTGGTTCCCGAAACAATCTTTCTTTATGCTTATGAGATTCTTGTTTTGAATTCTTATGCAAGTAGTTACTTAAAGATTTTTATAACTAACTTTATAGCATGAAGATGGTTTTCATATAAGTATTTGTCCATGTACTGTTGTGTTCTTTGATTTGTTTGTTTTACAGGTCAAAGAAGAAGAAGGGAACTCCAAGAAGGGTTTGGACCCTAAAGGCCTTCTCGAATGTAGGACCTTAGGTACGTACCCTAAACATTAGAATTTGCTTATAGTAAAGATAATGGCTGTGTGTGTGTTTCTTTGAATAAGCAATTTTCAGTCTGGTAGAGTCTCAACCCAAAGGACCCTAGGGGTACTTTCCCCTCAACCATTAGCATCACCTGCCTTTAAGAAATGAAAGTAGAACCATTCCTTCATAAGCTTTGATACAAAAGGGAAATATCCAATCACCGGTTTCCACTGAGCCCCCAACCATTTTCTCATCACAGAATCATCCATTTCTGTGAAATGCCATCTGCCCACCAGCACAAGGTTATGGAGGCTATCTATCCTTTCAGATAGGTGTACACTGTCTAATTTTAACGCTGCAGGTGGGGGGGTGGTTTTAACAGGGTTCTGAGCACTGTTATATCTTTTCTCTTCTACGTGCAGGTCCTTATGGAGCTTGGCTCGGTCCCTGTCATCCACATGTCTTGTTGATTGTAATACCACTTCGTCCAGCGTGGATTTCCACCCCCCCAGTGTTATCACCACCCCATACTTTCTCAGCCTGAATGGTGGCACGTATCATGGCCTCCGTGGCCAACACGTCAGACCCTCCCTCCATGCACTACCAGCTCACAATCTCTGAGCACTAACAGAGTAAATTGTCCTAAAAGGATTATCAAATCTGGATTTTAGCCCAGAAATTAATGAACATCAGTCCAGCCTAAAAAGGAAATCCCGATAAAGTATGGCCAAATGGAGGAAAATAAGATCCTTCTGTTAGAAGCCTGGCACAATCGACAGTTCGGATGGGAATGTTTTAAATAACTCAGGAATAGAATAATCTCCTTTTTGGGGATGAAAGCTAGGATATGGATTGCCAAATCAGGCTAGTACCAAAACATTTAATATTCATCTGGCATGACCCTGAATATATCACCTGGACCGAGTAAGGCTGGAGAGATGATAGAGACACATCTGTCAGAGGACACACTGACCAAGGATTGGCTCGGAGGTGAAGAAAGGGAGCAACTATCCTTGGGTCATGAATGGTCAAGGACCCATAACTACCATCCTTTTTGAAAATGAAAACTAGAAAAGGCAAAAAAACCACAGTCCTGAAGAAACCAGTCCCCAAAAGTGGTTTTCAGAGCATAAACAGTGGTGATGGACAGAGAAATGGAGACTACCCCTTATCCTGCTATCACCCAAGGCAAAAACTCTGAAGACTTCTGAGGCAGGAAAATTAACTAGAAGAGGATTCATGACAGATTATACAACAACAGTAAATTTGGAATATGCACCACCATGCTCCTATTTTGATTCGAAAGTCTGAACAGGGTTTATAGAACACTATAGACTGATTTAATTTGTGAAAAAACCAAAGCATTTTGTTATATCTAGACTTTTAAAGCATGAAAACTCCTGAATTATGTTTATCTCTTCGTCATATATCATTTTCCGTATCTAGTTATGAAGTACCATCAGGATAGTAACAAAAACATTCTCATAACTCAACTAAGAGCGCTTAAAATTTTTCTTGACTAGATAACCAGAGAAACTTAATAAAAACTGAAAGAAAAACTGAGTACAATATTCCGGAAGACAGATATGGCTGTATTACTGACCTCTAACCTAGCGGAAGTAGAGTGGAGAGCAGTATTTAGCCCCAGCAGAAACCAAACTAGAATCCCACATGAGAAGGCCCCGAGAAAAGAAGAAAAAACAACACTTTAAAGCTCCAGGGAGAATGCAGTGCTTGATATGTTACCAGGACAAAAAAGAAAGCTGGCCAAAAACCTTTCTTGCTATGCAAAGATTAAATTTTGAAAGCTTGGGACCTTACTGTTGGGAAGGGAATGGGCGACGAAGCTGCATGGAGACGTGAGGTGGCTAGCAGACACGCGTGAAACGTGCATGGGAAATTATAAAAAGAGTCCCCGGGAGGAGCGAGACGTGTCTAAAAATTGGAACTATCCATGCCTACTCCTCTCGCACAGATTGGCTTCGAGACTGTATCCATGGCGACAGCGCGTGACCTGGTTGGTTGCTACTCGGCTTGCAGCTCCACTCGGCTCCACTCGGCTCCTGCACAACTAGTAGACTTGCTAGTAAATTCCCTGTATATTACAATAGTACAAATGCAGAGAGTTAGTACAGAGAAAACATTGTCTTTTGTGGATGCAGAACCCTCTTTTTACAGGACTCAAACCCCAGTTTAAATAGCTTCAAGAGAAGGAAAGCTTGCTCTGTTCTTCGAATATTTTCCCAAGAATTTCCCTCGAAAAATAAGCAACAAACTAATTTTAAATTGACCCATTGGTTTTACTGATTCCAATATTTTTCCTTGAAATTCTTCCTCCCACACGCTTTTGAAAAATCTTCACCTACTTCTTGGCTTCCTCTTTCCTTTATTCAACAGCAACAGAGGTTCTGCTTCAGCATTGACTAGTTAGAAGTCCTGAAATCCCTCTATTTGCGCAAGAAGCCTTGGGATTTTTCCATCTTTGGATAGCTCCAATAAAAATTCAAACATCCTGAATCTTGCTTCCGATCAAAGAGCGCCAACAATGTCCCGTATCAATTCTGATGTATATCATGACCGAAAAAAAGATTTGGTAAGATAAACATGTAAATGAGATCACGGTGACACTACAATTTGGAACTGGTTTTGACTTCTATTTTGGCCATTGGCACGATTCTGGCGATGGGATCGATCTTAAATCTTGTGCAACTCATTCCGTGTGTCACAAATATCCTGCAATCATCAAACACATCGTAATTAGTTTTATAACCATCATGAGATCCATAAACGATAAATTTGTATTTTTATTTTATTTTATTTTATTTATTTATTTATTTTATTTTATTTTGTTTTATTTTATTTATTTATTTATTTATTTCAGTAAGAAAAAAAAACTGCATATATATATAAGTATAAACCAGTATATGAGTTTATATATATAAGTATAAACCAGTACATCTGTCCAGGAGCATATTACATCTGTGCATATCATCATATAGATCTTTCATCTAGTTTGTGACATTCTAATATATCCCAATACAATATCAAACAAGTTACAGTAATGAAAAAGTATTCAGCTATCCTATGTAATAAAAAAACGTATACTTCATCAGCTGTTCATTCAGTGATCCCATATAGAAAAACTTTTGTTCCAAAAGACATAAAGAACAAAAAACATAAAGACCGTGCAAGAACACCATCTATCAAAATAAAAGAGGCATATCATAGTTATCCTATCCAGGGAGGGGTAAAATCTCCACATCCAAAATATTGTTGCCCAGTCTTATCTCTATATGCATCCCATCCAATGCATCCATTAATCCCATCTTTGACAGCTTGTCGGCATTTTGGTTGTATTCCCTCCCAATGTGCTGAATCGAGTAGTTACTAAGGGAGCCCCATATATTCCCAACACATTTAAGCCATCCCTGTAGGTGAAGTTGACTGATATTGTTTTTACCCTGTATGTGTTCAATGATAGCCATTGAGTCCCCAAATATATGGATAATGGGGATGTCCAAATATGAAGTGAAGAAGAGAAGTCCCCATAATGCAATAATTTCAGCCTTCATATTTGTACCCTGGCTAGCACCCCAGTGTACCCAGAATTCCTGTTCCTCCGATATTCTGACCCAAAAACCACATCCACAGACATCCCTTTGTGCCGCACCATCGAAAAAAGCCGCTGGATATATATCCCCAGGACCGGGCTTCTTAGAAATAGTACTCGTTGTGCTCTTTTTGTTATCCATAGATAAATGATACCACTCAATGATGCGATCCGTAACCTGTGTTGTATGTTCTCTGAAATTTTCAAATATAATCCTGTTGCGCCATCGCCATATTTCCCAGAAAAAAGTTAATGGAATAGTCCGCCATATTGTATTTTGTTTGCTCCACCAGCTTAAGCATTCTAGGATGTCTGAGAAATTTTTGAGTGGGAAATCAATATACTGTGCAATATAGCACCAGATCTTCATAGAAATCAGACATGTGAGGAATAAATGTACATTATTTTCCACCGCTTCCTTGCACAAGACACATACTCCTGGCCCTTGCCAATTCCTCTTCTGTAGATTTTCCCAAGTCAAGTTCTTGTTTTTCCATACAAGCCATACAAATACTATGATTTTAATAGGGATTTTTGTTTTCCAGAATTTATAAAAATCACATACCTCATTTTTGTGTGACCTGTGCAAACATAAGGTATTATATATATCCGCCACAACCACACAGCCAACCTTCATCTTACCCCACCAGGTGATCCTGTCTCCGCCAGCCTCCCATCTGATACTAGCCCATCGCAACTCGGATCTAATCCGTTCCCATTCCCCAGCCAGTGGGTCTTCCAGCCCCATCTCATCCGACCTTTTCTAGATAGGATAGTGACCATTCCATGTAGAGATGGTCTGGTTCCAATATAAAATACCCGTACTGTGTATGCGCTACATGAGCTCATCCGTGAGTGAAAAGTCACTTCTAAAACCCATAATACTATCATGTCCAATTAGAATCCGGTGCCCTGAACCAAAATCCCAATATAAATTCTATAGGAAGCATTGTCTGATTTTATTGAAACTGTGCCATATGGCAGACCCCGAAGTAGTCCCAATGAGATCCCACCGCATCCAAACAATGAAGCCTTTATCCTTTAAATATTCGTATTTAATAATATTGCTCCATATGCTACCTCCAAAGATACCCCTCCACAGTGCTTTTTTTAACAACGCCCATCCAAATAGTCTCATATCCAGTATACCCCACCCTCCCATTCTTTTTGGAGTAGTGATAGTAGCAAGTTTTGTCAGGTGATATTTTTGTTTGGATATACCACCCATCTAGATATAGTGTGCCATGATTCTATTTAGTTTCTTGGTGATGGAAATCAGTATACAATATAAATGTGCCCAGTACACACTCAACTGTGTAATCACAGATTGTGAGAGAATAATGCGACCCCCTAGTGAAAGGCATTTGTTCTCCCATCCTGAAATCTTTTTATAGTACCGATCCACTAACCACATCCAGTCATTAAGTCTATATTTGTTGGGTTTTATATGATATCCCAAGTATTTCAAGCCACCCTCCAATATCTCAGCGCCAATACCAAATATTTTTTTTATGTAATCAATATCCTCCTGTGCGCAACTACCATATAGAATGATTGATTTTTGTAGGTTCATTAAGAGCCCCGTAGCATTTTTGAATCTAACAAATATATGAGATAGAGCCATCCAAGCAATCCTATTTATCATGCCCATAATCAAAACATCATCCACAAAAAAATTGTGAGAAATCCTGATGTTGCAACCCATAACCAGAGGACAGAAAATACATGCCGCCACAACATTCTTAATATGTACACTGAGGCCATCCATAGCCAATATGAAAAGTAACGGAGATAGGGAACAACCTTGCCTGAGCCCACGGCCTGCAGCGAAGTATTCAGTGGGATATCCATTGATAATAACTGCATATCGCACATTAGTAATACAAGCCATAATCCATTCCACATTTCTGGCCAGTAAACCAATTTTGTTTAAAACCATTCTCAAGTATCCCCAGTCAAGACAATCGTACGCCTTTTGTAGATCAACCTTCATGATAGCAACATTTAGTTTTTTAATATGTATGGCAACAACATCCTGGATTTGTCTATTCTGTAAAAAACCAAACTGCTCAGGGGATATGTGCTAAGATAGAGTGAACCTCATCCTGCCAGTGATAGTCTTTGATATAATCTTATATATCAGATTACATAGAGCAATTGGTCTGTAATTCGAGAAAGTTCCAGTGGATGTCCCCTTTGGGATGAGGGTGATATAAGTCGAATTTATATGGGGATGTATATACCCATGGACTCTTGTTTCTTCAACCATGGCCAATATGTCCCCCTGGAATATGTCAAAGAAATGGGTAAATAACTCAACTGTCCATCCATCAGGACCCGGACATTTGTCTTTCTTAAATGATTTAAGGATCCCCATGATTTCATCCCCAGTGACTTCCTTGTAAAGCGCCTCATTTGAAGCTGCATCAAACATATTGGGATAAACATCCACCCCCATATCTGGTCCTCTACACAGTCCGCCACCCTTTTACCATATGCCGTATCAAAATGTTGTACAACTGCCCTACAAATCGCTTCTTGTGTATGACATATGTTTCCATCTGAATCCTTAATCTCCCATATGGTGTTTATGTTCCTTCTATGGTTGGCGAATCTATGAAAGAATTTGGTGTTTCTATCACCTTCCTGGATCCAGATAGCCCTGCTCTTAAGCTGCCATGAAGCCTCCCGAAGTTTCAGAATTTGATTTCTCTTCATTTCTAGTGAGTGTATGTCCATCTTTAATGACACCGGGGGGTTGTGTAATATGAGCAATGGACACAACTTTTCCAAAGCCGCTGAAATATCGTTTAATTCCTTTTTCAATTGGGCCTTCTTCTGCCTGTCCCATTTCTTAACCACCACCTTTAAATCCCTGAGTTTGTTTATAATATTTATCATCGGGGAAGAATCCTGAGTTTGACCCTTTTGCCAACACTCCCGCACAAGAGCATCGAAGTCAGGGTCCAACATCCAAATTCGATTGAATTTAAAAGGAACACCATATATGAGATCCCCCCTCCACCACAGAAGAATAATGGGTCTATGATCCGAAATAAAATTACTTATGATGCCAGATTGTATAGACCCAAGTCTATCCACCATATTTTCATGCAGAAGGAATCTATCCAGTCTTTTTGCCACATAACCATTACCTGCCCTCCCATTATCCCATGTAGGACCAATCTTGGATGGAAAAATATCAACAAAATTGTGATCAATGATAATATATTTTATCATATCCGCCATAGCATCAACTTTTCTGGTACCTCCCCATATTTCATCCAGACCAATAGTGCAATTCATATCACTAACCATGATAAGGGACCCAAGAACTAAGATCTCAGATGCAACCAACCCTTCCCAGAATATGAGATGGTCTTTGTATGGGGCATATATGTTTAGAATATGTATGTGTCCCGGGAAACCTCTAATACTACCAGCAAGCAATATACCAGCAAAGCAAGAGAAAGCCTTCATATGAACCCATCTAGGGTCCCATAAGGCAGCCAGTCTGCCCGACTGATCCGCAACATCAGTTGCAACCATGTACCAATCTAGGAGCATTTTTCTAAAATAAACAATCGCCTGTTGTGCCGAGTGCATAGTCTCCTGAATAAGAATAATATAGGGGCAGGAAGAAAGGAATAGTTCTTTGAGAGCCAAAAATTTCAGAGCAGCCCCCAGTCCCTAAATGTTCATAGATAAAATGAAGTTCATGAGAACCCAGAGGAGGGATCATTTTCTCTAAGGGCCCATGTCGGGATGGATGAAGCAATGGGAACATCTACCAAAACATTAGAATCAGTAGGACTAAAGGGTATAGCCCTAGCTTGACCTCGAAAATGACAGCTATCACGGCTCTTCTTGTGACAAATAGTGATATTACCTGCAGAAGTGGGGCTGATATGTGGAGATTTGGCACCAGTGGTTTTGTGAATAGTAAGAGAGAAGAGGTCCAATGTCTTTCATTGGAGTAGGCATTCAAGGTCATTGTCCATCGAGTTGTTAGGGGAAGATACAGGTGAACATGGCATATTAGGACGGGTCCTGGTCGCAGGAGAAATATTCTGTACAAGTTGTGATTTGGATTCAGGTAAATACATAATGTGGGATGGGGAGATATCCCCATGTGACATCAGGAGGGGAGGCATCTTCCCTGATGGTGACAGGTCCATACTAGAAAAAGGCAAACTCTTATCCGACATGGGCAGAGTGTCATTAGATAGTAGTGTTCCAATACCTTTTGAGGTATTAGGAGATGAGGGAACCTCAATAGGAGTGATATTAACATGTTTTTGTGATAAAATGCTAGAATTGGTGAAGGGGAGTGAAAAAGGTGGTGTACCTGATATTTCATTCTTATCGCCCAATAACTCAGCAAGTGCTAGGCCAACAACAGACTCAACAATCCTGCCACCCATCATATCCGTTGTCCCATGATAATTACGTCGATACGCCGAATGCCTCCCACCCAATTAACGCAGACACTGTGCCATCAGATGTCCCATGTGATGACAAATGAGACATCTAAAAGGAATACCCTATAAATCTAATCTTTGAACCAGATGTGTATCCTCCCAATAAATTTCTATATGATCAGGGAAGCCCCCTCTGTATTCTTTTTCAATCAGAATCCATGCAATTCGCTTGTCTCGGGCACCCAGGCACTGGGGATCAACGTAAATAAACTTTCCAATGGCGTTCCCTATGTCCATGAACACCTGCCGAGTCCAAAATTCAATAGGCAGACCAGGTAATTTGACCCAAATCAAAGTATTCTTGGGTGTCTCCTTCAATGGATTGAAGCCAATGTACCATGCATGGAGGGCCAAGAACCCCTGCCCTTGAATCCATGGCAACCCCTTAATCTTCTGTAAATCCTCCTGACACAGAAAATGGAAATTGTACCAATCGTTCATGAGCCGAACCACCGATGGCATATATCCCAACAGAGACTTCCATTTAGTTTCCACCCATTTCCTCATCTCGCCTTCTCCCATCGTAGAAAAGTGCCATCTACCAACTAAAGCTCATTTCTGTAGGCTACTAACCCGATCTATCAATATGTCATGGCCAAAACTAAGAATTGGCGCAGGTGATGAAATATTGATAGTATGCCTATTTCATGAACGCTGATTTCGATAACCACGCGGTCCATGCAGTGAATGGAATTGTGCATGTGCACCACCTAGCACACCGCCAAAGACATCTACCTGGCATCCAGAAACTATGCCATCAGGGCCACCCCTGAACTTTGACCCAGAAGGAAATCTATGATCTGTCTCCACCTCCAGTGTGGCACAAATAAATGCCTCATGTGCCGATGTATCTAAATCAAATGGGTCCATGTGATCCATCATGGAAAAGCAAAGATGTAATGGATGAAATGACTCAGTCTTAAATGATCCAAATATGGTAGCTCAAACCATTAGAAAATATGTCAGAGATCATACCTCCATAGTGTCGGGATCCACAATCGCCTCAGAAACCAATGTTTAGTACATGTTACATGCAGCCTACATATTGTCAAACAAGAAATGCTGCCGCTGAAAATAAACCTGAAAGAGGTATGAAGTAGACGCATATATTAGAAAAATAGTAAACTAGAAACGAACATACCAAACACGTCGTCCAATGCCAAAAAAAGTAGAAAATATACGACTGGGGATAATGAATGAATAACCCAAGTCCAATCAATTAATATCTACCCCCGTGTCCTGCCACATGAAAAATTCAATTACTCGCCGGAAGGAAAAAAGGTGGTGGTCGGAAAAGTATCCTAGCACATGGAAAAACCAGACCAAGCAATATGACCATGAATATGCAGATCACTGCCCATCAACCAACCCAACCATCCAACCCTTCACAACAACAACAACAGCAACACCCGAGACATGTCCACTACTGGTTGCATATCCTAAAACAAATTTCCTTGCATGACCTAGATATGATGAAGGAATTAATCCACCGATTCCATATGGTATAGTAGTCACTGAGATATAAATAGGATCCCACCCCCCACGAAATTATGGGAAAGCAATGTTAAGGATGTCAGTCCAGAAGGGAATTAGAACACCTGTAGGTATGATGGAGCTTACTTAAACATACAAATTAATATATACACTGCAATCATGAATAATGCTAGAATATGGATAACCTCTGATTGAATAATTTATAAGAAAACATCCAAGATAATCATGAAAATCGGGGAAATAAAAGAAGATCCAATAGCAGCAAAAACCCCACCGATATCCACCCCAAAATCAATAATGGCAGAAACATAAGAAAAAACATGTTGGACACCTAATCCTCTAAGGGTTGGTGTGGAAGCTGAATAGTCTAAGGAAGTCCAAGCTGAGACCTTGGAATATGAAACCAAGGGTCATATGAATGTACTATAAATGTATATCTTTGTCAATAATAGATATACTCTCATGCTTATCTTTAATATTCTGTTGCTGCCATGTATGTGTTTAACATGGTATCAGAGCGGGTGTACTCCTGCCCTGCTCCAATTTGAGCCACTTGTTTTGTGGCATCTTTGTGCAGGTCAATTTTGCATTTCATGAATATGTTTTCAGCTAAATTCTAGCTGCCATCTCTGCCCAGTTCTGTAGGAGCTCTAAGAAACGTTCCCTGCACAATTACACCGTCTTGCAAAAACGCATCTGTTTGTGGAAATCATGAATACTGTCTTTTGGTCTGCACTGTACCCAGCTAGAGAAATTCTTGTAATGCATGAATCGTTGTAATTCAAGTTCACATATGCCTTTGCGATTGGCATAGATTTGCGGCAACTTTATTGTACTGAACTGTGTTCTTTCTAGCTTTATTTTGTTCTCTGTGGTCCAGGAATTTCTTTGATTCCATATTTTGTCGTGTTTGAAAATATTCCTCTTTTGAATACAGAGAAATTCATGCTTTTTGTATTCTTTTGTTTTTGCCAAATTGTCGCTTGAATTTTACCAACATCACTGGGGTATTATCACTCTCCTGTGCCTTATATCGAGCCCTGTAATAGACCTTCGAGGGATTCTTGATCTTTTCCCATTCAATGGCGATCAAAGGAGATGGCTGAGATGGCCATCCCCTGACTCTGGTGCATTGTTGAAGGTGTATTGGCTTAGAGGGAAGTGTTAGCTTCTAAAAGACTGCTTACTCTTGTCCGTGAGACTCTAAAATCAGATCTTGTCCAAAGCATCCGAGGAATTGCTGATGAGCTCTCTAAGAAAAATTTCCTTGTTGCTGTAAAAAAGGTGTTGATAATAAGACTCAAAAGCTGGTTGATCTTAGCCTTAAAGGAAAAGGTCTCAACTTCACCAACTTTTGCCATTCTTGGTCCTCAAGTCATATAAGCGCTACTTCGCCCTGCTGCCCAACGTTTCCTCTGCTTTACATAAAAGTTGCTCCTGAAGATGTTGCTTGAAGGTGTTATGGTGTAGTTTCTACCTCCTCCACACATGTAAAATCCTGATTAGATTGATGCGCGAATGGCATGACTGTTTGATATGTGGTATGGCATAACTATGTTTGATATGTAGTATCAGTGCAGTGTTATTGTGTTGCGGTGCGTTGAATGGTATTTTGTTGCGTATGGTATACGTTGTGGTGAACCTGACATTGTGTTGACTGTGTTGTGGTATAACCCATCGTGGCTCTTTGTTGCAACATCGCTCTCTGTTGTGGCATCACTTCTAATCCCTGGTCATACATACAACCCTGCAGTCATATAACTCTATTCATACAACTGTTGGCACATCTTCTCCAGTGTTTGGCACCTCTTTGACACCAGCTTTTGGTGCAACTTCGACACCCGCATTGGGTTCTACGACATCTACTCCATTTGGTGGAACATCTACATTTGGAAAAAAGCGTGCATTTGGAGGATTTGGATCACGAAGTCCTGCTCAATTAATTCCTTTTGGAAGCACTTTTGGATAGGCACAGCCAGCTTTTGGGAGTCAACTTTTTGGTGCAAGAAGTCAACATGCATTTGGATCTACTTCAACACCTGCATTTGGTACCACAACCCCTGCATTTGGGTCAAAAACTACACCTACCTTTAGGGCTTCCAGTACTCATTCATTTGGTTTTGGAAGCACTACAGCTTTTGGTCAATCGGCTCCATCATTTGGTGCAACATCTACTCCAACATTTGGGAGCAGCACAACATTTGGAAGAACTCCATTTCCTTTTGGTCAGAGTTTGGCTTTTGGAGCTCAGTCAACAACTCCAACATTTGGCAACCCGGGATTTGGACAAACTACCTTTGGTGGACAACGCGGAGGTAGTAGAGTGGCACCATATACAAGTACAAATGAGGCAGAGACTGTAGGTGGTCAGGTATTGGGAAACCTATTTCCATATCTGCTATGTAACAATACAAGGATAAAAGTCATGAAGAATTAAGATGGGAGGATTATCAATTGTGAGACAAAGGTGGCCCAAATCTGGCAAGCCAACAACCTGCAGGGGGTAGTATCTCTTCCCAGTTGGGATAGTCTAATCCCTTTGGTCAAACAACACCTTCTTTTGGTCAAACAATACCTGCCTTTGGTCGGACAACTACCTTTGGTCAAGCATCTGCTGCAAATCCTTTTTCGGCTACATTGTCTTCCAGTCCTTTTGATAATAAACCACCTAGATTTGGTGGTATCTCATTTGCATCTTCATCAGGTTCTACATTTAATTCACCGTTTGGAGTGACCTCCTCATCCACCCCTTTTCGGACAGGTTCTTTAGCTCCATCTCTTTTTGGATCTTCAACAACATCAGCGTTTGGAGTGGAACCCACGAAGGAATATGTTCATCGCAAAAAATATGTCATGTGGTACATGGAGGTATATTGAGAGCCTACATACTTGAAGATTTTTGAAGACAAAGTTCTACGCCAATCATTTTTTTTGCAGTGATATTACTGTGAAATGGATAGAATGGGTGTTTTATTAGAATTACTGAATACTCTAATACATTCTACTATGGAAAATACATTTATGATTAATAAATCCATTGTCGTAGACATTCAAACTTGTTTGAAAAATATACAAGAAAACATTGATTTTTTGCCGCTAAAGTCTCAGCTTCAACAAGATGAGCTACAACAGAAAAAGCATCATTTTGAATTGAAGAATCACATTACAGTAGAAAAAGCATCATTCTTAATTGAAGCATCATTATGTACGATGAGCCTAATAAATGGGTAATTATATGGGCTCATTTTACCTCCTAACCTAGTCAAATCAACCATTCTCTTAGCTTATTGTATGATTTTCTAATTATATTTATGCTTATGGAGTGAGTTGAGTTACTTATGATGCCATGTGGTCTAACATGTGTTTAATGTAGATTATTGATGAATTTTGAGGTCAAAGTCAAGGATCCAGTGGACAAATGGTAGCAATAACTTGAAGTGGACAAAGGAGAGGACTCATAGGAGGGAATCCCCCTCCTTTATTACTCCTCACTTCAAATTCTCCTCCATTCATCTCGGAGTACAAGTAGCCAAATCATGCACTAGAAGGCAGCCGAGCAAGTGGAGGATGACTGATGATTATCTCGATTTTTGGGAGCTAAACCTCACTGATTTTAAGGAAGCTATTGGTAGTTTCATCTGTATAAGTAGAAAGGCCTAGGGCCTCACTAGAGTCGTATTTTTGTTGGATTTTTGTTGTATTTTTGCTTATGTAAACTCTACTCAACTTCGAGCTTATTATTTTGTGATAGTTCATGTAATCTTGCTATTGTTTTGGAAATAAAGATGGAATCCTTTTTGAGATAGAACTGAGTTACGTCAGAGGGCTAAAGCTCTTGGGTTAGGGCCCAATCCAAGCAGCCAAACTCCTCTTTACTTGTATTTGTATGTTTTATTCCAGTTTGTAGATTAGGTTTCTGTTAGATGTATTTCTTTTATGGTTAGGAATAGGTTTTTTTTTATGATTCAGTAGTTTGCTTCCATTTGTGATTTCTATAGCGGGTTAAGCAGTGATAAAGAAAAGATTCAAAAGGATAGAAATAGTGACTTGGCCTATCTTCCTCCCTTTGGGACCATGATTTGAGGCAAAGACCCTCTTGCTGCCCCAAAAACAAAGATTTTCCTCATTCATAGGACTTCTAGTGTTTACAGCTTTTTAGTGGTTACTAGTCTAGTTTTGCTTTGCTTCAGAACTTCTTCATCATGCTCACTTCTTTATTTACAATAATCTTCTTTCATGCTTTCCTTTCATGCAATATTTCTCAACATTGCCTTCCATAGATCATAGCATAGACTATTTTGATGCAAAACTCTGTTTTCCTAGATGCACTCATTTCATTTCTCGCTTGATTTCCTTGGTTGACTGTCATTTTTGTTATGCAGCAGATCTCTTCTAGCAGTAGGACAACCTAACAACCATCCCATCCTCCATCTGATCCATGCCCTACAGGTCACCCAAGTCTCTCCTCAATTCTGCCTTAGTTCCCTGCATTTTCCATAGAACTTCTTCCTATCTCCTTGAGCAAATCCAATCATCTTCTCTCTCTTGATGATTCATGGTAGACCCTAGGCACCCTAACACCTCATTACACCCTTCATCTACCTTTTCCACCCTCTCTCACACCTTCAAAACAGTGAAAACTGCTCTCGGCCTCCACCTGTAGGCCTCCCGTAGTTCCCTGTTTTCCTCCGGTAGATTTCTTGTGTTCTTCTGTAGATTTTCCTGTAGGCTTTCTTTTGAAAGACGAGTGTGGGAAAAGCCTCCAGAAGACCACCTGAGACCTCCTAGGACCCATCCACACCATCCTACATCCTCTCAAGTCCCAAAACCACCCTCCAACGCCACCTATTTGCTGCCACATTCACACACAATAAATTACATGCATGTCAAATTCACATAAAAATACATAAAAATCCAAAAAGATGTTTTTTTCTTATTTACTTCCAGAAATAGCTTAGTTAGATGTTGTTTACTTCCTTGATTAGGTAATGGAATTCCTTTCATGGTTTTCATAGTGCTTTCTGCAAAAGTAGGATTAGTTGGTTAATTAGGGTTTACTAGGTTTGCTTTACATTTCAGTCTTTCTCCTTTTTGCAGTTAGAGTAGCATCTGTAGAGTAATCTTTCTCTCCTTTCATCACATATAGAGCTTCTTCTAGAATCCATAGAAGTTTGCCTAAGCTCCTACTGATCTTGTGTTGATTGACCAAATGACAACCTGCAGTGAGAACTAGTACTTGTGTATATAGCACCGATGCTTCCAAGTTTGTTACGAACTATCGGGTTGATAAGAGTAAAGTAGGCAGCCCAGGAGTTGCAACATTATTGCTGCAATACTGGTGCTCACCACTTTTTGGCGCCATTGCCGGGAAAGCGTCAGAGTATTATGTGATTACCAATTTCTTCTATTTTCTATTGAAAATTTCTGCTAATAGTTTATTTTAGCAAAAGTAGACTAGTCATTTCTCTACTTTTAGTTCTGCATTTCATTACTTTCTTCTTCAATTCTGTAGATTTCATTTCAACAAGTTCATTTCAGCTAGTTGCAATTTGTTTTGTTCAATCAATTTCAGTTTTGCAGGTACTATCAGTGTGGGGAAAAAGAAACAAAAACCAACCAAAAATATTTCCTTTCATGCCTCGTAGGAATAGAGATAACTCAGGAAAAATTTTTCCCAACACCCCCACTGCTTCACACAGCCAACCTTCTCTCTTCTTCGGTGGCTGTGATCAAGAAGAACCCTTAGGTGAATAGCCAGACATATTTGAAGAACCTATAGGGGAAGAAGAAGAAGAAAACATTCCTTTGGAGCCAATGGCTGAACACAAAAATGCTAGGGGGAATGGAGAGAGAATAGAGGGTACGTTTCTCATTTGGGAGACCAATGGGGATACCAAAATGAAGAATATAAGCCCTTCCGCCCTACCTCATTTCCATGGTCTGACTACAGAGGATCCTGACACCTTTTTGTTTGAGTTTTCTCTTATCTATTGAACCTATGACTATGCAGAAGATGGGAAAAAGTTGAAACTGTTCCCTTCTACTCTCAAGGATGCAACATTGCGCTGGTTCATGGGATTACCTAGAAATAGCATCACATCTTGGGCTCAGATGCAGCAAGCCTTTAATGACAACTGTCGAGACTATTGTAGGTCAAAAGATACTAAAGAATAAATTTTCCGAATGATTATAGGAAGTGATGAGTCCCTGGAAGACTATGAAGAGAGCTTCCAGCTCAGTTAAAAAAGGGCCAGGTGTACACTTGACCCTGAGTCGCTGAATCTGGTCCTGCTCCGGGGAATTTGGGAAGATCTTTTAGACACCCTCCATCTACTGGCTGGGGGAGACATCTACCAACTGTCCTATGAAGACATAAAGATTGTTTTTAGAAACCATTCTAGAGTAGCCAGAAAGAAAGGTAGGGGGAGTCAACCCATAGCCAGTACCTCTTCCTCTAACTCATCCATTAAAGGAGAAATTGGAAACATGCTGGAAGACTTCAAGAGTGAGATGCTGCAGACTTTTTCCATGCAAATATATACCTTACATATCAAAAGGAAACAAGAGGAAGCAGAGAGGGCTTGGGCCATTTTTTTCCCTAGATGCACCAGGAGACATCCTAGGAACGAATGCCCATTGAAATCTATAGAGGTTTGTTCAGTATGTGAAGAAAATAATTCTATAGATAAGTGCCCTTCCTTACCCGGACTTAAAGTTGTATATCAAGGGGCTGAGGGAGTCACTGAACAACTCTATTACATAAACCAAAGGAGGCTGCGTGTACCTAGACCATACCAGCAGGGGATGCAAGGGACATATCAGGCATACTACAACCCCAACCAAGTCACTTCCATACCTTCTTGGGGCCCCCCTGCTCATCCTTCCTAGTCCATGCCTCCCCTTTGGTCCTTCACATCTCAATATCATGCCCAACCAGCCACCCATTCATTTCAATCCTATGCTCAGCCACAACCTCAGTGGAATGCACCTCATCAGGGGTGGAGGCCCCAATATAAATCTCTTCCCACTCTTTTGCCTCCACCACCTGCCCAACCACAACCGTTACCCCCTCCTCCACCAAAGCAACCCCAAATGGCTGCCCAGCCAAATCCGAACCCAAACAACAGACAAGCTCAGCAAGTGTATAGTGGGGAACCATCGTGCCCAACTTATGTTGTGGAGATTCAGGAAATTAACTTGCGATCTGGGAAAGTTCTCCCAGATAGCCAGCCTCCACCCAGGGAGGTTGAGGAAGATAAAGAGGAAAGTGAATCTAAAGTAATTCCACCCTTTGCTGAGAGACTATCCGTGACAGTGCAGCCTACCCCAGAAGAAACTAAACTCCTAGGGGAATTGTAACATTTATGTGTGAAGATACCACTTCTCCAAGCAATAAAAGATGTGCCTATCTACAATAGGTTGATAAAAGAGAAGTGATTTAGGCATCTAGGAAGGCGCAAGAGAGATGCCCCAACCATCAATGTCATAGGGCAATTGTCCGACGTCATGTTGGGGCAGGTAATCTGTCCAAAATATCTGGATCCTGGAAGCCTAGTAGTTGATGTCCACATCAATGGCACCATGATCCCACACACTTTGATTGATCTAGGAGCTACCATTAATGTGATGACAAAGGAAACAATGCTCAAATTCAACCTCTAGGGCTCCTCGAGGAAGACCACGACCATGTTGCAGCTAGAAGACCGCTCCACCATGACCCCCGAGGGGATTGTGGAAGATGTGATGGTCTCCATTGATTCTTGGGAGTACCCTGCTGATTTCTTAGTTCTCAAACCAAAGGCAAAACTCACTAGGTATCCTCTCATTCTGAGAAGACCCTGGTTGGCTACTACTGATGCCTACATCAGCTGTCGAGCTGGGAACATGACCATAAAGAACGGGCATATGTCCAAGCAGTTAATCCTATATCCTCCTACCCAACCCTTGTTAGAACATGATCTACCTCTCTGGTTGGAGGAGGAAGATGAGGATGAAGTCTATTATGCACCGCTTTGTGCATTAGAAATTGCCATGGGGGGAAACAACAAGATGAGGATGATATGATTAAAAATCTGATTCAGAATCCACCTCGCAGTGTATTGCTATTAGAGGGCATAGTAAGAGAAACCCAAAACAACACCTCAACTGATCTCTGTGTGGCTGACTCCACTCCTCTCCGTGTTAAGAATATAGAGTTCGGCCCAGGAAGAACCTTGAAAATCAATCCATCCCTATCCACTTCTCAGGAGAAGGAACTGTGTAGCCTGCTGAGAAAACATCTAGATGCCTTTGCTTTTATAAGGAGATGAAGGGAGTGCGCCCTTTAGTATGTACTCATCATATATACATCAAGGAGGATTGCAAGCCAGTCAGGCAGCCTCAAGGGAGGATGAATCCAACACTTAAAGATATTGTTAAGGATGAACTGCAGAAATTGCTTGATGCAGGATTCATCTATCCCATCTCTGACAGTGAATGGGTCTCTCCGTTGGTGCTAGTGCCAAAGAAAAATGGTAAGTGGAGAATCTGTGTTGACTATCGGGAATTGAACAAAGCCACTAAAAAGGACCATTTTCCTTTTCCTTTCATAGATCAAGTGTTAGACAGTCTGGTAGGGAATTTTTTTTTCTCTTTCCTAGATGGGTTTAGTGGGTACAATCAGATTCAAATAAGCCCAAAAGACCAAGATAAGACCACTTTCACTTGTCCTTGGGGTAACTTTTCATATTGGGTCCTTCCTTTTGGTTTGTGTAATGCTCCAACCACTTTCCAAAGAGCGGTACTAAGTATATTTTCTGAATTGGTTCATGATGCAATAGAGATATACATGGATGACTTTACTCCTTATGGCTCTAACTTTCAGGAAGCTTTATCTAACCTAGGAAAAGTTCTAGAAAAGTATATTGAGATGAACCTGTCCCTCAGTCCAGAAAAATGTGAATTTTTTATGACTGAAGGCACCATGCTAGGTCATGCAATATCTCAACAAGGACTGCAGGCGGACCTGTTGGACACCTAATCCTAAAGGGTTAGTGTGGAAGCCGAAAAGACTAAGCAGTCCAAGAGACTTTGGGATCTGAAACCCAAGAGTCATACATTGTACTATAAATGTATATCTGATGTTAATAAAAGATGAAATCACATGATTTATCTTTCATATCTATTCTTTGCTATCCATGTGTGTTTAACATGGTATCAAAGCCACTTGATTTTCTGTGGCCTGTTATATGCCTGACATAGCGCTCCCACTGCTGAGTCTATCGCTCCTCTGTCCTGAGCACTGTGCTGCTCTGTCCTGCGCCACTCTGTCCTGTCTGTCCTGCGTTGCTCTGTCTCTGCCTGGCGCAGAAAGAATCAATGCCTGGCCTGACATGCCTGAACGTTTCATTCTCTGCGCATCCTGACTGTGTGAACGTTTCACTCTCTGCGCTGCCTCTGACCTGACTGCGCATCCGTTTTCTCTGAGAGACTGCGCATTTTTTGACTGAATTCGCTGCTCCATATTCCAATGCATCTGCGCATCCGTTTTTTCTTGAGTACGCTGCTCTCCCATATACACTCTGCTCGCCACGGCCTCCGTCGAAACTTTCATCACTGTGGAAGAGGCGCGGGGTCATTACCAGTCTATAGGTCGGTTTCCAAAGATCACTAGTCTGCTCTCTGTTGAAGATCGATACAAGACATGCATGGGTCATTTTGAAGAGATTGGGAAACCTCTTCAACATTACGAAGGCGTCTACTCCGGGAAGCTCTACTCTCTTCATCTGAATAGTTCTCACATGGTTCAATGCGCATTGTCAAGATCATTACATATCAAATTCACAGGACGTTGTGATTCCGTGGATGTATCATTGCTTTGTCTGCCTATAGTATCAAAGCCTTTGTGCGTCTGACGTTTTGGATCTGCGGATTATAAATTTTATGGTCTCTGTGTATGAGCTACAAATTTTTTGGGTCTTTGCGTGGTTAGTTGTTTATCAAGGGCTGCCTTCCAAAGCTCGTTTTTCCAAAAGCCGGTTGTGAGAATCAAAGACCTTGAAGCATCAATGCGCTATTCAAATACGCTGTCTATACGCTGTCCATTTTGAATACGCTGTCCATACATTCAAATACGCTGTCCATTTTAAATACGCTGTCCATTTTGAATACGCTGTCTAGTAGTGCTCTTTATCTATTTTCAAGCGAAATGCATTAAAAACGCGTGGTTTCAGGCGGCCTCCGTCTCAAAGATTCGATGGTGGTGATAGATTTAGCTGTACGCAGATGAGTGAAGGCTCGAGTTGCTGGGAGCACACTGCTGAGGAAGAGAAGACTGATACGTAGAAGGTAATGGCTGTCCGCTTATCGACAGGATTGAAAGGAAAAAAAATGAACTTCTGTAATGTTTGCTCGTGCCTCTCTAGGATCACCGAGCATGTTTGTAATCGCAGCATCAATAGCATCTTGATTCTCTAGTCTGGATGCTCTAGCTGCAAGCAGGACTACTGTATCTCTGTCCATATCCTTGTGGAATACCTCAATAAGATTCCTGTCTACAGTGAGACGATTTAGAGTAAGAGTGCCGGTTTTATCACTGCAAAGAACATCCATTCCAGCCATTTCTTCAATTGCAGTCATTCGCTTTGTAATTGCACCCTGCTGGGAGAGAAGACTGATACGCAGAAGGGAGATGTCTGGAGCAGAGTACAACCAAGCTGAGTATTCATTTCCAGAATTGCATGGACCAAACACGCAGTTGAATAAGTGGTTCGACTTAGTGCAGTGAAACGTGAGCGGTGTAGCTGCCGAAAATTTGTAAGTTGAAATGAAACTGTAGGAGTTCAAACTCAGCGGAGGACCAGGTATTTTAAATTCACTCAGGGAATAATTTCATTATCTTCCAAAACTACTTTGGGAAGCCGACCGATATATAGATATAACATGTGCATTGAGCTTGGATTCATATTATTGTGTTGGCGTTGTAAGTGTGTTTAGTAAAACAGAAATCCTGTAATACCTCCTGGCATTTGATATGGGTTTTCTCCTATCCCATGATGAACAGCTCTAATTAACAGCAGACTTTGGAGTAGAGAAGTCATCACTTTATTCTTGGTGTTGTACACATTTATGTCACTGTTTCTATACACATTTAACCTCACTGTTTCTATACTATATACATGCAGAAGAGGGTGTTTATTATAAGGTAATATTCACAAAATGCAAAATACAGATAGAAGGTTACAGTTTTGAGCATTCAACAAACAAAAAGAGGTTATAGTTATCGCAGTTATAGTCCATTTGGTCTGCAAACTTGCAAATTCTCATCCAGTTTTGTGTAAATTATAGCGCAAGGTATTATAGTCGAAGAAAATGGCTAGATTTGATGATGTACTAGAGCTACTGAATACACTAATACACTCCACTATTGGTGGGAAGGTAAATGTTAGCAAAGACACTCTTTGTGACATTTAGACCTGCGTGCATGATGCACAAGAAAAAATCGATTTTTTGCAGCTTGAATCACAGCTACAGCAAGAAGAGCTACATCAAAATAGACACCATTCTGAACCTGTTTCTGTTCAGAACATTGAGACAACCACCCATCAGCAGCATGTTAATAATTGTACAGTTCATTCAAATAAAGCAGCAGTTGTATATGCAGATGCAGAAACTCAGTTTGCACTTCCCAAGCCCATCATCAGACCTTGGGACCAGCTTGTCCACAACAAGCATAGAACTGGTCTTGGATATGACAAGGACTTGTCCTTTCATATTCCAGACTACTCAAAGCCCATTCAGTTTCAGAGTGCTGGATTCATTCATGACAGTTCACCTGCTCCTCATGATAGTTCAGCTTCATCTGTTCCAGATTCTACTCCTCTTCCACCGCAGCAACAACAACAACAGATTGTGAAATGCCAACACTGTGACCGAGTTGGCCATATGAAAGATCACTGTTTTGATCTTCATCCATGTAAGCACTGTCATAAAACCATCCATTCTTCAAACAGATGCTTCAGAAACAAACGTCCTGCAAGAACAAAGATTCATCTTGGATGGATCGCTTCTTGGCAATGGGCATCAACAGCCAAGAAGATATTCCAAACACATGTCAGAACTTGTTCCAGAATATTGAATAGTCTTGCAGCTGAGTTTTCTCCATCTTCTCACCTTGTACCTGACAGGGGGGGAAATGATGGTCATCTACAAGCTTCAAAGTCACATCAAGCGAGCTTGAGCCACAACCTGCCACACCAGTTTCAGAGTTGTAGCCAGAGACAAGATGCCTGAACATGCCTTCAGTTGGCAGTCTGGGACACTTCCTCTAGCAGAAGACTCCAGCTTCTTGCCAGTTTTGGAAGAGTTCCAGGAATTATAGAGTTGTTGGTCATCCTTAAACCATCACAGATTAAGAACACTTCCTCTAGCAGAAGACTCCAGCTTCTTGCCAGTTTTGGAAGAGTTCCAGGAATTGCATTAAGCATTCCAGAGTTGTTGGTCATCCTTAAACCATCACAGATTAAGAACACTTCCTCTAGCAGAAAACTTCAGTTTCTTGCCAGTTTTGGAAGAGTTCCGGGAACTGCACTAAGCGTTCCAGTGTTGGTGGTCATCCTTAAACCACTGCCCTTTTTACCAACATTTCATAGAGCACATTCAGCCTAGTGCTGTCATGCATTTTTTGCAAATTTTGTATTACAGCTCTTTTCTTGGACTCATACATAACCCTTCGGATTAAGGGGGGGAATGTTGGACACCTAATCCTAAAGGGTTAGTGTGGAAGCCGAAAAGACTAAGCAGTCCAAGAGACTTTGGGATCTGAAACCCAAGAGTCATACATTGTACTATAAATGTATATCTGATGTTAATAAAAGATGAAATCACATGATTTATCTTTCATATCTATTCTTTGCTATCCATGTGTGTTTAACAGGACCCCAACAAAATTGCCATCATCCAAAGGGTCCCACCTCCTCAAAAAGTGAGAGATGTCAGAATTTTCCTAGGCTTAACCGGGTATTACCGGAGATTCATTAAAGATTTCAGCAAGCTAGCCTCTCCTTTGTTTGGCCTCTTAGGTAAATATGTCGAGTTCATATGGTCAAAAAACTATTAAAAAGCCCTAGATACCTTAAAGCGCAAGCTCGTGACTGCCCCAATTCTGAGAGGCCCAAACCGGGCCCTACCTTTCCACATTCACATAGATGCCTCGAACAAAGCAGTAGGAACAGCCTTGGGACAAATTGATGAAAAGTTGCCTTATGCCATATACTTCATAATCAAAAACTTGTCAAAGGTGGAGTTAAACTATACAGTGACTGAGAAGGAACTCCTAGCTATCGTGCATTCCTTAAACAAATTCAAACATTATATCATAGGCTATCAAACTTTTGTGCACACTGATCATGCTGCAATTAGATATTTAATGAACAAACTGAATGTAAATGCTTGCATTATTAGATGGTTGCTTTTACTGCAGCAGTTTGATTTGACCATTATTGATAAGCCTGGTAAAGAAAATGTTGTTGCTGACTTTTTTTCTAAAGTAAATTTGCCTGTAGGTGAAGAAGGAATGGTGGATGACCAAATGCCAGATGAACATCTATTTTCTATCTCAGTACTCTCTCCATGGTTTTTTGATATAGCAAACTACTTAGTTTCAGCATAGTTCCCACCACACTTGTCCTCAAAAGAGAAGAGCAAGATAGTAAGGAAAAGTGCCCCTTTCACCTGGATTGGGGGCAATCTCTTCAAACTTGGCCCAGATCAGGTCTTGAGAAGATGTGTCAGGGAGGAGGAAGTATTTGACATCCTCCTCATCTATCTTTATGGGCCTTGTAGAGGTCATTTTTCAGCAAAAACAACTACCTTCAAGACACTGCAAGCAGGCTACTACTAGCCCACTCTTCATTTGGATGTGAGGAGATATACCAGCCAATGTGATCGGTGTCAGAGGATGGGGAAACCTACTCCAAAGTATGAGATGCCCATGCAACCTCAAGTGACCTTTGAGCCATTTGAGAAGTGGGGCATGGACTTTGTGGGGCCTATCAGCCCTCCTTCAAAGCAGAAACAATACATAATTGTGTGCACCGATTACCTGAAAAAGTGGGTAGAGGAAAAAGTAATCAAAGTAGCAACAGAGGAAAAAGTAGTTGAATTTTTGAGGGAGAACATATTCTACAAGTTCGGGTATCCAAGAGAGTTTGTCATAGATGAAGGTAGTCAGTTCACTTCCAATTTGATTGAAGAGCTGCTCACACACCATAGAATCAAGCACAAGACTTCGACCCCTTACCATCCAAAATCCAATGGGCAGGTGGAGGTCACTAACAAAGCATTGGAAGGGATCCTGATAAAGGTAGTGAGCAACAACAAAAAAAACTGGGCGGATAGATTAGTTGAGGCCACTTGGGCCTACAACACAACATGGAAGACCACCACAGGATTCACACCCTGTGAGCTGGTCTATGGGAAGAAGGATTTGCTGTCAATAGAATTTGAATTCAATATCCTAAGGATGGCAGCTCAACTAGACCTAGACCTCGGCCATGCATAGATAGAAAGATTACTTTAGCTCAATGGATTGGATGAACATAGAATGCGGGTCCTTATCCATACAGAGGTAGTTCAGCTTCAAAGAAAGATATGGCATGAAAAAAATATCAAGGAGAAGCAATTCCAAGAGGGATATTGGGCACTCCTTTATGATTCAAGATATAAAGATTTCAAGGGAAAGCTAAGGACGAGATGGCTGGGACCCTACACTGTGGAGAAATGCAATGAAAATGGTTCAATTCTGATCAGAACCATTGATAATGAAGCCATCCCCATGCTTTTCAATGGACACCGGTGAAAGTATACAAGAAACCCCTCTCCAAGTGAGAATTCATTGAAGATTTGAATAAGATAGTGATGGTAGTGGAGCATGTCTTAGCCTCCACTTCACCCACTCACTGAAGAAAAATAAAAAATAAAAGAATAAGGACTTGTTGTGGCCACCAACAACCCCCCTCCTTATTTAGTATTAGAAATAACACTAGGTAAGTGGGGACCCTTAGTAAGAAATTCAAAAAATTCAATTAAGACTTATGTATTATACTCCTTAAGAAAACATCGCATAGCGCGAAGAAGATAGGACATTTTCTTATGAGTAAAATGATAAACTGCGAAAGTGTGACGCGAAATCCATCACATCGCATGCATTAAGAAACGCTCATATTCAAAAACCTTAAAAAATCGCCGATGGCCGATATGCGACATCGCATATCGCAATATCGCATAAAAAACACATAACCATTTAACGATTATAACAAATCTGTGATCTTGCGATAACGCGATACTGTGATCGGCGATCTTGCGATCGCGCGATACAACAATCTGCGATTCTACGATAAACGTGATCAGGCAACCCTGTGATAACACATCTTGATGAAAATGCGATAACGCGATGATGCGATGATGCGATACGAATCGCAGAAATTGTCCATCGCAAATTTTCCCCGGCTCAACATTCAAGAAAAGCTGTCCATAAACCAAAAATTGGATATGCGCTTTAAAGAAAATTAATGAATGTACGCCAAGTGTTAATGAAAGACAGTTTTGTGTTTTTTGGAAAGTTAGTTCACATCAGGTGGCATGATTTTGTACATTCGTAGAGCTTAGAGCTTTCTTGTCAATTTTTATTATCATTACTCTCTCCTTATGTGTGAACTGCAGGAATGAAAAACAGAAACAACATGAAGCAATGTGCAGGGAGCGATTAAGGAAAAGGGTAAAGCTCCAAAAGCTCGGAAGCAGAGAAGAGATACCCTCATGAATGGATACTGCATGCAACAAAGCTGCAAATTCCAGTGCGCTGCTGAGCTATCCATTGCAGATCTGTTAGTCAGAGCCATGGTTGAATGAGTAGTTGAACAATGCTGATATCAACAGGCAATTTAACGTTCAAGGTTAGAAGCTCACGAAAGCAGTATGTTTACAAAATTTTGAAGCTTATACCCGGTGAAGGAAAAGGCGCTAAAGGCGAAAAACGCACCAGAAAGGCCCGGATCAAAGAACGGAGGCAGTTTCCGATGCGCAATTAGCGCCTAGCGCTAATTGCGCATCGCTGATAAAATTGCTCAAAAAGCAAAATCCCTAACTGCTTAGTCACTCATAAGCCCGGAAAATGCAAGAAAGCAAAGGCAGAGGCAATGTGAGGGTTAACCAAGTGGAAGTTGGGTTATTACTGAGCATACACAGTAAATCCACATAGACAGAGAATCATTTTCAAAGTATATCTTCTATTGTGCTGAAAAGATGGTGCCAGCTCTTGCCATTTCGGTTCACTTAGCTCAACTAAAAGCAGAAGACAGTCATCCGACTCTACCCAGGCAAATATTGAATGCTTGCAACATTAAGGAGCAAATGCAGAAATAGTTAGATATTAGATTTAATTTTTAGAAATAATTTTTCTTAGAAAAAGGGCGGTCATTTAAACCGTATCTTGAATATGTGTAATTAAGTTATTTAGTTAGTAGTATTTAAACCCTTCTCATGCATTTAGAGAAGGGTCTAGAAATTTATCAAAAACTTGTCCTCAGAACATGCACTTTTGCACCCTAAGAGGAGGTTTTGGTGAGTGAATGGATCAAGATTTGTTGATGTTTGCATTTGATATCTGCTACTGATGTTGCACTTCTGTACTCTTAGTAGATGTTAGAGCAAGGAGAGATAAATCATTATTACTTGAAGCTTATGAGTAGGACCAGTCATAAATGGTACTTTTATCTCTTGACGATTTCTGCTTATATGTTAAAGTGATATACAGTTTTTAGTTGTTTATATGTTATTGCATGAATGCTTGAGTTACCATTTGGCACTTTTGTACGGTGGTAGATATTTATTTATGTTTAATGTATGAATAGCTTATTATGCAATATGCTGTTCAAAACTGTTTTGCCTAACTTTTTATGCAAAATAGTTCATCTTAATTGATTTCCTTTCTTATAATCGTTGAATGATCTTTATTACCAGTGTTATTTGAAATCTCTTTAGATCGCATAATAGAAGAATTACATCTCGGGTTAGCATAGATTAGATGTTCTGTTTTTATTAGATTACAATATCATAGAATCAGATTAAGGTTTGAATTAGAATAGCTTAGATAGGAACTGTTAGATCAGCAACATCCAATTCTACACACATACACCCATAGATTGGGAAACTGGTCCCATTATCCCCAGTCTGACCCACTATACCAAACGGATAAGGAGCTGCCAACCAAGGTCCGGACCGGGCGGGTATCCCCCTTGTTGTCGACACGATTTTCGGGGCTTCAACATATTTGGCGCTAGAAAGAGGGCTTGAACTATGAATGGCAAGTAAATCCAAATCTGAATACCATTCTGAGAGTAAACCGCCCTCATCATCTCCCCTGACTTCCCCATTACATTTAAATCCAGAGTCAGAAGTCGCTCGAGTATCAACTGCTGCTACACACCCTGATATTTCAGACCAATCTACCATTGAACCTCCTGAAGTTGAATCCCTGATTCACAAACTTCAGTGATTTTCCATCTCCCCTCAGAGGTCTGATAAATCTCAAGGCAGCGTGAATTCGCAGTACAACCCTTCTCATCCCCTGACCAGGCTAAAGAGTGAAAATTTTGGCGTCCAGCCAACCGAATTACCTCTTCCCACCAGGAAAAGAGCGAGGAAATCACCGCAAGAGTCTGACAGTGAGACTCTTTCGTCTGCATCATCCATCTCAACTACTTCACCGCGAAGTCAACCATCCACACCTCCACTCCAGATCATCATCCATCCGTCCACTGGAACCCCCACAACCCCTCTTCAATCATCTACGATCATAGTATCCTCAGCCTCCCAGCCACAGGGATCATCTTCTGCACTTTCCTCTGTTAGCAGTTCAACAATGGCCCAGTCTCCATGGAACAATCCTGGGGCAGTCTTAATGCCTGCACCCTTGAGTCAAATACCGGCCCATCCTAAGAAATGGTTGCCTAAATTCAATCCCGAGGCAGGCATGCTAGCAGAAGAGCACATAAACAACTTCATGCTTTCCATTAATCTCAATGGAGTTACTAATGAAGATGATGTTGTTCGACTTTTTCCCTATACACTGCAAAGGGACAACCGGGTCATGGTACTTTTCATTACCCTCCGGATCCATCACAAGTTGGGACATCTTCCAGGACCAATTCCTAACCAAGTTTGGTGATGACAGATCAAAGGTAACGCTAATCAATGACCTATCCAATCTTAAAGTCGAAGCTAAAGAGCCTATCAAGGATTTCAATTTACGGTTCAACAAAATTTTCAACAAAATTTCTACTGCTTCCCAGCCCAGCGAAGAAGTACGATGTGAATGGTATATTACCGCTCTGCCATCGAAAATAGCAATCTTCGTGGATAGGGCAAATAAAATAACCTTAGCTGATAACATGAAAGAGGCGATAGCAGTAGAAAAACGAATAATAGCCCTGGAAAAGAGATCCGCGATAGAGGAGCATAAGTCCAAAAAAGTCACCTTCAAGGAAGACTCCAAGAAGAAACAAGCAAAAGATCCTTATGATTTGGAAGGATTGCAGAAAGTTCTAAATACCATGTCCAATGAGATGGTCGATATAAAAAAGCAAGTAGCAGAAACTTCTTCGAAAAAGCCATACAGAGCTTTTAAAAGAGGTCCTTCAATGGATGCAAAGCCACCCAATTCCATTTCAAATGTTGAATCCGAGGAAGAGGAAGAAGAAATTGCCACTGAAGGGCAGACCGATGACGAAGAAGTTGTGGAATTATAAGGAATGTGGGATTTCATCCTCCCACAAGAAGAAGATCAAGAAGTATTTCCAGTTAGCACACGAAGCAAGAATCAGCTTGATCCTCCCCAAACTACCCCTAAACCGAAGAGCGCAAGCTTTGCAATAAAGGATAAAGTCGCAACAAAGAAAACGAAAACTAAAGCGACTCAAACTAGCCCAGTCCAAGTCGATGAAATGACTCCATCGAAAACACTGATAGTGTCGGATGAAATGGAGTACAATATTATTGATGACATGAAGAAGACTAGGGCTAATATCACCCTTTACGAACTTAGCAAGTTGAAACATCAACCGAAGATAATGATGAAAGAATTACATGCCGTGCCAGTTGCACCTTTTCCTGCCGCTGTACTTTCTCAAGCTTCCCACAACATGGGAAGACCTCCAACTAACGTGATCAGTAAGATTGATCCAAATGACATCGCCTTGATTGGAGGAAGATCAAGATCTCACACTCCCCCGTTTCTCCTTACTTATGAAATCTTCAAAAAAAATGTGCACAATTGTTTGGTAGATTCCGGTGCTTCATCGAATATTTTACCCAAATCTATATGTGCCAAGTTAAATGTTCAACCATAGAAATCCGCAGTGCGCATAGTTCAGCTCGATCGATCTCAAGTCGAAGTGATCGACGAAATAAATCAAGTAACCATAAGATTGTCATCCAACCCGAAGGTATGTCAGGTTATTGACATTCTAGTTGCTGATATCCCAAAATTCTATGGCTTAATTCTTAGCAGGGATTGGTCCAAGAAACTCCATGGATACTTCGCAACCAATTAGTCGCACATGTGGCTGCCCTACAATGGCAAACCGAATCAAATAAAAGTTGAACGAGAGTTACACCAGAAGTACATAGTAACGGAGTTAGAGGGAGAAAATGAACCGGTAGCGTATAACAACAGTATCATTGGCAATTACTCGATAGATTCTTTCCTCAACAATTTCAATGCTCATACGTCACCCTATTTAGAAAACTCTGTTTTGTCCCAAGTCGAAAATTTTTCTCGAACTGATAGTTCGAACTATATTAATTTTTTAGATAAACCTGTAAATAAATCTTTGTTTTGGAAATTATTTTTTGATGGCTCTAGATCTAACGAAGGAGCAGGAGCAGGATGCATTCTGATTAGTCCAAAAGGAGATAAAATCATGCTCATATGCAGACTCGAATTCGATTGCACAAACAATACAATAGAATACGAGGTTTTGGTTCAAGGCCTGTACAAAGCAATCGGGTTAGATGTCAAATATCTTCAAGTCTTTGGAGACTCTGAGATTGTGGTTAAGCAGGTACGTAACACTATACATTGCTTATCAGGTCATTTAAAACACTATCAATCTTTAGTACAAGATCTGACTGAGCATTTCATAGCGTTTAATATTTCTTCAATCCCCAGACTCCAAAACGCAAGTGCAGACCTTTTGGCTAATGTAGCTTCTAAGCTTATTCCTTCCGAAGATTTTAGTCCAGATAGATTCTCAATAGAATTAATCTTTAGACCATCCATTCCTGAAAACATCACAAATTGGAGAGTATTCAATGACGATCCTGATATCGTAAATTTCCTCACATCTGAAGGATCCTAGTCCAATCAAATAATTGACGAAGACTAGCACGATCGGCAATTGTAGCAAAATAGCACTAATAATGCTATACCTAAGTCGGTGGTCAAGTTAGAAGACATACGATTTGAAAGATTGGTTTAAGAGGTCTACCAATTCAAAACTCTACAGTTCAACCTTGAACTACGAATTAGTAAACCTAGGGACCGATACTAAACCACAAAACATTAATCGAGGCCTCGGCCTAGCCCTGAAGAGAAACTAGCGTATATTCGTCTTTTGAGACAATATAAAAATGTTTTTGCCTGGAATTATGATGAGCTGAAAACATACGACACTTCTATCATTCAGCATACTATTCCCATGATCAATAACGAAAAACCTGTCCAACAAAAGCTGAGAAAGGTCCACCCCAATTTAGAAAATCAGATAAAAACTGAGCTCAACAAGTTACTGAAAGCCAGGATAATCTTTCCCATCAGACATTCCAAATGGGTCTCCAATATGGTACTTGTTAGAAAGAAAAATGGAGATATTAGGATTTGCATTGACTTTCGGAACCTTAACAAAACCTGTCAAAAAGACAATTTTCCTCTTCCACCTATGGAGTAGATACTGCAGGCAGTGGCGGGCTCAGAATTAATGTCTTTCTTGGATGGATTTTCAGGATACAATCAAGTGTTGGTACATCCCGATGATCAGCTGAAAACCACATTCAGAACTAAATGGGGCACATACGCATATCGGAAGATGCCATTTGGTTTGATTAATGCTGGTGCTACATTTCAGAGAGCCATGGACATCGCATTCAAAGGTTTAGTCAATAAATCTGTAGTAATTTATTTGGATGATATAACAATGTACTCCAAGAAGTGAAGCGACCATCTCAAAGACTTGAAACAAATCTTTTAACGGTGTTTAAGGTATGGAATTTCACTTAACCCAAAGAAATCTTTTTTCGCGCTAAGTGAAGGGAAAATTCTAGGATTCATAGTGTCAAAATCCAGTATTCACATTGATCCCGACAGAATCAAAGAAATTTTTGAAATATCCCTACCTCATAACAAAAAAGCCATGCAATCTTTCCTTGGTCAAATCAATTTTGTAAAGAGATTCGTTCCAGATTTTTCGCGAATCGTGTCTCCTTTGCAAAACATGATTAAAAAGAATTCAAATTTTAAATAGGGTCAAGATGAACATGAAGCATTCAACTTGATCAAGCAAGCTATTATTAATGCTCCATCTTTAGCAACCCCTAATTTTTCAGAATCTTTTATTTTATACACATTTGCGTCAGATAAATCATATGCTGCGATTCTAACTCAAGCGAATCAAGAAAAAGCGGAAGCTCCAATTGCGTTTTTTAGTTCAAATTTACATGGTGCTGAACTCAATTATTTATATGTGAAGAAACAGGCTTATGCTGTTTTCAAAGCGGTCAAATACTTCAGACCTTTCCTACTTAAAACCCATACTAAGATCATAGTACCGTTTCCAGTGGTAAGGAATCTTCTAGTACAGAAGGATGTGGGTGAGAAAAGGGCCAATTGGGTTACTGCCTTATAGGAATACGACCTTGAGATCAAACCAGCAAACATTGTAAGAGGTCAAGGCTTCTGCAAAATGCTGGCTGGAGCATCGCAAATTTCTGAAATTCCATCTGAAGAGGTACAAATGTGTGAGGTAAGCCTAAACGATGCAGAATCATTATATGCTGATGTCATTTATTATCTTAAGAACGGGTATGCTCCTTCACACCTTGATCATACTAAGAAAAGAGCTCTAAGATTGAAAGCTAAACAATATCAGCTCATAAATGATATTCTTTTTAGAAAAAATTATGATTCTATTCTTCTTAGGTGTCTTGAGAAAGCTGAAGCTGAAAAAGTTTTGCAGGAACTCCACGATGGGCCAGCAGGCGGACACTATGCTAGAGATGCTACTGCACATAAAATCTTACGCGCAGGATATTACTGGCCCACGCTGTTCAAAGACTCACACAGTTACGTGAGAAGATGTCAAGTCTGCCAAACTACTGCTGGAAGACAAAAGAAGCCGTCCCTGCCACTACAGCCGGTAAACATCGAGCAACCTTTCAGTCAGTGGGGCTTGGACATAATAGGTGAGATCATTCCTCACTCTTCTAAGCAGCATAGATACATCCTCACGGCAACAGATTATTTTACTAAATGGGTAGAAGTAGTTCCGCTCAAGACAGCTAATTCTGAAAATATTATTGAGTTCATAGATCAATTTATAATCACTAGGTTTGGATTTCCATCTGCTTTAATGTTTGATAATGCATCATACTTTTCTGGAAATGCAATGAATGAATTTGCACTTAAAAGAGGATTCAAACTTAAATATTCAGCCAATTACTATCCGCAAGGTAATGGGTTAGCTGAGTCAACAAATAAAAACCTAATCAGGATTATTAAAAGAACAGTTGACCAGAATCAAAAGAATTGGCACAAAGCTTTGGTATATGCTTTATGGGCAGATAGGATAACGCAAAAAGCTTCAATTGGCACTTCTCCCTTTAATTTAGTTTATGGGAAAGAAGTAGTTCTTCCGACTCACTTAGCCATTCCCTCTTTGTCTTTAGTAAAATACATTGATGAAGTACCCACTTCCTCCTTACAGCTAAGACAAATAAAAATAACTAAATTAGAAGAACAACGAGAACAAGCTAAGAAAACGCATGCTCATCATCAAGCACTAGTAAAATCCTCTTTTGATTCAAACATAATGACCAGAAAAGATTTTCAGATGGGAGATTTAGTTTTAAAGTGGGACAAGGCTCATGAAGAAAAGGGCAAACATACAAAATTTCAAAGGATGTGGCTTGGTCCTTTTCAGATTGTCGAAGTCATAGGTCCATCAACATTTGTGTTACAGGATTTAGTAGGTAAAAGGGATCCTTTGCCTGTTAATGGACAAATTCTCAAGAAATATTTTCCATAGAAGATTATTCTTCTATTTTTGTAGAATAGTTTTTCTTTTTATAATAAAACCAGTTGTGAATGGTTACATTAGGTATTTACGAAAAAGACACCAATTCTATTTCAGATTTTGAGCTTTTCGCTTGTATAAATAGCAAATATTTTGGAAAGTTGATCTTTATTATTGACAGATACAGTTAAAAACTTTAGCCTAGATATGATATTAGTTTCAACTTCAAAGAATTTGATGAAAGCAACCTTTAGTGAAGAAATTGTTTTATATCAGCACAATGAAAGGTATCAATAACAAAATGAAGATTCTCTGTAGAACAGCTGTTTCCAAAAAACTCTATGATTGTCGTCCAGAGCTATCTTAAGGAAACAATGACTTCCTCCCTGCTAAGGAAAATTGGAGCTTTCAGAGGGATAATCCAAAGATACACTATATCTTGAAGAATAAGAGGTCTCATCACGAGCCGGCTTATCATGATCACATATATTATAACTTGCTGACTTTGCCAATACTGTCTACCACAACAGGGCAATGAATCAAGATTGTTGCAATCAAAAGACAAGGGGTCTCATCACGAGCCAGCTTGTTCAGCAAAGTTATGAATCAAGTGAGCGAGTGTGTCATAATTTGGCTACCAAACCAAGACATTGTTCTTTAAGAATAAAAAAGAAAATCAAAGCAATAAGTGTGAATATGGATTTTTCTTTGAAAGTTGTAGGTCACCTTCAGTAGGATACAGGATAATTGCTGGGTAACAGGTAACCCTGTCAAGGCTATAAACGCCTGCTGGCAGCAGAGGTTCTACCTACGACAAATGAGCATATTTAAAACTGGTTTACAGAGGAGACTTTATTTTATCTTTACAAGACCAGATAATGGCTGATGTAAATACAAGGACTAGCCTGAGGAAGCAAATAATTAAAATAGAAAGAGGTTGAAACAAAATATCATTGACAGTTTAAAGCATAATGTACTCTATCTTTCCATAACAAAGTTTAATTTTCTGAAAAATTTTCTGTTTTGGAAGTCTGAAAAATTCAATAGAAAAAACAGAGATAATTGGTTCTTCCAAGTGAATCACCAATTGTTGTGGCCACCAACAACCCCCCTCCTTATTTAGTATTAGCAATAACACTAGGTAAGTGGGGACCCTTAGTAAAAAATTCAAAAAATTCAATTAAGACTTATGTATTATACTCCTTAAGAAAACATCGCATCGCGCGAAGAAGATAGGACATTTCCTTATGAGTAAAACGATAAACTGCGAAAGTGCAACGCGAAATCCATCGCATCGCATGCATTAAGAAACACTCATATTCAAAAACCTTAAAAAATCACCGATGGCTGATATGCGACATTGCATATCGCAATATCGCATAAAAAACACATAACCATTTAACGATTATAACAAATCTGCAATCTTGCGATAACGCGATACTGCGATCGGCGATCTTGCGATCGCGCGATACAGCAATCTGCGATTCTGCGATAAACGTGATCGGGCAACCCTGCGATAACACATCTTGATGAAAATGCGATAACGTGATGATGCGATGCTGCGATACGAATCGCAGAAATTGTCCATCGCAAATTTTCCCCGGCTCAACATTCAAGAAAAGCTGTCCATAAACCAAAAATTGGATACGCGCTTTAAAGAAAATTAATGAATGTATGCCAAGTATTAATGAAAGACAGTTTTGTGTTTTTCGGAAAGTTAGTTCACGTCAGGTGGCATGATTTTGTACATTCGTAGAGCTTAGAGCTTTCTTGTCAATTTTTATTATCATTACTCTCTCCTTATGTGTGAACTGCAGGAATGAAAAACAGAAACAACATGAAGCAATGTGCAGGGAGCGATTAAGGAAAAGGGTAGAGCTCCAAAAGCTTGGAAGCAGAGAAGAGATACCCTCATGAACGGATACCGCATGCAACAAAGCCGCAAATTCCAGAGCGTTGCTGAGCTATCCATTGCAGATCTGTTAGTCAGAGCCATGGTTGAATGAGTAGTTGAATAATGCTGATATACAAGCAATTTAACATTCAAAGTTAGAAGCTCACGAAAGCAGTATGTTTACAAAATTTTGAAGCTTATACCCGATGAAGGAAAAGGCACTAAAGGCGAAAAACGCACCAGAAAGGCCCGTATCAAAGAACGGAGGTTGAGAAAATTGCTCAAAAAGCAAAGTCCCTAACTGCTCAGTCACTCATAAGCCTGGAAAATGCAAGAAAGCAAAGGCAGAGGCAATGTGAGGGTTAACCAAGTGGAATTTGGGTTATTACTGAGCATACACAGTAAATCCACATAGCCAGAGAATCATTTTCAAAGTATATCTTCTATTTTGCTGAAAAGATGGTGCCAGCTCTTGCCATTTCTGTTTGCTTAGCTCAACTAAAAGCAGAAGACAGTCATCCGACTCTACCCAGGCAAATATTGAATGCTTGCAACATTAAGGAGCAAATGCAGAAATAGTTAGATATTAGATTTAATTTTTAGAAATAATTTTGCTTAGAAAAAGGGCGGTCATTTAAACCGTATCCTGAATATGTGTAATTAAGTTACTTAGTTAGTAGTATTTAAACCCTTCTCATGCATTTAGAGAAGGGTCCAGAAATTTATCAAAAACTTGTCCTCAGAACATGCACTTTTGCACCCTCAGAGGAGGTTTTGGTGAATGAATGGATCAAGATTTGTTGATGTTTGCATTTGATATCTGCTACTGATGTTGCACTTCTGTACTCTTAGTAGATGTTAGAGCAAGGAGAGATAAATCATTATTACTTGAAGCTTATGAGTAGGGCCAATCATAAATGGTACTTTTATCTCTTGACCATTTCTGCTTATATGTTAAAGTGATATACAGTTTTTAGTTGTTTATATGTTATTGCAAGAATGCTTGAGTTACCATTTGGCACTTTTGTACGGTGGTAGCTATTTATTTATGTTTAATGTATGAATAACTTATTATGCGATATGGTGTTCAAAACTGTTTTGCCTAACTTTTTATGCAAAATAGTTCATCTTAATTGATTTCCTTTCTTATAATCGCTGAATGATCTTTATTACCAGTTGTTATTTGAAATATCTTTAGATCGCATAATAGAAAAATTACATCCCAGGTTAGCATAGATTAGATGTGCTGTTTTTATTAGATTACAATAGCATAGAGTCAGATTAAGGTTTGAATTAGAATAGCTTAGATAGGAATTGTTAGATCAGCAACATCCAATTCTACACACACACACCCATAGATTGGGAAACTGGTCCCATTATCCCCAGATGGACCTGCTATACCAAACGGATAAGGAGCTGCCAACCAAGGTCCAGACCGGGCGGGTATCCTCCTTGTTGTCGACCCGATTTTCGGGGCTTCAACAAGACTCAAGTGAAAACCTCCATGAGGCGCTTGAGTCCCATCATTGGGTTGAAAATATGTTCTGAGGCAGCCCAGTGATGTCAGAAAAAAGAGAAAAATAAGATCCTTGGGTGAAAACCTCCCTTGGAGGCGCCCAGGGTAGGCAATTAGGGTGAAAACCTCCCTGAGGCACTCTAGTTGTTTTCAAAAAAAAAATGAAAAACGAGAAAAATAAAAATGAATTTTCATTTGTATTGCAAATTTGCAGGAGGACTACAGGAAGTAGCAGAAGGTGCTAAGGGAGCCCTGAAGCCAACACCAGCACCTATCTTACCTTCCCACACCTTTCTCCATCATTCTTGACATTTCTTTCACCTCACTGTGCTTCTTTTTCGAAAACTGTGTTTTCTACAGGAGGCTCCTGTAGGAATTACAGAGAGCCAGAAATGTGTATAAAAGGAAGTTTTAGGGACAGGGAAGCTTCATAAAAAACCTATAAACTCTCCTACAGTCTTCAAACCTCCTTTCCATCATTTTCGAGCCTGCATCACACCAAGCATCATTCTTCTTCATGTCTAAGAAAAACACAAAAAAAATAGTTTTTCAAGAATAGAAAAAAACACAAAAAAATAAGAGAGGAAACAACACCATCCACCTCACATGAAGCCTACCTATTACCTCTCTGTCTCTATCTACATCTCTGGCATCATCCTCATAACTCCAAGCATAGAAAGAAGCTGAAGTTTCAAGGGGAGAAGCAGCTACAGGAGCTCCTGTAGGAATTCCTATAGCAGCTTATCCCATTAAAATCCAGCATCAGCAGCAAGAGAGTGCAAACATGAAGGTTGAAGAAGACAACTGAAGCTAAGATCCAGCTAGAGAAAAACCTGCACAAGACACAGCCACACATCAACAAGCAGATAGCATGCATAAAAAAAAACAAAGGCATGCAGCAGGGAGAGAGAGCCACAACACCTCACAGCAAATACATTCGGATCTCAGGTAAGTAACTAACTCGCTCCTCTATTTGCATTTGTGTAATTAGAAGGCATGCAAAATCAATGAGATGGTTGAGGTTGAATGAGGGAAAGGTGGCTAGTTAACTTGACCACCTTCATCTAGTTGACTCCACTCATCCGAAGATGTCACCCACACATACGGACAGTTAACTCAAGAAAGATGTCAATGACAGGTAGTGAAGGAAGTGTGAACTCTGATGCAATCATGAGGGATGATTACAAGGAAGGGCCATGACGAAAAGGCTGGTGGGGACCAACGGTCCAAATATGGCCAACTTATACTTTTCCAGCTCACCCTCCATCACCTCAAATATCCATAAAGGGCAATAAGTACTCCTCCCCGAGCACTCTCACCACCTTTTCCTTCATTCTCTCCTCGAAACTTAGCTACAACAGTCTCCTCGTGCCCCCATAGCCTCGTAACCATTGTTATCCATTGATCTCTCCCATATTCTTGCTCTCAGCATTTTCTACAGGAGAACTTACAGGTTCTACAAGAGCACCTACAGGAATTCTACAGGAGGGACAACAGTCTTCTATAGGAGGGGTAGTGAGTTGTTTTGAAGGGAGAAAACACGGGCTTTAGCACGATTTTCGGTCTGAGGCGGTAGGTTCCATAAATTCCCCCATTGAATATCAATATATGCAAGCAGTGGTTTAAATTTGAGGAGGAATTAAAGCCTTTAGGAGGAGGAAATACATAAAAAAATTCTGCTTTTAAAAAAAAAAAAAAAAAAAAAAAAAAAAAAAAAAACATAGTCTCCTCTGTTTCTCTGTTTTTCTCCAAAAATTTTTGTCTCCATCTCCACATTTGGTTTCCCAAAGGAGTATAAACAAAATGATAGGAGGATTTATGAGGAAGGAGCCCACCAACTCCTCCAATATCCATGCACATCCCCAAGTAGTGGAAATATTCACAAGAGCAACTTGGATGAACTTTTTAAAGAAATTCCGAGGGTTTGATGAGGAAATTTCCCAAGAATTTGCCCACTCTTTGGTCCCTCACACTAGAACACATGCCACTGTCACCTTTAGAGGTATTTCCATGGAGATAACTCCTGAATTTATCAGTAGGGTCACTACCCTTCCTCTTGGGATGCCTTGGAGTAAGGATGAGAAACCAATTGGCCAGGCTGCCAAGAAAAACTTTTTCCAAAACAATGAAACCCCTGTAGAGGATAAAAATGGCATTAGAAGGGCTAGCATACCATATCCTTGGGATGAGGTTAGCTACCAAATAATCAAGTATATTTCTTGTGAGGGGAGGTACAACATTGTCTATGGTTATCACTTTAGAATCCTTCATGAATTAAGGTATGGAATGGACATTCCAGCACCTCAGAAGCTTAGAATCCCCTACTTCCTCCTGTAGTCCCTCATTGACTCTAGCACTAAAGTAAAAGTAGGGAACTCAGAATAGCTAGCTCACCATGGGTTAATCAAAATCCTAGTGGAATAAGCCCTCCATACATTTACACTCCCTATAACATGGGAAGTCTTTCAAAACATGACGGCTGAGGATGACATAAAAGCCCTAACCTATGATATCAGTGCTATTGGCAATGAGGAGGAAGAGCAGCAAGGAGAAGATGAAGCCACTGGTGACTTAGCAGAACAAGGAAGGAAGGAGGAAGAAACTAAGATAGAGGAGGAGAAAGCTGAAGAAACAGAGCAAACAAAGACAGAAAAAGAGATAGAAGGAGGAGAGAAAGAGGTAGAAAAGACAGAATAAGGAGAAGTGTCTGCTGAGACTTTGGAAAGAGAGGCAGAAACTACCCTCACTACCCTTAGTACACCAATCAAGCCAAAACAAAAAAGGAAAAGGCAGGCCTCCATGTATTTCAAGGCTAGGAAGAGAAAAAGAATCAAAACAGGGAAACCTCAGCACTCTTCAAAAGTGCCAATTACAATTGAAGATTCACCGTCTGCCCAAGGAAAAGAATCCCCTTCCAAGGAACCTATCACATATGAAAGAGGGACTCCTAGATCTCCCACATGGAAAGAAAAGGTAGAACTACAGGACCCAAAAACAGTCCTACAAGAGGCTCAGACAGTTCTACAGGAGACACTGTCAAAACTATAGGAGACCCAAAAGCTTGAGAAAGAAATGGAAGGACAGCCATAGGTAAAGGAGGAAGAAACAAAGCTACAAGAACCTAATCCCTAGCCTAGTCTTGCCTCCTACTACAATCTACTTGAGGGAGGAAGGATAATTCCACAAAAATTTGCAATTCCACTATTCTTTGAATTAGAGAAAGAGAGAATAAGAACACATAGGTGGATGCAAATAGCCAAATCCAAAGGAGTTGAGGATATTGGCCATATGGAGAACAAACTCAGAGAAATGGGCAGAGAGTTGAGTGCTATCAGACACACGAAATAAATTACAAGAAGCCACCTTGAAACTGAAAATGAATTGCTAAGGAGGCGGCTATAAGAGAAAGAGACCCATCTGGCATGCATGGCCAACTTATCCATGGAGGCATTGCAATGTACAACACCAGCAAAATCCTATGGCCTGTATCTCAAGGACCATTGGTTATAATTTTAGATAAAGACTTTGGCACAAAGAGGCACAATGCCTTTCCAAGATTGCAGGCAGTTTATGGACCTGTGTGAGCAAAGCACATCAGAGGATAAGGTAAAGATGGACAAATTATACCTACATAACATGACCCTCACAGACATGAATGTGTGGGACCCCAATGCTAGGCTAGGGGACTTGCAACTAATGGCCATGGCCTCATGGATGAACCATAAAGAGTTGAGGGCAGCAGAAATAAAAAGATTGATGATAAAAGAGCAGAATGAGCCATTAATGATAAGAGCTAAGCCATCAGATCCCATGGCACTCATTAGCACACACAACCTGCTTGCCAATAATCCTCATATTGCCCCTAGATATATAAGTGATCAGTCGCAAGCCATTGCACACTTTGAGGATATGCAAAGGCTACTTGGGGATGGATATGTGCATGCATGCATGAGGAGATGGAACACATTACCACACAGTCTGTAGATCAGGGAATATCATTCCCCATGAGGATGAGGGAGGCATTAAGAAGAGTGCCAATGTATAAGCACTCCATGCAGAGGCTGAAGGTCAATTGGATTGGCCTCAAATTGAGTCCCTGACTGCTGTTAGGCATGCTGGAAGGCAGAAGAGAAGAAGAAGAGGAGGAGCAGTGGGAAGAGATAGAAATGAAGGCAGGATTATATGAAAAGGAAGAGGAGACCACATCAGACACTTGGGATGCTAGGGAGGCCACCACGGCCATAAAAGATGAGGAGATGGACTAAGCTGCTTAGAGGATGAGCAACACTTTCAGTAGGAGGGTGATGATGAGCCTCATAAATGGGTAATTATATGGGCTCATTTTACCTCCTAACCTAGTCATATCAACCATTCTCTTAGCTTATTGTATGATTTTCTGATTATATTTATGCTTATGGAGTGAGTTGAGTTAGTTATGATGCCATGTGGTCTACCATGTGTTGAATGCAAATTATTGATGAATTTGAGGTCAAAGTCAAGGATCCAGTGGACAAATGGCAGAAATAACTCGAAGTGGACAAAGGAGAGGAATTATAGGAGGGAATCCCCCTCATTTATTACTTCTCACTTCGAATTCCCCTCCATTCAGCTCGGAGTACAAGTAGCAAAATCATGCACTAGAAGGAAGCCGAGCAAGTGGAGGATGACTGATGATTATCTCGAGTTTTGGGAGCCAAGCCTCCCTGATTTTAAGGAAGCTATTGGTAGCTTCATTTGTATAAGTAGAGAGGCCTAGGGCCTCACTAGGGTCAGATTTTTTTTGTATTTTTGCTTATGTAAACTCTGCTCAACTTCGAGCTTATTGTTTTGTGACAGTTCATGTAATCTTGCTATTGTTTTGGAAATAAAGATGGAATCCTTTTTGAGCTAGCACTAAGTTACCTCAGAGGGCTGAAGCTCTTGGGTTAGGGCCCAATCCAAGCATCCAAGCTCCTATTTACTTGTATTTGAATTTTTTATTCCAGTTTGTAGATTAGGTTGCTGTTAGATGTATTTCTTTTATGGTTAGGAATAGGTTTCTTTTGATGATTCAGTAGTTTGCTTCCATTTATGCTTTCTATAATAGGTTAAGCAGTGATAAAGAATATATTAAAAGGGCTAGCAATAGTTCCTTGGCCTCTCTTCCTCCCTTTGGGACCATGATTTGAGGCAAAGACCCTCTTGCTGCCCCAAAAACACAGATTTTCCTCATTCATAGGACTTCTAGTGTTTGCAACTTTTTAGTGGTTAATAGTCTAGTTTTTCTTTGCTTCAGAACTTCTTCATCATGCTCACTTCTTTATTTACAATAGTCTTCTTTCATGCTTTCCTTTCTTGCAACATTTCTCAGCATTTCCTTCCATAGATCATAGTTTAGACTATTTTGATACAAAACTCTGTTTTCCTAGATGCACTCATTTCATTTCTCGCTTGATTTCCTTGGTTGACTGTCAGTTTTGTTATGCAGTAGGTATATTCTAGCAATAGGCCAACCTATCAGCCATCCCATCCTCCATCTGATCCATGCCCTACAGGTTGCCCAAGTCTCCCCTCAATTCTGCCTTAGTTTCCTGCATTTTCCATAGAACTTCTTCCTCTCTCCTTGAGCAAATCCAATCATCTTTCTTTCTCCTGATGATCCATGGTAGACCCTAGGTACCTTAACACCTCATTCCACCCTTCATCTACCTTTTCCACCCTCTCTCACACCTTAAAAATAGTGAAAACTTCTCTCGGCCTCCTCCTGTAGGCCTCCTGTAGTTCCCTGTTTTTCTCCTGTAGATTTCTTGTGTCCTCCTGTAGATTTTCCTGTAGGATTTCTTTTGAAGGTTGAGTGTGGGAAAAGCCTCCAGAAGGCCACCTGAGACCTCCTAGGATCCATCCACACCATCCTACATCCTCTCAAGTCCCAAAACCACCCTCCAACGCCACCTATTCGCTGCCACATTCACACACAATAAATTACATGCATGTCAAATTCACATAAAAATACTTAAAAATCCAAAATGATGTTTTTTTCTTATTTACTTCCAGAAATAGCTTAGTTAGATGTTGTTTACTTCCTTGAGTATGTAATGAAATTCCTTTCATGGTTTTCATAGTGCTTTCTACAAAAGTAGGGTTAGTTGGTTAACTAGGGTTAACTAGGTTTGCTTTACATTTCAGTATTTCTCCTTTCTGCAGTTAGAGTAGCATCTGTAGAGTAATATTTCTCTCCTTCATCACATATAGAGCTTCTTCTAGAATCCATAGAAGTTGGCCTAAGCTCCTAGTGATCTTGTGCCGACTGACCAAATGACAACCTGCAGTGAGAACTAGTACTTGTGTATACAACACCAACGCTTCCAAGTTTGTTACGAACTATCGGGTTGATAAGACTAAAGTAGGCAGCCCAAGAGTTGCAGCATTATTGCTGCAATACTGGTGCTCAACAATGTGTTTAACAAAACGGAGCACAATACAAAGTCGTATCCTAAAACCACCTTCCCAAATTGATAAGCGTTGTCCTTTGAGATAGTAGAGCCCACTAAGTATGCACCACCAGAGATGTCAATAAAACATACCTTGTAGTCATTCTAGCCCCATTACCCAGCATAACATCTCTTCATCTACTTTGCTTTGCCCACATAACCGATAATTATAAATGGTTTAACAAAAGCATATTTTTGATCCTTGAATCAAGGAAGAAATAATAGTACAACCGTGTGTTAAATAGATTTACGAAACAAGGGAGAGATCTAATGGAATTGGCATATTAATTTTTTTATATCCCATTCATTATGATTTGATACCGAGCTGCCTATTCTCTGCATGATCTGGCGTATCCCTCTTGATTAAGAGGTCATGATGTTGTAATGGTATCTACTACCTTGACTTATGAATCAACGTGAATGAATTCCGATTAATTTTGTTTCTTACTTTATGGAATTATCCCACATCACCAGCGAATCTAACAGTTTGGTTTTTGTATATGTGTTTGGTTTGAGTTTATTTCGAAAGTATCATTGTTTAGTTGGATTTTGGTTTCTTTGGATAATGGTGTTGCGGTGGGTTTTAGTTGCTCTTGCCTTGGTATGTTATGGTGGGTTATATATGGAATGAAATGTATGTTAGGGTGGGTTACATATGAAATGAAATAATATTTTAAGGTTTTTTGTTTTGTTTTGTTTTGTTTTGGTTTTTTTTTTGTTTTTTTGTTTTTTGTTTTTTGTTTTTTTTTGTTTTTTTGTTTTTTTTTGTTTTTTTTTGTTTTTTTTTTTGTTTTTTTTGTTTTGTTTTTTTGTTTTGTTTTTTGTTTTGTTTTTTGTTTTTTGTTTTTTTGTTTTTTGTTTTTTTGTTTTTTGTTTTTGTTTTTTTTTTTGTTTTTGATTCAAATTGATGATGAGTTGGTTCAATTTTCTAACAATCCCCTCGTTAAAAGGACAGGTTATATATGAAATGAAATGATATTTTCATGTTTAGGCCTTTTCCACCGTCTTGTCTTTTCCACCGAAGTTGATGCGAGTTGGTTCTTAATTGAGCAATAAGAACCTTTGCCCTCCACGGAATGCTAGCTCCAATGAACTCTTTTTTTTGTAGATCAAACGTAGGGTTGAATTCCTCAATGTAGTACTTCTTCTTTCTACCCAACTCTTTTCCCCATACCTTTTTACGAAACTTCTCCATAACAAATTCCTTTAGCTCCTTGCTATTTCTGGGATAGACATTGAGGTAGATATTCCATTTTTGCATCCATGTGTAGTTTTGTTTCATCCATGTTTTCTTTCTTTCACTCATGCCTTCATTGAAGATAACATTAGGCCATCTACCTACCCTTATTTGCTCAATTATTTTTAGATATCTTATGAGCTGCACCATAGCAATTGCTTCGATGAGAGTTGCTCCTACTTCACTCAACATTATCTCATAAGGTACTGAATTTTTTATTTTGAACTTGGTCATGATCAAGTGTTTTTGGATTTTCTCAATTTGTTTCTATTTTAAGATAGGGGTGCTGCTAGCCCACAATTCACACTCATATAACATCACCGGACAAACTAAGAGTCCAAAAAACACTTTATTCATTTTTCGTATATATATAAAGCTTTTCTAAAAGGCTTTTTATTATTCGAATATCTTATTCATATCATTATATTATCTTGCCTTACCATTTTGACCTTATTCGTGTCATTTGTATGGTTGTGTTTCATATAATATAAAGAAATTATTAGTTTTGTTTATCTTGCCTTAGATTCTTGACCTTATTCGTGTCATTTGTATGGTTGTGTTTCATATAATACAAAGAAATTGTTAGTTTTGTTTATGTGCATTAATATTACATTTATAATATTTATTTTATGTTGATGTTTTGGTTGCTCTTGCATTGGCATGTTATAGTGGGTTATATATATAAAGTTCTTTTATTATCTTACACTACCTTTTTGACCTTATTGGTTTCATGTTATATATATATATATATATATATATATATATAGAATTAAGCAAAATCTTTCGGTAGAAATCACATAAGAGAAATTTTTGGCGAGCGTGTTTTGAACCAACAAGTGTGGTTCATCATTAGGACCATAATTCCTTTATTATCTTATGCTACTTTCTTGACCTTATTCATGTCATTTTTATTGTTGTGTTTCATATAATACAAAGAAATTCTTAGTTTTGTTTATGTTATATGTTACAATTTGTTGCGAAATTAATTTATATAATATTTATTATGTTATAATTTTAATACATACTTATTTACAAAATAACATTTTTCAAAGTTATGATATTACATTATTTTATAAATGTTTTACAATATATATTAATTTAAAATAAAATTTCAATTAACCTATAGTGTATTATAATAAATTTATAATGTGATTACAATGTTATATCTTAACTATTGATCCACTTTTTTTTTATGTTAGGAGATAAACAACATGCGAAACACAATGAAGTGATGTGGAAATAGAAGGTGCCACATCACTTTTTCCTGTCTAGTGTTGTCATAAACACAAAAGATAACTATCAAGCAAGAAAGGTGTTAATTACAACAACTAAGACAAATCAACCTTTGAAAAATCCCAAAGTCAAGCAATAAAGACTATAGAAATCATGAGTTACCCAAACACCAATAAAGGTGTTAGGGTCCAACCATAACCCCTTTATTTATGTAATAAGCCCAAGGGGTTGAGTCAGAGCCATAGTTAGTTAAAGAGTCAATAAAGCCTGCATTAATAATAATTGTAAGTGATTGACCCACATTATAGAAAATGGACCACAATTAGTTGTAAACGTGCCATAGTTAATAAATAAAGTGGTTAATCCATGTTATGCAAGAGACCACTAGTAGTTAGGACTTTGGATGTCATTAAGCTATAAATAGTCTTAGTTAGTAAGGGAAAGATCGTCGAGTCTTATTGTAATTAAGCTTTTCTCTGTTGGAGGTTGCCCCCTTGAAGAGGCAAGTGAACATTGTAATCTGCTTCTGAATAATAAAATATCTTGCAGTTTTTCTCATTTCATGTGATAATTATGTGTTTTGGGCTATATTTCTTTGTATTTTTGTATTCTGGATTCTCGTAGGTCATGAGTCTAACAAGTGGTATCAAATCTTTCTAGGGCCAGCCGTACCTCCAATTTTCGCAGTTTTTTTTAGGCTAGAGACGTGTTCTAGCGTCTTTAAACCACGAGATCTATCGTTGAGTGCATAAACCTGCAGATTTGGGGAGGCATGCATGCATGAACTACAAGAGGTGGTCACTCTTGTTGGACTCCCTTGTAACCCCTATGAGTACCCCTTTGAGTGCATTATATAGAGACACACACAGATTGCACTTCCAGGTACCCTTGGGTATATTAGAAGCCCCTTAGGATAACCTAAAACCTAACTTTAGATAAGCCATCGGTCATCTTGCTACTATAGAACACTAAGAACAACACTCGGGAAGATTAATCACATGTATAATAGGGTAGTCAGGTAGTACAAAGAAGGGTACGGTCAATCCTCCTTAGTTAATGCAATGAAAGATTGAGCTGAGTACTATTGTTGGACCCCTGCATATATTGCGATATGTAGCACTTGACACTCATTTGTGACCATAATTCTCTCCGCTATCTGAATATCACCCTCTAACTTATCTTCCAGACCAGATTTAGTTGTTGGGGTTCGACTGCCATTGTTCAGATCAAATCTAGCAGTTGGGGTTATATCTCCGCCATATAAATCAGATTCAATAGTCAGGGTTTTCACAACACTGTTAAAACTCTTTGTGCAGTGAGGGTTTTGACCGCCATAGTCTAGATCAGATTGTTGCAACACATTTTGTAGTACGAAGACCTTAGAGTTTCTGTTACTATAGTCTAGGCCTAAATTTCGCAGGATATTTGGTAGTATCAAGCATTCTGGAATTTGGTCACTGCAGTATTGATTAGATGGGTAAAAATCCCTTTGTTGTATAAAAAAATAAGCTTGAGGCCATCCCAAGACGCTTGCAAGAGACTTAGCCCATAAGCTTTAGGATGACGAGCTGGTCGCAGTGGTACCATTAACTTGTAAGCCAACAAATTTTTTGGCGGTCCCAATTTTTTTCCCGATGCAGCTTTAAGTGATCCACTCTACTAGACTCCCGAGCTTGCCCTCTTTCCAAGCATACTACTCTTAAGTAAGCTCAAAAAATTGTGGGGCTAGTGTATGCTTGGTACCAGATCTCAAGTTATGGTTGTAGAAAGGGTAGTTGAGAAGGTCAACAAACTTGAGAAAAGATTCAAGGAATTAGAGGAGAAAATTTCCGCCCAGATCTCACAACTAGAAAATGTTATAAATATGTCTCGTAAGGAGGAGCCTAGTGTTGATGCACACATAGAAGGAGAATCCAACCATCACATTCACTTCATGGAAATTACCACTCTTCGAGCCACCAAACACCCAAGTTGGACATGCATAAATTTGAAGGCTCTAACCCTGTAATATGGGTAACAAAAATGGAACAATATTTCTTTCTTAATGATATCCGCGATGATGGAACTAAAATAAAGGTGGGAGAACTTTACTTGGACCAAGAGAGATGACAATGGTGGCAGTGGCATCAAAAATGTTATCTTGGGAGAGCAACTTGGAACATGTTCTCCAAAGCCATACGTGATCGGTTTGATTGGGAATCTAATTTTTTGGGCCATCTCACTAAGCTCTGACAAACAAGTACAGTAAAGGACTACATTGTAGTCTTTGAACAATTAGCCATTAGAACTAATGACATAGGAGATGAATTTTACTTGGAATGTTCCATTAGTGCTCTAAAGGAAGCCATCCAATCCCATGTCTAGATGCATCACCCAACTACTTGGTTGGACACATGCCACAAGGCCTTAGATGTGAAAGTCATCTCAAATGCCTAGTCTAATCATCCAATTTTTTGTGCCAAGGCACATCCCACCCAGGCTCCAGGCTCTACCCAAACACTTAAGGTTCAAAAGGTGTCACCGACAAAAATGGCCAAAAGAAGGAAATAAGGACTCTGCTACTACTATGATGAAAAGTACCTCGCCTAGACATAAATGCAAGAACCAAAATTATTTCAAATTGATGCTACTGATAATAGCTTAGAAAATGAAGCTTCATCCCTTGAGGTGCACGAGGAAGAAGCAGGTGAAACCCAAAGTGACCCAAACAATGATCTCATAACTATGCTAGATGAGCCGATTATATCACTACATGCCTTGGCTGCAATTCCTTCACCCCGGACTCTCAAAATTCAAGGCTTTATTAAACATCAACTAGTAATGGTATTGATTGATAGTGGAAGAACTCATAACTTTATCCATAAGAGAGTCTCAAAAGATGTTAATTTATTTATGCGAGAGGTATCTAATTTCCAAGTCCTTATCGCTGATGGGGGGACCATGAAATGTGAAGGCCACTGTGAAAATATTAAGCTTCGAATGGGAGACTACCACCTAAAGACCCACATTTTTTCCATTGAAATGGGTGGTTGCAACATTGTCCTTGGTGTTGAATGGATTCGCGCATTGGGCCCTATCACAATGTATTTCCAGGACTTATATATGAGCTTTAAGAAGAATGACCACATTCATACATTCAGGGGACTCCAGGTAGGTGCTCCTGTCACCAGCTCGCATTGAATAGAGCAGCTTTTAAAAAAGGGCCATCATGTAGTAGTCACCTAATTTAATGCCATCTAGGCCATTGAATCGGCTGATCCTCATATTTATCCTCATATGCAATAGGTATTAGATCGACACCAGCAGGTCTTTAACAAACCTAAAGAGATTCCACCCTCTTGGGATGAACATGATTATAGAATCCCTTTGGTCTCGGGTGCCCAACAGCCTAATGTCCGCCTATATTGATATCCTTTGGCCCAAAAGAATGAAATTAAAAAATCATCAATGAATTCCTTGAATCCAGTGTTATCCATCCCAACATCAACCCTTATTCATCTCTAGTGGTCATGGTTCTAAATAAATATGGAGAATGGCGAACGTGTCTGGCATTTCAGGCCCTTAACAAGCTCACTATCAACGAAAAATTTCCTATTCTGGTTGTTGATGACCTGCTTGATGAACTACATGGTGCTAAATTCTCTACCAAGCTAGATCTCCACTCAAGCTATCCCAAATATGCATGAAGGAAGTAGACATTCCCAAGAAAACCTTCTGAACTCTTGAAGGCCATTATGAATTCTTGGCCATTCCATTTGGTCTCTGTAATGATCCATCCACTTTTCAAAGCCTCATGAACCACCTTCTGAAACCATATCTTAGAAAATTTGTCCCGGTCTTCTTTGATGACATTCTCATCTACAACATAACTTGGGAGAAACATCTTCAACATGTAGACTAGATATTGCATATGCTCCAAGATCATAAATTATTTGTCAAATTATCTAAGTGATCCTTTGGCGTGGAAGAAGTAGAGAATTTGGGATGCATTGTGGGTCATGAAGGAGTGAGGGTTGATCCAAAAATGATTCAGGCAATGCAAGATTGGCCCCAACCAAAAACTTTTAAGAGTTTGAGGGGATTATTGGGTCTCACTGGCTACTATCACAAATTTGTCTGAAATTATGGATGCATTACTAGACCCCTCACTAATATCCTCAAGAAAAAATAATTTCTCTGGACTGACGCAACTCTGCATGCCTTGTTGGCTCTCAAATAGGCCATGTGCTCCATTCTAGTATTGGCCTTGCCCAACTCCACCAGATCTTTTGTGATTGAATATGATGCTTCAAGTACAAGTATTGGCGTCGTATTAATGTAGGAAGGTAGACCATTGGATTTCACTAGTCAACAACTAAGTGGCAAAGAACATCTGGGTCAATCTACTTATGACAAAGAAATGATGACCATCTTATATGTAGTAGACACCTGACAACCATACTTATTGGGGCGATGTTTCCAAATCCTCATGGACCATCATAGCCTAAAATATTTTCTATAGCAATGTCTATCGTCGCCACAACAAAATAAATGGCTTGCCAAAATGCTAGGATATGATTATGAGATAATTTACAAGAAGGGGCATAGCATGGGCATAAAAATGTAATGGTCGATGCCTTATTGCACCAATTTGAGGATGAGAGCACCCTTCTATCACTCTCTCTACCCATACCAGATTGGATTGAAGAGGCCTGTAATGAATGGTTCCTCCACCCCTCTCTGTCCCAACTCATTAGTAACTTAAGAGAAGATCCTAGTTCCTCAAGAAACTACTCTTGGAAGGATGAGATTATTTGCTACAAGGATCGAGTAGTGCTATCTCCAACCTCCACCCTCAAAAACTGCATCTTGGATGAGTTGCACTCATCTTCGATTGCAGGACATTCATGCTTTCAGAAGACTTATGTATGATCATGTCGTTCTTTCTTTTTGACTGGCATGAAGAATGACATTCTTACTTTTGTAGCTGAATGTGATGTGTGCCAACTCAACAAAGGGGAAAAAATCAAGTTATCGAGAATTTTATAACCATTGCCACTCCCTGCTTCTGTCTGGACATATGTTTCCATGGATTTAATCACTAGTCTCCCAAATTTAGGCAAAAAATCAGTCATCATGGTGGTTGTGATAGACTTTCCAAATATGCTCATTTTTGCGCTTTATCACACCCATTTACCCCAAATTTGGCGGCTCAAGTTTTCTTGGAACAAATATTCAAACTACATGGCATGTTGACTTCCGTTGTGTTTGATCGAGACCCCACTTTCACCAAAAAAATTTGGTAGGAAATTTTCAAGCTATAGGGCATGCAACTCCAACTAAGTACCTCCTATCATCCCGAAATTAATGGTCGAATAGAAGCGATCAATAAATGTTTGGAGACCTATCTGAGGTGCTTCACTTTAGACAAGCATCATCAATGGGTATAGTGGATACCTCTAGATGAATGGTGGTATAATACTAACTATCATGAGGTTACCAAGATGACTCCATATGAGGCAGTGTATGGCCAACTCCCACCTTCAATAGTTTCTTATATCCATGGATGTTCTAAAGTACAGGTAGTTGATTAGCTCCTACAAAACCATGTCGCCATGATTGCTCATCTAAAAAATAATCTACATCAAGCTGAGATAGAATGACGCAATAGGTTGACCAACATCATTCCGAGTGCTCATTTAAAGAATGGGATCAGGTATTCCTATGACTCCAACCATATAAGGAAACATCTACCAAAGAAAAGGGATGCCAGAAATTAGCACCAAAATTCTAAGGGTGTTATTAGATACTTCAATGCATAGGAGCAGTCGCTTACAAAATAGACTTACCACCTACTTCAAAAATCCATTTGGTCTTCCATGTAGCGTTCCTCAAGAATGTGGTGGAGAACAATGTCAGGGTTCAAACAATTCTAACCAAACTGGATGAGGAAGGCTCACTTTGGCTTTAACTAGAACATGTCCTCGATACTTGCAAAAGACATCTCTGGGGTCACACGATTAAGGAAGTCCTCAACAAGTGGAAATACACCTCTCCAGAAGATGTGACCTAGGAACCAACCACTATTCTTCAATAGTTTCCACAACTTCACCCTTTGAAGACAACGCTGCTTTTGATGGGTGAGGGCATGTCAGGGTCCAAACCTAACCCCTTTATTTACGTAATAAGCCCAAGGGTCTAAGTCAAATTCATAGTTAGTTAAAGAGCCAATAAATCCTTCATTAATAATAATTGTAAGTGGTTGACCACATTATAGAAAAGGGACCACAATTAGTTGTAAACAAACCATAGTTAATAAATAAAGTGGTTAACCAGTGTTATGCAAGGGACCACTAGTAGTTAGGGTTTTGGATGTCATTAAACTATGAATAGTCTTATTTAGTAAGGGAAATATCATCGAGTCTTATTGTAATTGAGCTCTGCTTTGTTGGATGTTTCCCCCTCGAAGAGGCAAGTGAACATTGTAATCCTCTTCTGAATAATAAAATATCTTGTAGTTTGTCTCATTTCATGTGATAATTCTGTGTTTTGGGCTATATTTCTTCGTATTTCTAGTATTATGAATTCTCACAAGTCAAGAGTATAACAAAAGGAGGAAATTTTCCAAAATGCAGGGTAAAAGGACTACTAACAATAAAAAACTAGTGCAAGGAAGAAGTGAAATCAACCAAAATCAATAAAGAGTCTCCATAATTTAAAAAAAATTATCTATGGGGGCGTTATGGCCAAAACAAAATCTTATCATTATTTCAACCCAACAACTTTGAGTGCTTCATAAGCATAACGATCAACATATCAATAAACATACTCCTGTAATTGTCATGCACACATCCCTACAATAAACTCAGAACAATAGAACCCTCAACATATCCCACAACGTCAGTATTCTAACTTCAATCCAAACCCTCTCATTAGCATCCATACTCATGGTCATAACTTCAAACCCTATAATAACATCAAATCCTGATCATGTCATCAAAATTCATACCCTAGCAGTAGCAATACTTAGTCTTCAATATTAGCATAACATTGATTCCAAAATAATACACTCTTGGAGTAGTGATACCTCAACACATCATCAAGCATTAATTCTCGGTGGAAAACTATAGATATCATTCATGATAAAAAGTGGTCATAGTAATTTAAATATTATTATGTCCTTAGAATATACATTCTGAGCTTGAACATTGTTAATTAGTTCTTATTGTCAAATGGATGAGAATAAACAACTAATAACACTATCATCTCCACTATGATCTTGGATGCCAAACAATATTTCTGGCATAGTCACAATAAATACCTTTTCATAAGTTCATCTTTCATAATATGACTCAATGATGACAACTAAGGAATATAATCACTTAAACAAAGGGAAACTGATATGTTTTTGTATGATTAGTTTTGTTGTGCTAATAACAATTACAAGTTTATAAACATGTGCTCGCTTATTGCTTCTTGTGTTGAGGTTTCATTAGCTACTTGTGCTTACAATCAGGTAAATTTCCTTAAGTTTAAAAAGACATTCATGAGAAAAATTGCTTCAAAAACAAATAATGAACAACAAACATTCACAGTGAAGCAAACCATCAAGGAGACATGTTAACACAATGTTTTGATGAAGGAGTTCACCCCTCCTGGGCTACATCCCCTTGGTCCAACTTCCATGGCTTGGGCCTCTGTATTATCTCAATGTGGAAAACTTCTATTTTACAAAGCTCTATAGCTCCTGATACCTACACCAATGTGTTCAAAATGTCCAAATTAGCCAAGAAAACCTCTTTATGTGCTCAATTTGGTCGAAAATTGACTTCTCTAGAGCTCAGTCAGTCTTTTCCTACATTTTCTCCTATAATTTTGGAATATCTCTAGTTAGCACTGCTAAATTGGGTGGTGGGCTCGAATTTGGGGCCACCGCAAAACTTACTGCCAAACTAAACTTTAGTTAATTAATATTTAAACTACACTTAATTAGAGTTAAACCTCGTGATTATTGCAACCACATTCTTTACTTCTAACAATTTTTATTGACCTAGTCACATGCGATAACTGTCGCATAACTGGAACGATCAGCTAAACGTTAGAGTTACAGTGATATTGTTCACATGTAGTCGTAGAGTGGTTTGGTTACTGACCACCAAGGTTAATGCAACTATCACCATGTGGTTTGTAACAACGTTCACATGGGATAACGTTAATCATTGCGGGTTTGTATGGTTGGAGCCATCGGATAAACCACAACCGTTTATGGTTTATGATATTGTGTTCACATCGGGGGAGAGCTGGCCCTCCCCTAACTGCCCAAACTCAAACCATATAACGTTAAATACAAATGAGGTTGTAATGTGGTAAGAACCACCCGATAGAGTAGTTGGTAAGAAGCACGGACGGTGTGCCAGAGGTCATGGTTTTGACCCTGACCCCCACCATAATTTTGCTCCAATATGTAGACCTCCAACCCATCCTTTCGGAGGTGCGACGTGGCATTCTTCCATTGGTCCAAAAATCCACCAATAAGAACGAGCCAAAAAATCACCTGTACAACCCAACCAGATAATGCCACTTGTCCATCCCTGATTCGCCATTGACCTGGGTTAACCATGCCTAGTCACTTGCCACGTCAACAATATGGACTACTGACTGTGCAGTGATTGGACATTTTTTTTTAAATTTCACCTGTTTATTAAAGCGATCAAAACACAATAACTTTCTCATACGAACTTAGTTTTTGATGAAACGTGTTGCATTAAGATCGTTTTTCCGAGATAGACACAACCGTTCAGGTTTCGAGCCATTCTGAGAACTTTGATTTTTGAGCTAAATACTGAGCACCTAATCATTCCTCCCCACTAGAAGCCTTTTTGACCCTAAAAGATACTATCAGTTGTTCAATAGGTGAGGGTACAGTTCCCCCACCTTCTCAGTCTGCAACCATTTGGCTTGAGAAGGATTTTGTCCCTTGAGTCCCACTCTAAGGTATTCAACATCCCATCTCTTAGAAGTTCTGATTCTTTTGTCAAGTATGAGATCTTACTAAAGCTCATCTAGATATTCTGGGGATAAATCATCTATTGATGGCAACTAAACATGCTCTCCTTCATCATTAATCAAATGAGGCTCAAACAATCTCAAATTCTCAACATTAACAACAGAGTATATTTGTATATAAGGAGGCAAATCAAGCTTAAATGAATTGTTACCAATCTTTTTTCAGAATTTTAAAAGGACCATAATAGATTGCTTTAAGCTTTTTACCTTCCCCTTCGAGTCTCTCTTTTCTAATATATAACCAAACTTCATTGCCAAATTGAAATTTGTGATCAACCTAGTATTTGTCATGCCTTACCTTGTAGCTGCTTTGACTTTTCTCAAGTTGTTCTTGCATTGTATGATGTATCAAATGAATTTGCTCTGTGAAATTCCTTGCCTTATTGATGTCACTGTTACCTTCGATGGCGACATATTTCTCAAAGATGAAGTCCAATGGTGATCTTGGCAAGTACCCATACCATTCCTCAAATGACGATGTGTTTGTTGAAGAATGCTTTGCCCTGTTGTATGCATGTTGTATGTAATGCAAATGTTCATCCCACAACTTGGGATGTTTGCTGCAATATCCTCTAAGAAGATGAATAACTATTTGATTAACCACCTTGGTTTGTCCATCTATTTGTGGATGAAAGGATGTATGCTTCTTCAACTTTTTGTCCATAATGTCCCACAAATTTGACCAAAACTTCCCAACAAATCGAGAATCTTGATCACTTACAACAGAAGTAGGAAGACCAAAATGAACCCAAATGTTTTGGAAGAAAAGATGAGCTGTTTGTTCAACTATAATTTTCTTTTTACATGGTGTTAATATGCACATCTTACTGAACATATCTACAACTACATACAAGTAATCATTACCTTTCCTTGATAATGAAAGACCTCCTACAAAATGCATTGAGATACTCTCCCATGGACATGAAGGTACCGGAAGTGGAGTGTATAAACCAAGTTTCCTATTTCTAGGCTTACTTGTAGCACATAAAGAACATCCTCTTATGAAATGAGAAAAATTATCCAACATTCATGGCCAATAACAATACCTTTGAAGGTTTGCTACTGTCTTGCCTACACCAAAGTGTCCAACAATCAATGAAGTGTGTGCCTTCCTTATGATACTGTTTCTTTCTCCCTATGGAATACACAACTTGCCAAAGTGATACAACAAACTATTATGTACATGATAATCCAACTCTTCAATTTGATTTCCTTGACTCAAGCTTGCATATACGTCTTGAAAGTCACTATCATTTGCATATTGTTCTATGTGACTTTCATGCAAAATAAAATTATGCTTGAGTATAACAGATGAATTTACAACAGGCCTTGAAATCATATCAACTACCTTATTGTAGATTCCCTTTTAATACCTGATAACCAAATGAAATTGTTGTAGAAAACCCATCCATCTGAAATGTCATGACTGCTACAACTTTGACTGTCACTGTAAATACTACGACGGTTGATGGTCGGTATGGATGATGGTCTCCTTTCCCATCAAATAGTGCTTCCATTTCTTAAAAATTTGTACCAATGCATAAAGTTCTTTGTCATATGTGGGGTAGTTAGTTACAACTCCATTAAATATTTCAGAATGAAATAAAATGGGCTTACCATGCTGCAATAAAACTACTCCCATGGCATAATCACTTGCATTTGTTTGAATCTTGAATGGCTGTCTAAGATTTGGAAGTGCCAATACTGGTGCTGAATTTATCTTTTTGCTTCAAAGCATCAAATGCTTTCTGCTCTACATCTCCCCAATGAAAGACTTTCTTGACGCTTGTCAATGCATGTAATGGAGCTGCAATGGAAGAAAAATTAGCAATAAACTTTCTCCAATATTGTGTTTCCCCTAAAACGCTTCTTACCTCTAGAACTATATTGGGCTTGGGCCAATTCATAATGAAATCAACCATAGAAGGGTCGATCTTCAGCTCACCTCCTCCAACAATGTGTCCCAAATACCAAAGAAGTCTTTCCAAATTTACACTTCAACATCTTTAAAAACAACTGTTCTTTTCTCAAGACATCAAGTACTTTGTTTGCATGCATGTCATGTTCATCTCTTCACTTGATGAATACGAGGATATCATCTAAGTAGACATTGAAAAAATCATCTAGAAATAGTCTCAACACATCATTCACTACCCTCATGAAAGTAGCTGGAGCATTTGTAAGACCGAAAGGCATAACAAGCCACTCAAACAATCCTTGTTTAGTTTTAAATGTAGTTTTCCAAATGTCTTCTTCAGCTATCCTAACTTGATGATAACCACCTCGTAAGTATAACTTAGTGAAATACTTTGCATACCCCAACTGATCAAGAAAATCATCAATTCTTGGGAGTGGATAACGATTCTTTACCGTGATTTTGTTCAATAAACGAAAATCCACACACATGCACCAAGTTCCATCCTTCTTTGGCACCAAGAAAATGGGCGAACCACATGGTGAAGTAGATGGGCATATGATACCTTTTCTCAACAATTCTTGAATTTTATTTTTGATTTCCAAGCTCTCCATAATATACATGCGATACATGCCAATGTTCGGAAGTGGAACATCTTGTTGCAAATGAATCTCATGTTGAATTCACATCTTGGGAGGTAACTCCTTTGGTTCCTAAAACATCTCACCATGCTTGCTTACCACATCAAACAAATCATATTTCAATTTATCATCACAACCTTCAAAAGATTCATAATCAACATCATACATTTTCTTGATCACGAGAAGCACACAATTTTTACTTACATTTACTAGTCTCTCCATCTCCACCATCCTCATCATCTTCCTCATCATCTCCATCATCTCACACAGCATCATTTTCCACTACCACCACTAAAACTACCCATACTCATTCAAAAACCCTAAAAGGAAAGACTCCATTACTAAAATTGGACATAAAATTCGAACTTCCCATGTACAATGGGGAGGTGAATGTAGAAAAGTTGGACAATTGGATTCGATAGTTGGAGCTATACTATAGAATTCAGAACCTTCAAGAAGATGACATAGAGATACAATTGGCTTCACTATGGTTAAAAGGAGCTACACTAGTTTGGTGGGAAGCAAAGACTCAAGAGGAAATGAGAATCCATGGTAAGATATCCATCACTTGGGTTGAATTTGTTTATGCAATTAAAAGAAAATTTTATCCTTTAACCTATATGCAAAAATCCATTATGAGTTGGAATAATTTTAGGCAGCTTAAAGGCCAAACAATCCAAGATTATACACAAGAGTTTAGGAAAAGGGCTTTGTTATTAGGAGTGAATTTGAATTCCAAAGATACACTGCTGAAATACATTGGGGATTTACATTCCTATCTGAACCTATGGCAAACTTCCCTTTAAAACCTAGCCATATAATTGTTAGAATAACTTCAAACCTACAATAACTTTAAACCTAGCCATACAATGGTTAGAATAACTTCAAACCTACAATGAACCATTGCCACACTCAACAATCATTATAGTTAATATTTCAATCAACAAAAGCATAGAAAAACAATAAATTTCATGAATATCATACTTGATTAAACCAATCCTGACAAACTTCATTACTCAGTACTCCACAGATAACCAACTTTGCAGGCTCAACCACAGACAAGCTTCAAATCACTACTAATCATCTTCATAAGATTAGGCGTTTGAGTAAACCCAGTCTCAAAATGGTGAAAAAAACTATGCATATGTTATAGAACTCAACAAAATTCATGTTTATGGCATTATACTTCATTTAGGGAAAAAAAAAATTCATTTTTCAGTATATAATACTAGGAATTTCTCATCTTGTCCATCTATTTGGTCAAAGTTTCAACCCTGTCACAATAAGCAATCTTGGCCTAAAAGGAAACTTAATATTAAAAAAGAAGAAGATAAAATTGACCCCCATGCAATAATAGTTTTGGCCTCTTGGATTGGATCAGCTCAACCCATGAGTAGGTTCATTATTGAAAAATACAACAATTATAGATTATGAATTCAAAACAACTCAACTGATCTTCACTTCGTATATAAGTAGGGTATAACTAGTTCTAGTATGATAGACAATAGTTCTAGATAAATCACCTCCATTGACATGGAAACCCTAAAAATTGTTCATCGTTCTAATCCGTGATCTCTCACACCATGAAACAAGAGATTTAAGCAAATGACACCTTTCTAAAACAAATGAGTACTGCAAGGTTTATAGATGAAAGCATATGACATATGACTTCATTCAAAGTTATATTCTACTTCATGGAGGTGAATTTTCAATCACAAGTATTCAATTTAGAATTTCAACACACATGCATGAGAAGAATGATAATTGTAGAGATGTCATCACCTTGACCGACTTGAAAATTTTATCTTTGCACAGTGCCAAAACATATCTTTTCTTAGTTTTAGAGGTTCTAATTTAGACTAAAATTTGTCTCTACTTTAATTCATTACTGACTATCTGCACACATCGATTCATAGCACATTGCGCTCATTACATCAAAATGCAATTTAGAAGGAAAAAATGCACCAACCAAACATATTTTCTCTAGATTAGAGATAACCATTAAACCATATAAACTCTACTAGTGCATCAGAGCAAATAAAGTTCCATTAATGTATGAGCTCAGGGAAAACAACATAAACATACTAGGTCAAACATAACACCATTTATGCACTAGGTTAAAGATGATACCATTAACACACATATATAGAACTTGATTTCTCACTCACGCCCTTTGATCATACCATATCAAATGGAACAAGCATGATCACACCAGAGCACACACTCAAGAGATTGACTACAAATATATCATGACCTTGCTTCGAGAACCCATACACACTAAGTCAGATGCTAATGCATCGATCTAGAGACTAATCAATTCATTCCACGTGTTCACAAAACAAAGAAAATACTTTTGTTCCTCTCAAACCTAAATTTCATGCCACAGGTCAATATGCATTAGATAGATGCAACACACACCACCGATTCATAGAATGTTATTTTCCATAATGCTCATATGAAACCAAACTCTACACCACTCCATAAAAACTATATTCAGAATGCACACCCTTCCAATATCAATCATGATCTATAGATAGTCATCGATCCTCTTTGACGAATCTATCTGGCCTTCAATACTATGGGAAAATTGATGGAAGCTTTGATGGGAATCAAGCCAATGCAAAACGATGGGTATGACCAAATCTAAGCATACAAGATGAATCGAAAACCATGTATTTCGAGACAAATCGTTTTCAATGCCTACCAATATCTATGTGGACTAAAACTAGGAACCAAGTGTAAATTATTCATTCTATACAATACAACTCAATGTAATTTAAGCAGAGCTCCAAATATTAGCCAACATAAATGCTGCTAGCTCCAAACATTTACTTGCATCAACCACTGTTAGAAAACTAGGTTATGGAGATGCATTCATGATCCATATCCAATGATCTAATGCTATCATCATTAACATCAATTCCAACACAAAACAATGCCAACAATGTGCATAACAAGAAGATGATCATACAATATTGGGATCCCAACCATCATGCTGCATGTGCTGCTTTTGAGGTGGTTGAGGCTTCAATATTTCCACAATGCTGAGATGAGGTAGAGGTATATTTTGTGAGGCGTGTAGAGTAGGAGGATGAGGTGAAGTGCCTCCAAGATAAATATGGCTAATCTAAGTTAGCTTGTTGAACTCAGAGTTTGCATCAACATGTATATAAAACCCAATCCTCTTGTTTTTTTTCTCTGTTTAGGACACATTTTTTTCTTTCCATGAACTTTTCAGTCACCTTGAGAGCCTCTGCTAAAGAAACTCATTGTGCACAATAGCCAAAAAATTATGCTGTGGAATCATTAATCTCAAAATGTGAGCATACAATCAACAAACTAGAATCTTGTTTGATATCTCGTTTTATGTAAACTTTGAAGTGCTTGATAAAAATACATGGGAAAAATAAAATATACAAGAATGGAATTGATCATGCATGCAAAAGGAACTATGTTGTCCAAGGAAATTTATTTTGTAACATGTATCATGGCAGAGAGGAACTCATGGTTGGATGACATGCACCCATGCCAATAACTTAGACAACTCTTTCATTTAAGAGTTTACAAGAAAAATATGAAAGCTATAACACATTCTGACTTACAGGTAAAAAAAGTGACCATCACAGAACTAAATGGTCCCATCTGACTTACAAAAGTCTCCAAATTTATCAACATGCAAGAAGTATTATTGGGCCATTGATTTATTTACAATTATATCAGAGTGTGGATGAATATAAACATTGAAAAGTTCAACAAAAGAGAGTTATAATGAGAGATAGAGAAAGGAATCCATGCATGATTAACCAACTCATTATATCATGATCTAACAACACAAAAAAAATGGCACGTGTCTTTGAAAGCCTGTGTAAATAACAATAGGGAAAATCAACTAGAAGTCATATGTGTAAGGGAGAAACGTATGCCCCTATTTCACTCTTTTTAACATAATAGAGGGCATTGATAACTTTTTGAAGAAATGAAGTAATCTATGTGATCCCTTTGTACAAATGAGAATGAGTATATCAAGTTTTTATGTTGGGTGCTTGAAAAAGCATATACAGGCTTAATTTGTGGAATGAAAATACATGCTATGCTTCAGTTGAGCACTTTAGGCAGATAATCAAATTATTGGTGCGAGCTAGGGGATTTAAGATTAGCATTGGGAGGTGAAAAGTGCTAATTATGGAAGATTATGAGGATGAAAGAATGCTAACATATCCAATTACTATAATTTTTCATAAGCTCCATATGAAATGGATATGTGATTCAAACCTTTTATATATTGTCTCGTAAGCTCCATATGAAATGGCTATATGATTCAAAGCATTTATTTCTCATGCTTCTACTTTTTTTCAATGTCAAGGGAGGAATGAAGGCTTGATATACATATTTTTATTTTAGCTTGAGACAAGGATTGATGTCCTATAATAATTGGTCTGTGAGATAGGGGATACAATTTTCTAGAGATTGCCTATGTGGCAGAAAACTTGTATAATAGAGTACAAAATTGCATGAAGTCAAAGAGTGATTTTTTACCATAGTGAAATGCCCCAATAGAATATACCTATAAGCAATTAATACAAGTAAAATGAATTTTATAAAAAAAGAGAGGAGGTGATCTATACGAATCAGAAAGCAAGAGAAGAATATCCACCACTCAACAAGGCATGATAGGGAGAATAAAATCCTCGATGAAACCCAAGAGCTTTTTCTTTGGCCATGGAAAACTAGATTTATGAACTAGGTTTTCTTTTGGAACCCAAGAAGGCATTTTTATTTACAATAGGAAACACATGGTGGTGTACCATGGTACATAATCCTTCCTCTTTATCAATTAATTTTCATTTTGAAAAGGATAAGATAGACCCAGGTGATGGTATCAATCCTGCGAGCAAATATGGAATAGACTAAGGGATAAACAGAAACAGGAAGGGATTCACATGGAATATCCCATAATTTGAGGCCATGACAAAGATTAAAAACGTAAATGTGTGAGTTCTTATATTTATATGGAATATACTAAGGGATAAATCGAAACAGGAAGGGATTTACATGGAATATCCCATTAAGGTTGTGACAAATATTAAAAAAGGAAATGTGTGAATTATTATATTTACACAGACTGAAAATGAGCCATCTTATTTTCTTGAACATTTTCCTAAGCATGTAGAGAAAGAAGAAACATGGGGAAATGATAGAATGGAGTGACATGTTGAAAATGGGATTAACCCTTCACAAATACACCAAATAAAATTATATATTGACTAAACTCACCAAAAGTAGCCATAAATTCATCTCTTTAGAAGATGGGAACTCTTAAATACCTAAACCAAATTGCTTAAATGATAATGGGGGGAGCCTGGTAGCAGCTACCAATAGTTTCTCCAAGATTTTAACACATCATGTTGGGGTTTTGTTGACAATGTTGGACCCACCAACATGTCAAGGGAATCTCCCTGGTAAGAAGTCCCAATTAGACCTTAGACTGTTTAGTGTAGGAGTCCCAGTAGTGGGTCGTAAGGTAATTCCTTAACCGCGATGTCGCACAGAGGCAAGTAAGATAACTCTTTCAATAGTGAGGGTGTGACTAATGCAGAGAGTCAAGGAATGTGTACGAGAGGTTCCAACACTTAAAAGGGAGATGAAGGTGAAGGTGAGTTCTAGGCTGAAAGGGATCAGTCCCAACTCAGCTAGGAACACACCACACAAAGGACATGCACAACTTCCAGTGGAGCATCCCACTTGGATACAGAATTCACATCATACAAGGTAAGATAACACGAAGAACACTCACAATCAGTCTGAGACGAATGTGATGGTTGATATAGCAAGGTTCATGTGAAAGGCCTGTCTGATGTCCGGCAGAGCAGTCGACATGGACGTGACAATGTTAAAAACATATACAACACATTAACAACAAGATTAATATAATTGCATGTGAATAAGTTCATACACAAGTACCTAAGTTAAACAACATATATCATTAAGGAAACCAGAGCAGTCCAACTACAATAACAACATATGCATGAAAATGTGTTGGTTCTTACTATATAAAGAAGTGTAAGTCCCAATCATACCATACATCCATGTAAACCAGCTAGCCCCAACAGTGGAACGTTACAGCCACATCCGCCTGCTCCTCCAAAGAGATGTACTAGCTCCGTGCAGTGGAGAAGCCAAGGTGCATTACAATACTATCCAAGCCTTCTTCAAGATAGTCTTGGTTGACCAAAAGCCTATACAATGAGTTATGAGGGACTATTTATAGAAAAGGGTGGGGTGACCCTTGACATTCCCCTTTGTGACAGTTCAAATACCCTCATGAATCTTCACCTACTCTATGAATGTTACATCCAACTGTTGACATTTGACTTACACTTGACATGACTCAACATTACAATGCACATGTACTCATGTGAGACAACATGGCTTGAGAAAGTCTTGCAAGACATCACTGACACTTGGTCCGCTGTGGTGAGACCAACTCTTTAACATGCTTGTGATGGTGAATCTGGTGAGCTAATGCCAAGGTTGGTCATCCGTGATGGTGTGCATGCAGCTCATGGTGACATATTGCTGAAGCGAACTCTTGCTTCTGTTGCAACCGGTGCATTGGTTCGACCCCTTCATCCAACTCGTCTACTAACATGCACATGGTCTTATTAGGTGCGACTGAAACGACAACACACTAATGCATAATTTCCGTGCTGATCTTCAAGTGTGTGTTGGTGGTCATGCACATCAACTTGCCGAAGTACCCATTCGGATCCAGTTGGACTTTCTTCTTGTCTTTGCCTTGGTGAGTGTGTTGAATGGGTTGGATTGCATGCATGCACACAATGACATGCATGCTGCTGAATCCCTTGCATGCGATCAACCACACTACTCACCATGTTTGCTTCGTGTTAGCTGCTGGGATGGATCTTTAACTTCTCCGGGCGTAGTTTCATCCGTGAGTGCATGTTGTGCCCACTGCTGTTCCTGATCCTGTTGCAACTCATTCGTATGTCTGCGCATCTTCATGTTCTTCCTGAGTTGTTGCTTCAGCACATGCAACTCCTTCTTTGTTACATATTCTGCCTTCGCATGATATTTATGTCGCACTGTCACTCCATAGCCGAAGTCTCCAAAGTTTCTTTCATCATCAATGGATCTGCTTGAGCTTGCAACCATGTTACGCCTCCGTGTTCTCAACAACCCTCCTCTTGCATTCGTTGCATTTGGTATATTGTCTTCAGCTGTTGTTCATGATGCTGCTCACTGTGATGCTTCTGCTTGATGTCCTTGTCTACGAATAGCTTGATGTCTTCGTGAGTAGGTAAGCTCATAGACACTTGGTTTACTGCATCCCCAAGAATGCTCTAAATGGTTTCCTTGTCTCTGCTATCTTGGAAACCATTGTACCTGTACTACTGAGACGCAGATGAACACCTGTGATACCTGGAGACATGGAAACAATCATGGCAAGCAATTTGTCAGTTGAAAACCAAAATAAACATGAGAAATGACTTGCAACATACATGGGTGGATGATCATGAAGGTTCGCAATTTCAGTCGAAAGGTCAGGAGACCGGCTGCCAAGACTACACAAGGCACAGTCTGGGCTGCTAGGAGACTCACTGACTGCTGAAACTATGCAATGCACAGTCCAGTCTAGCTGCTGACTGCTACGATTGCGCAATGTGCAATTCCAGCTGGGAAGGACTGCTGGCACAGGGACAAATTTGCACAATTTTTGGGCCAAAAAACCACTGACCTCCATAAATGCACAATTCAGTCTAGGAGGCCAATGCTAGGGAAGAATGTGAAAATCTAGGTGAGCCTTCCTTCCCCATATTGCGCAATGTAGTCTTGGTGGGGCAGAGCTTGGGACAAGGTTGGCCCGACTTGCCAATGGGAAACTAAAAGTAGGTAAGTCAATGAAATGCATGACACAAATAAGTGATAGCAGAAGTGATAAACAATGCATGCAAAACATGAATGGAAGATTCCAAAAACAGATCAAAATGGATGTGGGTGAGGCAGTTTTCCGGTTGGGTGAATGTCCGTGCAAAACAGTCTCATGCATGCAACAACAGTGAGATAGAAATGAAAACTAAAAGAGAGCTATAACAAGCTATTATACATGTAAATGACAACAAGCATTCAAATAAATCAAGCAAACAATACTCATGCAAGCGAAAACCCAAAAAGTGACAGAAATGCAACACAAGACATGGGAAGCGGGCTTACCCCAAAACAACTGAGCTGAATGTGCGGACTGCTCCTAGATGTCATGTGGGATGTTAAAGCTGCAAGGTTGATGTGAGGAATGAGCTTCGCAGTGTCCAGTTGATGAGTTTTGATAACATCGAGGTTGTGACATGCATGCCACAAATCTAGGGGAAGTGACACTTGGAGGGAGGTTTCTGAATTGTTCCTTGCATATAACCTCCAACTCCTAAACATAGATCCCTAAAACAAGGGATGCCTTTGCATGCTGCCTTGGGAGAAACAACCCATGCATGTAAGTCTGTTTTACTCAGTCTCAGAGGGAACTGGTCAACTCAGTTGCACATGCAAGAGACGCACATGCAATATGACAGATAACCAAGTAGTGATAGCTATACAAGCCCTCTTACACTTTACCTAGCTCATTTCATGAGTCACACATGGTTTCATGAACTATCCTATGAATGAAATGAGTGAACAAACTAATCAATCAACAAAGAAAAGCAAGAGTAGAAGCAAAAAAGAGAGCGAATCAAGTAAACAAACAAGCAAGCAAACAACAAGAAAAAAAAGCATGTAAGCAAACAAGCATGCAAGAAAAAAACTGGAAGCAAATCCTACTCCTACTCCTACACTAACGGTGCATGGGCTTGATCACGTGAAGTGATATTTCCAATGCAGCCACCAGCGCATTGGTAGACCCATGTTGGTGAAGGCTTGGCCCGTGTGTAACCTAGTTGTGCGGAACATCAAACAAGAAAGATATAAAAATGAAGACAACCACACTTTGTGCTTCAAAGCGCCCACGGGACATAAGTGAGTGCATGTGCATGACGGAAAGTCCGTGGAATTATCATGGTGTTGTGTGACACTACGTGCAACTTTGAAGCAAAAGCACACTCTTGACTGAGACATGCAAACAAACGAAAGAAACAAAGATAACTTGCGTCACGAATGAGTGCTTGCAATGTAAGACTCCTCCAATGCAAGAGCAATGGGATCATGCAGCTCGAGTGGAGGAAGAGTGATCTATGTGAGAGATGGATATTCAAAGCATACAAACGAGTGATGAGGAGCCTTGGGTGATTGAACAGTTTCATGATCGGAAGTGAGACTGACCCCAAGAGAGTGAGGGCCTGACATAACCATCAGCTCGGGCTGAAGTGCCTCGACAATCTTGGGTGTCTCAACTTCATCATCAGGTAGATAATCATAAACCAATGGCTTCGAAAGAACAATCGTGATAGATTCATGATTGTGATAAAAAATGGAAGCAAATGGATCATGATTGCCATGATCAGAAAAATCAATGAATTCTTCGGCATCCTCATGATCAGATGAATAAAACAGAGGGGTGGATGACAAGTGAACGAACTCATCCTATTTATTTATGGAAAATAGGGATGAAGGATCAAGTGTATCTTCAATGAATAACTTATCCTCTTCATTGTCGAATGATGGACTAGCATCTGGTGAGTCCTGTGAGTGATCAATAATGGGTGCATCCGTGGATGAAGACACAGATGCAAAATCATGGATGACAGGTTCACCAAAGAAGCTAGGAAAGAACAGAGGGGGCTCAAAAGAAAGGGAGTCATCCTTCGCCAAGTGTTGATGTTCAAGATCCCACTCATACCCTTCATGAATGACAATGCATGTTGGTTGTGCAACACCAACTCCGTCAGTGGGTTGTTCCTCATTCAGAGCAAGTGAAGAGTCTGGAATGGACGAACAGAAGATAACATCATCCGGAGGAACACTTGAGTGTGAAGATGTAGGTCGACGAAAAGAATGCATATGGGAACTCGAAGGACTAACAACCAACTCTACGTGAAAATTGAGTGAAGTGATGTTAGGAGGGTATGAAGGATGAAAAAATGTGCGAACATGATCCTCAACCTCACTTGGCGATGGTGGAAATGTTGAATGAGAGGGAGGCGGACAATCCATTGAGACAGTGCCTGCTCCCACATGGGATTGCATAGTTTCATCAACGAAGAAGGTTGAGCAAGGCTTGACATCAAGCTTTCTCTTGGGACGAGATCTTAAGACAGTACTTGAACCGGTCCTACAAATAAGTGAACTTCATTTGGATCCTCGGAGCTTGAAACTGTAAGTCACGAAAGTGCTGCCAAAAATCAATAATGGATTCATGCAGAGCCCTCTATTGCTATAATAGTTTCCAGTCAAGATGGTCTATATCAAAATGATGGAATGTGTCTTCAATAAGATCACAGAAGTGCTCGGATGAGTGCACAGTGTTAGCCAGTAGGCTAAGAACCCAATGAAATGGGGATTCACGAAGTGTGAATGCAAACAATAGATTGACCTATTCGTCAATAAACTCATCTTCCTCATAAATCATGGAAAGGAAGTTATGTAAGTTCTCAGTCCAGGCCACTTCGCCTTCACCATCATACGTGTGAGTGGACAAGAGATTGGAAATCTTCCTCGAGATGGAGACATCTTCACGATTCGAAAAACACCTCAGGGGAAGAAGAATGCACGACTCCATGAAAGATATTTAAAGGTTCAAAACTGGATGAGAGGACACTGCTTGCCATCAGGTCCTCCTTCTAGTGCCAGAAATGTTGATGGTGCTGGACCCACCAACATGTCAAGGGGATCTCCTCGGTAAAAAGTCCCAGTTATACCTTAGACTGTTTGGCGTAGGAGTCCCAGCAATGGGTCGTAAGGTAATTCCTTGACTGCGATGTCGCATAGAGGCAAGTAAGATAACTCTGTTAGTAGCGAGGGTGTGACTAATGTAGAGAGTCAAAGAATGTGTATGAGAGGTTCCAACACTTCAAAGGGAGAGGAAGGTGAAGGTGAGTTCTAGGTGTAAAGGGATTAGTCCCAACTCGACTAAGAACACACCACACAAAGGACATGCACAGTTTCCATAGAGCAGTCCAGTCGGATGTGGCAGTCACAACATACAAGGTAAGATAACATGAATAACACTCATAGATCAGTCCTATACGAATGTGATAGTTGATATAGCAAGGTTCATGTGAAAGGTCTGTCTGATGTCCAAAAAAGTAGTCAACACAGACGGTGACAACATTAACAACATATACAACACATTAACAACAAGATTCATATAATTGCATGTGAATCAATTCATACACAAGTACGTAAGTTAAACAACATATATCATTAAGGCAACCAGAGCAATCCAATTACAATAACAACATATGCATGAAAATGTGCTGGCTCTTATTATATAAAGAAGTGTAAGTCTCAATCACACAATACATCCATGTAAACCTACTGGCCCAAACAGTGGAATGTTACAGCCACATTTGCTTGCTCCTCCAAATAGATGTACTAGCTCCATGCAGTGGAGAAGCCAAGGCGCGTTACAATACTGTCCAAGCCTTCTTCAAGATAGTCTTGGCAGAAGCTTGGATGAACAAAAGCCTATAAAATGAGTTATCAGGGACCATTTATAGCAAAGGGTGGGGTGACCCTTGACATTCCCCTTTGTGACAGTTCAACTACCTTCATAACTCTTCACCTACTATATGATTGTTACATCCAACTATTGACACTTGACTTACAATTGACATGAGTAAACATTACAATGCACATGTACTCATGTGAGACAACATGGCTTGAGCAAGCCTTGCAAGACATCACTAACACTCGGTCCACTGTGGTTAGACCAACTCTTTGACATGCTTGTGATGGTGAAGTTGGTGAGATGATGCCAAGGTTGGTCATCCGTAATGGTGTGTATGCACCTCATGGTGACATCTTGCTGAAGCGAACTCTTGCTTCCGTTGCAACCAGTGCATTGGTTCAACCCCTTCATCCAACTCGTCTGCTAACATGCGCATGGTCTTCTTGGGTGTGGCTGAACCAGAAGCACATTGATGCGTAGTGTCGGTGCTGATCTTCAAGTGTGTGTTGGTAGTCATGCACATCAACTTGTTGAAGTATTCATTCGGTTCCAGTTGGACTTGCTTCTTTTCTTCGCCTTGGTGAGTGTGTTGAATGGGTTGGATTGCATGCATGCGCACAATGTCATGCATGCTACTGAATCCCTTACATGTGATCAACCACACTGCTCACCATCTCTACTTCATGTTAGCTGCTGGGATGAATATCTAACTTGTCTAAGCGCAGTTTCATTTGTGAGTGCACGTTGCACCCACTGCTGTTCCTAATCTCACTACAACCCATTCGTATGTCTGTGCAACTTCATGTTCTTCCTGAGTTGCTGCTTCAGCACATGCAACTCTTTCCTTTTTACATCTTTTGCCTTTGCATGATATTTATATCGCGCTGTCACTCAATAGCCGGAGTCTCCAAAGTTTATTTCATCATCAATGGACCTGTTTGAGCTTGCAACCTTGTTCCACCTTCATGTCGTCAACAACCCTCATCTAGCATTCGTTGCATTTGGTATGTTGTCTTCAGTTGCTGTTCATGATGCTGCTCACTGTGATTCTGTCACTTGATGTCCTTGTCTACAAAAAACTTGATGTCTTCGTGAGTAGGCAAGCTCATAAACACTTGATCGACTATATCCCAAAGCATGCTTTGAATGGTGTCCTCATCTCTGCTCTTGTGGAAACCATTGCACCTATACTACTGAGAGGTAGATGAACACATGCGATACCTAGAGACATGGCAACACTCATGGTTAGCAATCTATTACTTGAAAACCAAAATAAACATGAGAACTGACTTGCAAAATACTTGGGTGGATGATCATGAAGGCTGCGTAATTTCGGCCGGGAGGTCGGGAGACCAACTGCCAAGAATGCACAAGGCATAGTTTGGGCTGCTGGGAGACTAACTGACTGCTAGAACTACGTAATGGATAATCCAGTTTGGCTACTGACTGCTGGGATTGCACAATGTGCAATTCTAGTTGGGAAGGACCGCTGGCCCAGGGACAGATTTGCGCAATTTTTGGGCCAAGCAGCCACTGACCTTCAGAAATGCACAATTCAGTCCAGGAGGCTAGTGTTGGGGAAAATATGGAGAGGAAGGTGAGCCTTCCTTCCCCAGATTGCACAATGGAGTCTTGGTGGGGCAGAACTTGGGCCAAGGTTGGCCTGACTCACCGATGAGCAACTAAAAGCAAGTAAGTCAATGAAATTCATGGCGACACTAAGTGATAGCAGAAGTGATAAACAGCGCATGCAAAATATGAATGGAAGATTCAACAAATAGATCAACATGCATGTGGGTGAGGCATTTCACTGGTTGGGTGAACGTCCATACAAAACAGTTTCATGCATGTGAAAATAGTGAGATGGCAATGAAAATTGAAAGAGAGCTAGAACAAGCTAGTATACATGTAAATGACACCAAGTGTTCAAAGAAGTAAAGCAAACACTACTCATGCAAGTGAAAGCCCAAAAAGCGATAGAAATGCAACAAAAGACATGGGAAGCGGGCTTACCCCAAAACAACTGAGTTGAATGTGTCGACTGCTCCTAGATGTGATGTGGGATGTCAACAGTACATGTTTGATGTGAGTAATGAGCTCTGCAACATCCACTTGATGAGTTTTGATAACATTGAGGTTGTGATGCGCATGCCACAAATCTAGGGGAAGCGACACTTGAAGGGAGGTTTTTGAATTGTTCCTTGCATGTAACCTCCAACTTCTAAACATAGATCCTTGAAACAAGGGATGCCTTTGCATGCTGCCTTGGGAGAAACAACCCATGCATGAAAGTGTTTTGCTCAGTCTCGGAGGGAATTGGTCAACTCAGCTGCACATGCAAGACACTGTTTGATTGCTGGAGAAAAATGTACATTTCTAGCAGGGATTTGGGTTGGCTGCCTAGGATATTTGTGCAATTTCTGAGTTGAGAAGCTAACTTCTGCCCAGATTTGCACAAATCCTGGGCTGAACAGCTTGCTGCTGGGAAAATTTGCACAAATCCTACTAGGAGGATTGGCTGGCAAGATTGCGCAATCTTGGAGCCCAACAGGCTGTTAGAGAGGATTGCACAATTTTTGGAGGGAAGGATGGTTGCCTTCCAAAAAAGTACAATTTTCAAGGGGAAGCTACTTAGCCTGTAGCTGGACCAAGTTCGGGTGAGAATCCTGTGAAGGTAAAAGATCAAACTATGATCAACAGGCTGCCTTTGAGTAAGAAAGACACTAAAGCTTAAGGACTTGACGAAGCAAGGAAAGCTTCTGTGAAGGTTGGTAGGGAGGCCCCAAAATAGGCTAAGGCAAAATTTTGGAGGGTGGTTGTAGCCGCTACAATAGGTTTCAATTGAATTCCAGAGCTCTAAGATGCATGGAGAGCTCTGCTTTTTGCAACACAATTGAGGTTGGTTGTTGGCCTCCTTGCCAACTATCCTCACCAACTATTGTCATGTAGTTGAAAGCCTCAAGAAGTGTGTTAGGATACAATGCATATCATATCACATATCTCTTCCAAGTCACCACCAAGACACGACCTTTCTTGTGATATTACATTTAAAACTATATGCCATATTACATACCACATGCCTTGCGTTATACACAAATGTTTAACATATATCAACCTTTGTAAAAAGCACAACCGAAACATTAACTATGGTAGAAACCTTATATTACTACCACATTTGTGGTAGAAACCATATATTACTACCACATTTATTACATGACTCCCATAGTAACATTTGATAAGCCAACCATGGAATCGTATGTTCCACGGTATTTGACGAACTCAAACTGTATAATAAACATTAATATAAACGTTGCATAAGATGCGTATGGCTTCAAACATTAAATCATAAAACCTTTGCACACTTCAACTTTTGTGTTATCAAATACATCCTCTAAGGTTTAGCATATAGTAATATGTGAGGTACTTACATCTTTTTTCTTTTTCTTCTTCTTCTTCTGGTCATTTTTACCATAAGAGTACTTGGGACGAATATAATTGATCATGATTTATTTTTTCACAATACTTGTGCGACAACATTTTTCTTGTAGTGATAGTATGTCATGTTATAGCTTTCATTTTCAATAATGATTATGTGAGTCAAAGAATGTGGTAAGAATAAGTAGACCTTCAATCCACATGTAAATGCAAAGACATATACTCCATTTAATGCTCCTGGTAACACCATATGCTTGCATGCAAATATAAGACTATGAAATAATGTCAAATGCCATATTCTTATGGTTCTCGAGGGGACACCACCTATCATGACTTAAGAAACATTTCATTTTAATGTGTTATTATTATGCCTTTCAGAAGAGGAATCACAATGAAGTGTAATGGTTTGCACAATCTTTGCAAAAGTGGCTCAATAGTTTGAAAGAGTAGGATGTTTTCCTTTCTTTCAAAATTTCACATTGGAAAACAAGAAATTGACCATGGATTTTGTAGAGACTTCTAATGATATTTGAACACATGTGGTTAATTTTCAGATATAATTATCACATGGATCCATTGAAATAGTTATTGATTTGTCTCTAACTGGAGAAAAATGGTTCAAGAACCATAAGCTAAACGAATATAGCTAAAAGTAGATATTAAAAAATCAAGAAAAGGCTATTAATTTGACAAAGGGAGTCTTTAGGAAATGCTCAAGAAGTGGAGAGAGATTTTATTCATTATCCAAAAATATATCACTTGCGGGGGAAGACACATATTAGTTTTTTCTACCATCTATAACTGTTGATGCTTTATAAAGCTAATAAAAGGATCAATATACCTTTTTACTTACTAAGAGGTCTTAAGAAAATGGTGAAGTGGATCCAAAAGAACCCTCAAACCTAGAAAATAGTTTATAACATTTTGGGTTAATTAAAATTTTAGTAATGGATGAGATTCAGAGAAAGAACAAGACATAGGATGAAGATAAGGAATAGGTTCATTATACACGCAAAATGAAATCATTGACTTTGAAAATGTTGAGGGTTCTAGAACTAGAAATAAAGAAATCAGAGGGTGAAAAAGAAAAAGTGTGGAAACGTTTAAAAATGATTTAAGTCCATAAAAAAAAAAAGAGGGTTCCAAGAGTCTCGAGAACTAAATATTTATAGAAGAAATCACTAAAAAAGGAAAGAAAATAGGGTTCAAAATTCTAGGATGCTGGAAAACAAAAGGTTGAAGCTAAAGGAGATTCTTCTTGGTGGAGCTTTCCTTTAAGGAGGATTACTAGAAGCAAGATAAGAAATCAGGAAAGTAAAAAAATTGATGAAGTGGTTCATCGGAAACAAGTAAGATAAGTTAAGGACTTATTAGAAGAACATATACAATTGATGAAGATATATTCTTCAAAATCTTGGTTAAGCCTTTCAATAAAAAATATCCTCCAAAAAATTCATTAGAATCCACTATGCAAGACAATGAGCAGTAAAGAAAATTAAAGCTTCATAATTTGTAGCTTTTGCAGCTTTAGATTTTGAAAATAAAATAATTTTATGGCTAAGGAATATGTTGTAACTTTTGAGACCATTCCTAGGTTGTAGAGGAATCAATGCCAAGGACATTAAAATTTAAGAATTGATTAGAAATATTAATGACTAGGAAAAATTATGCTCATTTCTCAGTGTAAAATTTCTCCTTCAACCATTCAACAAGGCTAGATCATCAACAACTTGTAGTTTCAAACTTTAATATTAGGTGAGAGAAGATGAAAGGAGAGATTCAACTATTTGAGCATTTTAATAAATGAATTCACATAGCTATAACTTTGTGATGAAGGGGGTCACCAATATAATATCTTTCTTAGCGTCCAAATTTATATTGCGTAGATATCATTAGAACTTTGAAAAGTGTTCAAAACAAATTGATTTTACACTAAGTTTTTTTTTTTTTAATCTCAAATTAATCGTGAAGTTTTTTTATCAAGGACGGCTTGTACATTTTCCTAATTTTTCTAGTTTAACTTAAACACCTAAAGGATACAAGATAAAAATATTTCACAAAATGGAAAAATCACACAAGAAAGAAAAACTTGTTGTAATTTGTTGAAGCTAAAAACTTTAGAAAAATGTTACAAAGCTTTTTATTTTTCCTTCGGAACAAATTACAATTATTTTTCCCTAAATTTCCTAGCTCCTCAATCTTCTCCTTCACTTTTTTATTTTTATTTTGGAAGAAAGCATAATCAACAAACTTGTCGGACAACAAAAAATACAGGAATCCAACAAATTTTCTTCAAAATTTTTGGTAATAGGAGTGTTTAATCATGTTTTTGATGGTGGAAATGGGTTCAACACCATAAAAAATCTCCAAGACACCCAAAATATTGAAGCTTGACAACTATAACCTAAATCTACAAAAAATTCCACTAGATTTTATAAAAAATTGTTCCAGAATTTCCATGCTTTTTGAGACAAATATGAAGCCTCATTAAATGAAAGGGAGTTTTGCAATTTATCTTAGCCCTTCATTTGAGAAGGTAGTACGGGATCAATTTTCAACTGTGTGCTCCCATTTTAATGGGAAATTGGGGTTCCCCAGTATTCTTGTGGACTGTGTTGGAGAATCTAATTCCAACCACCTGTTAGGTGTTAAAATTTTCCTCCAAGTGTACTAGTTCAGTTTCACTTAGTCCAATTTAAGTTGAGTTTCACTCCAATCATTTATCGGTGATGTTTCGAATGTAATCTTATTTAACTGATTCATAATATTGAGAAGAGCAATCTATGCTCCACATTTTATTCTCTTCAATTGTTTTCATGGTATGAGAGCCTAGCCTGTGTGAGACTCCTTGAGAGCAGCAGAAGAGAAGAAAAGCTAATTTGCATAAGAATCCTTAGAGAGCATCAACGTGAGCAAAATGAGAGTAGAAGAGAGGAGAGAATAGGTGAGCCTGCATAAGACTCTTTGACAGAGCATTGGAAGTTTGAAGAAGCCTACTGTGAAGAAGCACAGGCAGAGAGCGTAAGACTCTTTGGGAGAGCAACAAAAGTTTGAAGAAGCCCGCCAAGAAGCAACATGAGAATGAAGAATCTAGCTACGACTAAGCATGTGAAGGCGAGGGTGAAACGGATTGAAGAACGTTCAGCTCAAAGTCAATTTTTTTTTAGAAATTTTGCATGAAAGACAGTTGTATTAACACAACCTATAACCTTGAAGGCGACATTATTAATGCCTACACAAAGTACTGAAGTCGCAACGTTACTAATGCCACGTGACATTGCAAGAGCATGTGTTATGAAACCAGCTCACAAAAAGATAGAAAAGATAGATTAAGGCCTCTTCGAGGGGGCAACTTCCTTTACATTACACAAATGAATGATTCTTTTATGATTCAAATGAAAAAACCTCCTTTCTATATATAGGAGTCTAAGGAGTCACAATATAACCCAGCCGACCTAACAATAATAATATAAAGGCACAAAAATAACAATAGAGGGATTCTATGGGGCACAATAATAACAATATGGGGACAATAGGGGAACAACGATATTAATAAGGGATACAACTACAATAGTAATGGGGTAATCACTAGTATTATAGGGACCTAACATGCCCCTCTCCTTCAAAAAAGTGTTGTCCTCAACTCTTGAGTAGTTCTGGATGCTTTTGTATGAAATTTTCATCCTCCCATGTGGAATATTCAGCGGATAAGTTCTTCCACTTGATGAGATACTCCGAAATTGATCGATTTCGTAGCTGTCGAGTTCTTGTTTCTGTGACTGCTTCCAGTTCCAATATAATTTTTGCTTCCTCGTCAAGTTCTGGAAATATTGTTTGAACTGGGAGCTTGTCACCTATAACCCTCTTTAAACATGAAACATGGAAAACTGGGTGCACTCGAGAAGCTGCAGGAAGCTCCAATTTGTATGCCATAGCACCAATCTTTCGCAACACCTTGTACGGACCATAATACTTTGGTGATAATATATTATCCTTCTTAGCTTGCTTGAGGGACATTTGTTTATATGGTTGTAGCCGTAGGAATACCCAATCACCTACATCAAAACTTCTTTTGCTGCGATGTTGATCTGCCTGTTGTTTCATTCTATTCTGCACCAACACGAGGTTATCCTTTAAGATTTGGAGGACTTGTTGTTGATGCTTGATGTGATGTTCCACTGATTGAACCTTAGAATTTTCTCTTAAATATGATGCGATGGATGGTGGCTGATATCCATAAAGTGCCATAAATGGGGTCATTTTTGTTGTTGTATGGAAGGAAGTGTTATACCACCATTCAACCAGAGGCAACCATTTGACCCATTATGTCCGTTTATCAGATACAAAGCAACGAAGATAGCCTTCCAAACATTTTTTTACTATCTCAGTTTTCCCATCAGATTGAGGATGATAAGATGAGCTATGAGCTAACTGAGTACTGAGACAAGAAAATAATTTTGTACAAAAATTTCTAGTGAAAATGGGATCTCTGTCACTTACAATAATCTTTGGGTTTCCATGTAGCTTTTGAATTGTTTTCATAAATGCAGTAGAAACTGTACTGGCTTTAAATGGATGTGATAATGCACAAAAGTGTGCATACTTGGTAAGTCTATCAACTACCACCATGATGACACTCTTTCCCTCAGACTTGGGTAAACCTGTGACAAAATCCATTGAAACCTCCTCCCAACGTTGGCTTGGAATGGATAAAGGTTGTAATAGACCCGAGGTCTTAATTGTTTCAACTTTATTTTGTTGGCAAACCAAACATTCTGCCACAAACCCTTGAATATCTGATTTAAGGCCATCCCAAAAAAATTCCTTCTTAACCCTGTGGTAAGTTTTTAAAAATCCTGAGTGCCCTACTAAGGGAGAAGTGTGCAATTCGATACGAATCTTTTGTTTGAGTTGGGAATTCTTACAGAGGTATAAGAGATCTTTGTACCATAATGAATCATTTTACTAGCTAAATGTATCCGATGTACTGGAATCTTCTTGTAACTTTCGAATAAGTGCCCACACTTGTTCATCATTCTTCCATTCCTCCCTTGCTTCGTTTATCCAATCTGGTTGGATAATAGAAATAGCACACAACAATGCTTCCACATCCTCATCCTTTCTTGAGAGTGCATCTGCCACCACATTTTGCTTCCCTTTTTTGTAGATGATTTCAAAGTCATAACCCAACATCTTTGTGACCCACTTTTGTTTCTTTTCAGAGGATAATCTTTGTTCTAAAAAGTATTTAAGGCTATCATGATCCGTTTTTATCTTGAAGTGTCTTCCCATTAGGTAGGGTCGCCATTTCTTAAGTGCATGTAGTATTGCTAGCTTTTCCTTCTCATAAATAGCTTTGTGTAAAAACTTTCCCTTGATTGGACGGCTTTCAAAAGAAATGGGTCTTTCATCTTTCATTAAAACAACACCAATTTCATTTCCTGAAGCATCACATTCCATAATAAAGGTTTTTTTGAAGTCCGGTGTAGCTAAGATTGGTGCTTGGCACATTGCCTCTTTAAGATGTTCGAAGGCCTTTGTTGCTTCTAGAGTCCATGAGAATGCATCTTTCTTCAACAATGTTGTTAGAGGTTCTGCTATTCTCCCATAATTCTTAACAAACTTGCGATAATACCCTATCAACCCGAGAAATCCTCGCAGATGCGTTATGGATGTGGGAATTTTCCATTCCTTAATGGCATTAATTTTGCTAGGGTCTACCTTAACTCCTTCATGAGATACAATATGACCCAGATATTCCACCTCTGGTACTCCAAAGAAACATTTGGATCTTTTTGCATATAATTGTTTCTCCTCCAATAGTTGTAGCACCCTGTCAACATGTTCAACATGATCCTTCCAAGACTTGCTGTAGATTAGTATATCATCAAAAAATACTAACGCAAATTTTCTAAGGAAGGGTTTGAAAATGGAACTCATCAAACTTTGAAATGTAGAAGGTGCATTGGTAAGGCCAAAAGGCATGACAAAAAATTCATAATGACCCTCATGAGCTCCAAATGCTATTTTCGGAATGTCTTCAGTCTTCATTTTGATTTGATGATATCCTGAACGAAGATACAACTTGGTGAAGTAAATTGATCCATGCAATTCATCTAGTAATTCATCAATGACAGGAATGGGAAACTTATCTTTAATAGTGAGCTTGTTGAGCTCCCTATAATCCGGACACATGCGCCATGATCCATCCTTATTGTGCACCAATACTACTGGAGCAAAGAAAGAACTTTGACTAGGTTGAATTATACCAGCCTCTAGCATTTCTGCAACCATACGTTCAATTTCACTCTTTTGGGCATAGGGATATCTGTATGGCCTGATGCTTGGAGGAACACTTCCTGGAATCAGATGAATAGCATGATCATGATCATGAATAGGTGGGAGACCTTTGGGAGTCTCAAATACCTTGGAATGATTGTCCAAGAATTTTTGGAGATCTGGAGAAATAGATGACTTTGATGTGGAAACATCAAGCGAACATAATTGTGCAATTACACCTCTTTGTTCCTTTTTTAGAAGCTTTGCCATACAGTTAGAGCTGATTATATTTTCCAGTTTCCCTGCAATACCCCTTAATTCAACTTCCTTTCCTTCTGCATAAAATTTCATGAAAAGTTCTTGAAAATTAAAAGCTATTGTACCCAAGGATTGTAGCCATTAGACTCCTAGTACAACATCAGCACCTCCCATTGGAATGGAAAGCATTGGGCTAGCTAATACATATTCTCCCATGGATAGCTTGATATTATGGCACTTTCCAAAGCAATTTATTGTTCCTCTATTTGCAACCATCACTTGACACTCTGGTGCTGGATATAGGAAGCAATTCAATCCTTTTGCTACCTTACAATGAATAAAATTGTGGGTACTTCCTGAATCAATCAACACTATTACCTTTTTCTTCTTGATTTGTCCTTCTATCTTGATGGTTTGAGGAGTGGTAATTCCAGCCAATGCATTACAAGATATGGTTAGATTCATTTCTTCTTTATCTAGGCTTTGTTCCTGGAGTATATTTTGGACCTTTCTTGCTCCTTTTCTTCTTCCTCTTCACAATCTATGTAGAATAATTTCTTCTCAGCACACTTATGACCTTTAATGTATTTACTATCACAACTGTAACAAAGCCCTTTTGCTCTTTTTTCTTCCAATTGTTGTGGTGTCAACCTTGTAGGTTGTGGAAGACTAGGGGCAACAACACTTCCATCTTTATAGTTGTGAGTGCTATGCTTCCTGGTTGCCATAATTTTTCTTTCCATTTTTCTTGCTAACCTGAATGCCTTCTCTAATGAATCAGGTTCCCAAAGGCAAACATCATGTTGGATATTATCCTTTAAAGTCCCTATGAACACATCAATCCTATGCTCCTATGGAATATTTTTTACCCTTATGTTCAATTTTTGGAACTCCTCAATGTGCTCCATTATTGAACCCTTTTGTTTGAGACTTATCAATAAGCTAAAAAAAGTGTTTCTTTTTGTATCCTCATAATGTGTTGTCAATTCTTCCGTAAAAATTTCCCAAGTGATAATTTTTTTACGAGAGCAAAGCCATTGATACCATACAAACTGATTTGGTTCGAAATATAAAGTTACAATACGTACCTTTTGTGTGTTTTGCACATTATTGAGATCGAAAAATTGCTCCATCTGTAATATCCATGTTGCGGGATCCTTGCCATCAAACTTCCTCATATTGATTTTTGGAATATGGTGGGTCTTCGATCTAACATAGAGTCTATGAAATCATGATTAACATTTCTTTTGTTCGCATCATGAGTTTCCTTTGCTACCCTTTCACCATTAGTAAATATTTCTTGTAGAAAATTTGTCAAATCTGTCTTCAAATCTATCTTCAAATTGTCAATCTTAGCTTCCACACCATTCATCTTAGCTTCCATTGCCTTTATCTTAGATTCCACATCATTTATCTTAGCTTCTGTTAGCTTTTGTGAGAGTGAAATCTGTTGCACTTGGTCTTGTAATTTTGATATATCATGTAGCATTTCTTCCTCTTCTTCATGAGTCATGCTAGAGCTTTCAGGTTGCTTGCTAGGTGTTTGCATTTTCTTTCCTCGGGGCATCAGTTACCGATAATAATGCTCTACTATGCCCTTTGAATTCCTTCAAAATAATTTTTCAAACCAAGCTTAAGCAAAAATTTAAAAAAATCTACACACCTTTTTTCACTTTGTAGGAGCTCGATATTGCCTTTGATGTATCTATGTAATTTCGGATCATCCAATTTTGAAATTACGACTTGCAGTACCCCTCTGTGTCCTCTTTCCAATGCCACTAGTCTGATCCCAATTCGATTCTCCAAGGAAGAGTTATGCCAAATCTCTCACATTGACCTGATTATAGACAATTTTAGTAGAGCGAATTTGTACAATGTGCCACGTGTCCCTGTTTCGACCTTTGGCTCTGAAAAATATCTACAAGAAACTATAGTGCGTCTTCTTTTTGTACCTTCTTACTAATTTTCAATCCGATGCTCAGAGAGAAAGTTATGACGATTTTCCCCAGGTCACCTGTTTGGAATGTAATTCAGGAGTCTGCAAAAAGATCAACTTCCTCAGATCATATCTCCTCAAATATAGCTCAAAAAGCTTTGAAATTTGGACCCGAGGTTCAGTGTGATTTCTTCTCAAATGGGTTTTTTTTTTTGCTTCTGAAATGTCGCAAAAGAAAAGTTATAGCGAAAATGCCACGATGACCTATTTGGAGCAGCGAAACCCTAGAATCCAAAAGCTCTGATACCAAATGTTATGAAACTACCTCACAAAAGATAGAAAAGATAGATCAATGCCTTAGAATTCAGCCTCTTCGAGGGGGCAACCTCCTTTACATTACACAAATGAATGATTCTTTTATGATTCAAATGACAAAACCTCCTTTCTATATATAAGAGTCTAAGGAGTCACAATATAACCTAGCTGACCTAACAATAATAATATAAAGGCACAAAAGTAACAATAGAAGGATTCTATGGGGAACAATAATAACAATATGGGGATAATAGGGGCACAACAATATTAATAAGGGATACAACTACAATAGTAATGGGGTAATCACTAGTATTATAGGGACCTAACAGCACGTGTTAGTTTCATCCACTTACAACACTTTTGCTCCACCGCGACCTCTGTTCATTACATAGAGCATTAACAAAAGAGAAAAGAACATAATCTGATTGGGAGCACGAGTCACTAAAACTCATTCAGAGCATGAAGTCAAAACAAAGTCAGTTTGCATAAAAAAGGTCAAGGCACGGTTTATTAGTAAGGAAAACACTTTTGTTTTAACAAATTTGTCTCAACGACTTTCTAAAAGAAAGGTGATTCATTTTTGTTTAAAAAGATTCTTATGTTATATTGTGAAAAAGGGAATTTAAAAAAGCGGTCAAGTAATTCTTTTTTGAGAAAGGATCCAAAGGTATTAAAATTATTAAAGGGATTTGGCTTATGTGAGGAGTTTCTGAGATTTTGCAAAGGAAGGTTTATTTAAAAAAACTATTTTTCATGTTTGATTTTTTTTTTTCAAAATAATACATTTTCTTTAAAATACATTTGCAAGGTGTTCTAGAAGGGCATGCAAAAGCTTATGTGAAAGGTTGCCCTTGTGAAAATTTGTAGACTCGTTTGTTTGTGGAAGCCAAGAAGAAGAGGCGTTTTATTGCAGTTAAATGCGATGTCTAAAATTGTTTTTTCTTGATAAAATCAAAATGACAACAAGATATGTTTGAGATATTTTTAGATTCGAAAGTGTAGAGGAAAAGGATGCCTTTGCATTGACATGCCTAAAATAATCTATGGATGACAACATTATTCCCCTAATTTCAGAAGCCAAGGCAACCAAGGAGGCATGAGATACCCTTGAGAGGAGTTTTGGTGTAAGGGGGAGCATTGAAGTTGAAGATGAAGGTGGATCTATAGCATTAGATATACAAGGAGATGAAAAGTTTGTTCAATCCCATTGTTCTTAGCCACAAGTGGATGATGATTTGGTAAATCCAACAACAGAGCTTGCTAATCAAGATTTGGTAAAACCAAAAATAGAGCTTGTTGATGACAATATGATGATTCCAGCAATGGAGCTTGTTGATGAATATTTGGTAAATCCAACAACAAAGCTTGCTGATGAAAATTTGGTGAATGTAGAAACAAAGTTTTCTAATGAAATTTTGGTAAATCCAACAACAAAGCTTGCTGAGGATAATGAAGCTGCCATTGGAGCAGTCAATGCTATGGTGAATCCAACAATTATTATTGCTGATGTAAATTTTGATGAAGAATTATTGGCTAATGATGAATGGTTGTAGGTAATGCAACAAAATCATCATATAGACATGGTGTTATTCAATGAGAAAATCCCAATTGAGTCAATGGAAGATAACCTGTTTGCAGCAACACATGTTAGTAAAGAAGTTAAAGAGACAGAGATAGAAACATAGGAAGAGGCAAAGAAGGAAGCCCATAAAGAGAAAACAGAGACATATACAGAAGTAGAGCTGGAAGTGCAACATGAGAAAGCTCTCATTATAGTGAAGAAGGAATAGAACCAATGTGGTTATGTAAATATTTTTAATTCCAATGTTGATTTTCAATGTGCAGGTAAACATAATGATTATGAAGAAGAAGTAAATTTCCTTGAAGCCTGGCTTGCAACACCATGCCTTGATGAGGTTTGCATAGAAGCTGCAGAAATGAATGTTGAAGACATCATGCATGATGAACAAATTAATGAATTTTTAGGTATTGGATTCATGAAGAGATGAAATTGTATTATGGTCTTATGTTGCAGAAGATTGGTGATGAAAAGCACACTACAGAAGAAGTCCAAGATATGCTTAGACAACCTGGAAGAATAGAAGACTTGCACTAGCAAATGAAGAAAGTGAGGTTTGAAGGATACAACAAAGAGAAAACACTGAAACAATTTAGAGGCTATAGGATTTGGAAAAAGAGAAGAAGAAGAGTAAATGTAATTGAAGTCAATTGTTTAAATTCTAAGCCTAGTATCTTAATTAAATTTTATGTGGTTGAAATTAAGGGGGAGCATTGGAGAATCTAATTTCAACCACCTGTAAGGTGTTAAAACCGTCCCTCAAAGTGTCCTAGTTCAGTTTCAGTTAGTTCAGTTTAAGTCGAGTTTCATTCCAGTCATTCATTAGTGATGTTTCCAATATAATCTAATTTAACTCATTCGTAATACTGAGAAGAGAAATCTCTGCTCCACCTTTTATTGTCTTCAATTTTTGTCAGACCGTTGGATCATAATGACTGTACAATGAAAAAGACATGGGAGCATAATTCACGAAGGACGATGTGGATATGGATGACCTGTGACTCATAAGTCATGTTTGCAGGAATTCTAGCTGTGTCTGAAAACTCGCACTTGTTGCTTCAAGGCGAAAATCTGCACAACACATCCATAGGCGAGATTTTGGACTCGAGCGTGTGCCTCATACAATATCGTAGCGACTGCCTCCCAGTGCTCGGGCATTGTATCATGCACTAATGTTCTTTCACTTGTTGCAACGGATGATGCTTAATTAAATGATGCAAATAGTTGGGTGGACCCACAGAGATGGAGCAATGTCTATCCAGAATGAAGCTTTTACGAAAATTCCTCCTGAACTGCAAATTTCATATAATATTTTTCAACAATTATAGACTTTTTTAGGATGTGGTCTAATTGTTAGGTGAAGAGATTTGGTTCCCACATGTCTCATAGTTCAATCCAGTAAGACTAATATTTTGATAAAATATGGTGGATTTTTTTTTGGAAATCCATGTTACAACCGTTAAGCTTTAGGAAATTGGGTGCCTAACTTTTTTTATGGTACTACATCTATTTCCTATTCATAACACTCCCACCGCCAGATTTTTTGGAAAAAAGTCAAAAGGGCATTATAATCGGAGGTTCCCACTCTATAGGGATGTCCCATTGTACCTTCTTGAGCAACAGGCTTTACAATTTTATAGGAAAAGGAGATATGGATCCATCCTTGGATACAAATTATGTAGCTTAGTTGAAGATAAAATGCAAGCCTAATGACAACAAGATGATAATAGAGATGGATCGGGATCTTTTTTGAACTTTTGACATGCATTATTACATGAATGTAACGAAACCTAGAGGCCTATTTCAGTCTAATACTACACTTTTGAACAATAACGAGGTAGAAGTTTAAGTCAACACATAATTGCAGGGCTCGTCTTTCTTCTCATAATTTGCAAAATCGATAGAGAAGATGGGTAGAATTAGTACTGTGCTCATGGGCACTGCAAGGTAAATCCGTCAACACTACGCTTTTACAAATTAATCGGGTTTTAGGGATTTTGCACTTGGATTTGAAAATAATAAACACACTGCCTGACGCTTTGGCTTGCATTTTTCTATTTCAATAAATTGCTAACCCTTTAGGTTAAACATTGTAACATAGTTCTCAAATTTGATTTCTTCCTTGCCAAGAACTTCACTTATGGGATTTGTGTGTATACAACTTGAGTGGGCCTAATAGTTAAGATCATGTGTTTCCTCCTACGAGGTCACAAGTTCAAAACCAGAGGGGGGTAGAGTATGTATGCCTTCATAGACTTAGCAGTCAGATTTTTGCACGGAAGTGGGTCCCTTGTCCCACAAACAAGGGGGTCTCATACAACAATTTTGTGTCTGGCTTGGCCATGACCTTAAAATTGGATAATAATAATAATTTTATAATATGAGCCGAAAATATTGAAAAAAAAAGACTTTTGAATAATTCCATTCTAAGAATCTTTTCTCCATTTTCTTGCATCTTGTTGTATCCCTTGATCCCATCTCTATAACGTTTATGTCCCCATTCCAATTCACCTCTCTTCTTCTTCTTTTGGAAAGTGATTTCCCACCATGATCATCTGCCTTTGCAATCCTCTAATCATAATCATTTTCTTCCACAAGTCTTGTGGCTTATGAAACTTAACCGTTAAAATTTATGGAGGTGCGCACTGACCATGTGTTGTTGCGTAGGACATCTCTTTCTGTCATCATTTCTAGGACATTCTACAATCCCCAGTCATTTTTTGTGAAATTAAGTTGACCTCAGATACCACCCGTTGAGATCCATATCCAAGTGCACTTCTTATACGATAACTTTGCTTGGATCACACTCCACACAAGATTATTATTTTCACATTAGGGATCCATTACGTTCAGGAATTTGGAACTAAATGGTAAACTATTATTGTCATATCCATTAGAACATTTGAGTACATCTCCATACAATTTTTTAGATATCCTTTGTGAAGGAACAATTTGCTTCCATCTGTTTGAGGTGCTTTAGTTATTATTCGTGGAAACGAAGCTATATGAACGAAAACCCGTATGTTAACAAAATGGTTGTCCCAATCAAACTTGCTAAAATAATCCAGAAACCTAAATGCTAGCACGACCACAATCAAACTTGTTAAAATAATGCAGAAACCAAAACATGAGTACAACCGCACTTACCAATGTGAAAGCACATCTACAACCACATTTACCAATGTGATTGATATACATGGCATATATCCACCACCCACCATATTGGTAAAATTTTAGGTGTATTTTATTAAAGGCTAATTATTAGGCTTTTGTGATCCATAACTAGATTGAAAAGAAATATTCTAGTGATAATCACATCTGAGAAAATAAAAATATCGTTGACCTGTTTTGAACTAACTAGTGTGGTTCATCTTTAGGACAAGATGAGGAACCAGATCATGGCATCAAATTCATCTTGAGGACAAGATGAGGAACCATATCATGACATCAAATAAATAGATGTAGAGATAGGCTTACTAGCCGTTAGAATATAACAACTAGTTTTGAAGAAATCTTACATATTTAAAATAAAGAAATATTTGATAAATAGCTAAATAAATTTATAATTATTATTATTAACAAATTTTTTCTATCAAAGGAAGGACCTAAACTAAAATAATGATAAGGATAAATTGAATTAATCAAACAATTAAATGTAATAAATAAAATGAATAGTAAAAAAAACAAATTTAAACCTATATAAAATTAAAAATTATGGGGGCAATTATTATTATTACTAGTAATATTATTAATAAAAATAATAAACAAATATGATTTTATTTGTTCATAAAATTTTGCAGAGATAATCACATTAGATAAAGTTTTGCTCATGCATTTCGAACCATTTAGTCTGGTTCATTGTCAGGACAAGAAAATTAAAAAGAAACGCCTTCTAGGTCTAACTTGAATTAAAAATAATATAGTCAAACTATGAAAAATTAATTAAATAAATAAATCCATAAATCCATAAATACAAAAGAAAAAGAAAAAGAAACCACGAAGACAAGGCAGGTATCCAACACCTACTAATATTCCAACCATCATCTCTATTCAGATTTATAGGCCTCCTTTCAATTTCCAAGGTCTCCCTAAACTTACGTTGATGAAAACGATCAATCCTTGCAATGGCCCTAGCCTCTTCGATGAAAATGTGATGATTTGTATTTTCTGTATGTTCAACCAAAGTGGAAGAACGTGACCTTCCATGTTTTATGTCGGCAGTGTGCTCATAGATCCTTTGATTTATTGATCAACCAATTTCACCAATATACAGAGTCCCACAAGAGCATGTGACGATGTAAACACCTTTCACCTCTCTAGGGTTCACAGGGTCTTTTACTGATCTTAGAGAGCTTCAAATAATGTTTAGAGGACTAGATGTTGAAAGAACCTTATGCTTTTTCAGGATCCTTGCAATCTTATCTATGGTCCCTTGAATAAACATAAGATTCATGCTAGAGGACCGATCATTAAGAGCCTTTTTAATTTTAAGACCTTTTTATGCCTTAAGGAAAGCTCTAAGACACCTGTGTATGCTAAAAAAATTCTTATTAAAGACACTGAGGAGGTGATTCTTTTCATCACTGAGGTGGGTTTTGTCAGAAATTCGTGATGCCCTAGTGGCTAAGGTGTTAAGAAGACCTAGATTTTGAGCAGGGAAATGATGCGAACTAGCATGAAGATATTTCTCTATGTGAGTTTTCTTCCAAAAAACCTAGTGGGAGAAAGAACCATCTTCTCTTTTTCAAATACAAATGTCGAGGAAAGACAAACAACCATAAACTTCACATTCCATAGTGAACTTTATCGAACTGGATTGATTGTTAAGATGTTGGAAAAAAAGTTCCAACTTTTCCTTACCATGGGACTAGATGACGTAAGTTACATCCACAAACCTTTTCCAAAGCTTAGGTTGAAATAAGGCTGAGGACAAGGCCTTGGATTCAAATTCCTCCATGAAAATATTAGCCACCACTAGGGAAAGGGGGGAACCCATGGCAATGCCATAGGTTTGTTCATAAAATTCCCCTTTGAAACTGAAGAAAGTAAAGGTGAGACAAATTTCAACTAATAAAGTTGTATCTGGATTCGTAATTCATTTGATGACTTCAATGGCCTCATTTATGGGGATATTGGTGTATAAGGAGACCACATCGAAACTCACCATATTATCATTAGGATCCATCCTTAAACCCTTTAACTCATTGACAAACGAAGATGAATCTTTGACAAAAGATTCAGTTCGGCCAACAAGAGGTTTAAGCTTATTGGCTAAAAACTGAGCAAGGAGATAGGTCGACCCTCCTATGGTGTTGATAATGGGACATAGGGGGACCCCTTCCTTATGAATCTTTGGAAGACAATAAATCCTAGGAGTAAGAGGGCTACTCTCAATAAGCTTCTTGCTAAGGGAGCTAACATTGCTACTAGATTTTATGGCTATAGTAACTGTTTAGAAATATTCTTTAAGGGATTCTTATTAAGTTTTCTATAACTCCCGCTATTACAAAGGAGATCTAACATTTTTCTTTGGTAATCCTCTTTGTCTAAGATGAGAACAACACCCCCTTTGTCAGCCTTAAGAACAACGATGTCCTTGTTATTGTTCAAGGCTTTGAGAGCCTCAAACTCAGGTTTACTAAGGTTGTTCTTAGGGGGCTTATCCTTTCTCAGGACAACCACACAGTCTTGTCTTATGACATCCTTAGTAGCATCTAGCAAGTCCCTAGTCCTGAATTCAATGTCACAGATAATATCAAGCACACATATTTTTCTAGAAGCAAAGGCGAAATTTAAGCCTTTCTCCAAAAGACTATAAATTAACAACCTTATTATTAAAAGGGGTCGAAGAAATTTTATTTTTATTACTAATACTAAAATCAATAGAAAAGAAATTATTATTATAATTATCATTAGAAAAACAAACATTATTATTCTTATTATTATAAGAGATGCACTTATTATTATTATTATTATTAATCTCAATCTTATAATTATTATTATTATTTTTATATTCAAAATGATTATAATAATTATTATTAGAGTTAAAAGGATTGATACTATTCTTATTATTCTTAATCATATTGTTAAACGAATCAATTGAAGGCCACGAGAGAACAAAGGAGGGGAATTTTTGGGAACTCTCCTCGAGAGAACGGGCATGATGGAAGGGATTTCATTTCGCTGGCCCGAAAGGTCGCGAGGGTCAAGGTTCAATGGAAACCGCGACAAGGACGAATGATGACAACCAAGAAAGTCAACGGTGAGAAGGGTTGGCCATCCTCGTTGGAGGAAGGTGGGTAACGTGTACAGGGAATAAGGGAACAGGAAGAACCAAGAAGCTCCAGAAATGAGGAGTGGTAAACAACACCATTCACCATATTATATTATTATATATATTTATATAAGGGTTGACTAGAGGAAGTTGGGTAACATGTACAGGGAATAAGGCAACAGGAGGAACCGGGAAGCTCGAGAAAGGAGGAGTGGTAAACAACGTCATTCACCATATTATATATCATCATGTCATATTATAGATACAAGAAGATAACAATTTAATTATATATATATATATATATATATATATAATTTAACAATATTTAATTATTAATATAATAGTCCCAAGGGTTAGTTCAATCGGTCAAGTCGGGGCCTCGCCAAATAAAAGGTCACAGAATCAATTCCCAAAAGCTCTTGGGGTCAGCCCAAAATTTTCTTGTGGACGTAGTGGCACCCGTTGACAAGGTGTCAGTGAACCATGCCAAGGGGCATCAGCCCAAAATTTTCCCGTGGACGTAGCGCCACCCGCTGAATGAAGGTATCTGTGAACCATGCCAAAAAAAAAAATCTTATTATTAATATAATAATATATATAACAATGTATTATATAATAAAATATAACAATAATATATTATTTAATAATAATATATTATAAAATTTTGCTACTATATTAATATATAACCAATAATAATTAATTATATATTTATTAGTGATATTTCAAACTAATAATAATATAGAATAATATATGTTAATATCTTTTATAATTTGTTAATATATTAATAGTTAAATTTCAAATTATAATATAATTCACATATAATATAACAATAATATTTAGTTGTTATTTAAAATTTGTATTTATTTCTTACTATTATGTTTTTTTTAAAGGTGGTTCATAGACACTGAGTGACCACTATATCCATGGAAAAATCTAGGTAGATCAACCCGAAGGGATCTACTCACCAAACTAGCAAGGCCTAACCCCAAGGGTGTTGAAGAGATTTGACTCCATGACCTCTCGATAGGCGAGGCACTTAGCAATAGGGACTCGACCAACTCGACCAACTGAGCTATCCCTTGGGGCTCTCTCACCTTTATGTTATCATCAATTATAATTATATATTTACTAATATAATTGTTAATAAATTTTATATATTTACTTGAAGTATATTAATAATATCAAATATATATAGATTGTATATTTCATATAATATAATAATATATTACATAATAAAATATAACAACAATAAGGGAGACCATTGAAATTGAAAGGAGGCCGAGTAATCTTAATAGGGATGACTGATGGAAAATCAACAACTCTTGAATCCCTACCCTTTCCTCTTAGACCCCCTTGTTTTTCCTTTTTTTCGCTGTTTTCTTTTCCAATTTTGATTTCATTCCCTCGTCTCTTGAATTGTTTGAATTTCCTCTGTGTTCCCTTTTCTATTTATTTGTTGTTTTTCCTTTTTTGTTATTTATAATTTTTATTCATTATTATTTTATTAATATTATTATTATGATTTATTTTTAACTCTAATTTACCTCATAATATTCCTATAGTAGGATTAATATAAATTTATATATATTTTAAATTGATAAGAAGAGAATAGTTTCTCATAATAATTATGTATTAGGTTTAGGTATATAAAATTTAACAAATATATATTTTCAAGTTAGTTTTTATTTAATTAAACATGGTATTTAATGATTATGTATTCAAGTTAGTTTTTATTTAATTAAACATGGTATTTAATGATTATGTATTAGGTTTAGGTATATAGAATTTAACAAATATATATTTTCAAATTAGTTTTTTATTTAATTAAACATGGTATTTATAATAAGTAAGTTTACATATAAAGATAGTTAAAAAAAATTTAGTTAATGATAAACATATATTTATATACATTTATATATATATATTTATATATAAAATATATATATATATAAAATTTAACTAATATATATTTTTGTTTTTAATTAATTTTTATTAAACAATTTTTATCAAACATGAATTTATAATAAACAAGTTTACATATATATATATATATATATTTAATTATAAACATATATATATATATATATATATATATAATTTAACATATATATATATATAATTTAACATATATATAAATTTTTAATTAATTTTTATTGCATTTATATTTAGTTATTTATATATTTAAATTAATAAATAAATAAATCTAATAAACAAATTAATTAATTAATAAAAATTTTCCCAATTCTTGGTCCACTCAATTGTAGCTAAAGTTCAATCAAATATAGCTGTTTCTTTTGGTTAAAAGTAGTCGTTTCTTTCTATCCGTTTGAATGGTGAGTCTCTCTAGTTAACTTGCTACCATGATCTGAGTCTTCATCTTGTCATGACGATGAACCACACTTGCTGGTTCGAAAAGCATCAACAAATGAATTTTGGTGTGATTATCACCGAAAACATGTCTCAAAAACTTGATTTGGATCACAAAAGTCTTAATTCAATAATAGATTATAAAATTTTGTTAGTATATATATTATAATATTTTTTTTGTGACTAGCGGAATTGGCAACGGCCGTGGTATCGTACTCGCGTTACACGGAGTCGAATCCCACCGGCTGCCACTATAACCTCTAGGAGGAACCGCCCAGCCTGCAAGGACGATCCTCGGTTAAGACAAGACTCGAACTCATGACTTGCACAATGGCACGGACGACTTAGCAGATTGTCCGCTGGCCACAAGACCAAACCTCTACGGTCATATATTATAATATATTTTAATAATATTACATTAGTACATAAAATTAATATATTAATAGTTATATTTCAAGTTGTAATATAATTTACATATAACATAATAACAATATTTAGATATTATTTAAAATATGAATTTATCTCTCACCACTGTGTTATCATCAATAATAATTATACATTTACTAATATAACTGTTAATATCTTTTATATATTTACTTGGAGTATATTAACAATAAAACACACACACATGAGGATGAGATTAATAAATTCAAGGAAATATTATAAACTTGAGCAATTATTATTATAAACCCAAGGGATTAATAAACTCAAGGGATTATAAAATCAAGAAATTAATATTAAACACTAGGATTAATATTATAGACCCTAGAATTAGAATTAATATTATACTATAGTAATATAAACCTTTAGATTAATATTATAAAGCCAAGGGATTATAAAGCTAAATGATTAATATCAAACCTTATGGCTAATATTAAAGCCTTAGATTCGAGGAGGCTGGAGCGGGAGGGGTAATAATCAACCTCGAAGAAATATAGAAGTAAAATACGCATGGGGACTTGGTGTTACAACCAACAATCAGGCAGAGGCTTTTGCACTTTGGCAAAGAGTGAAAATATGCTTGGATAAATGTTTCAAAACTTTGAATATAGTGGGTGATTCCAAGCTAATCATCCAAAAATGTATTAAGATTCTCGAGAATGCCACTCACTTAGAAGAAGAAACTTCCTTAATCATGGTAAGGGTCACATACATGTTAATTTTTTTTGAGAAAGTTCACTTGTTCCATGTGTTGCACACCAACAACCATCTAGCGGATAGTTAGGCTAACACAAGAGTCATAATAGGAATTAGTCAGATTTGCATAAATCATCATATTACATCACGTCACATCCCCTGATTGAAGGCTTCTGGATGATGCTGTATACTGGTACTAGTGGTCAGAGCATTAAGGAATCAGTTAAGGATGCCAACTCTCCAAGGCATCTCAGTGCAATGGTATTTAAGAAGGATAGTCCCATGAGGTACCTTCACTGTATCTTGGATATAAGGTCAGTAGGTGGTGAGTTAATTCACAACTGTGGCACCATCGGATGGTAATTCATGTATGTGGACAAGTGGGTGATGATGAATCGTTTTCTTGCTGGACTTTACAATATAACTGATTCCATTGGGGATGAAGGAACCATCGCTGTTCGATTATAGTTTTGGACGCTGAAAACATGGAAGGAATAGGAATTGACAAGACTCTGCACTATTTTGCATATTAAAGATAGACTCGGGAGGAATGTTGGGATGGATCAAGTCGTTATATACCTCAGCTGGCTTCGGTCAATTAACCACAAGACCTTCATTGCGTAGAAGAATCTTGTTGCAAAAATGTCATCTGCGAGAAATGGCAGTGGGGGAGGATGAGGTCCTGAAAGTTCGGGGTCTGGCCATGGTGCGGGGCATGTAAGAGTTGAGAGCCTGGTGGAGGGATATTGCAAGCAAGTGGTTAAGGAAATTGTCAAAGAATTGAACGAAAACATGGCGTTCATTTATGCCCAATTATTTGGGCTTGGTAAAGACTAGGAACTAATGCAGAAAACTATGGACGGCCTACACATGGATGTTATGAGTATCCAATAGAAGGTTGATAAGATTGAAATCAAGGTGGAGATGTTAGGATATTCTGACACATAGGAAATAGTTAAGTATAACTTGGTTTAGTGTAGAGTTAGGTAAAGTGTGTTTCTTTACTATGTACTTTTATAACTTACAATCCAATAGTCACAATGTGTTCTAGACATGAAGTGATCTGATGGTTCAATCTCTCCTCGGTATTACCGACACTTGATCCGTGGCTTAACACCTGATTGGTCCATGATCTCTATTTAAAGAGCATGAATGGTCATTTGTAGGGTGACCATTCATGAGAGAAGCTTATGTAAACTTTCTTTATTTTATTAATAAATTGCTTGAAGTGGCCACGTTGGCTCAGGCCGTGGACTTTTTCCCTCTTTGAGGGTTTTAACCACGTCAATAATACTGGTGTATTGACCTGTGATCTGTTTGTGAGCAATGTCCTTTGGTGTTCTATTTGAGGAACTTACCCTCTAAATTCCTACATGGTACCAGAGCTATTTGAGGGCCGCATCTGTTGATGATCCAAATATGAAGCTGCTACAAGTGCATGCGACTATCGTTTCCTAGATCTATAGTTTCTGTCTACTTTCAGGCTGAGAGGACTGCTCTATTGTGTTAGGAGAATATGTTCTAGTGAGGAACCCCTTTTGTTTAACATGAAAAGGTTTCTAGTAGCCCTAGCTACGTCATTTTTAAGATCTGAAGGTATACAATGCTTATTTGCAGTTTTAGTTATTCATCTCCCTGTTTATTTTGACTTATTTAACTCTCTACTTTTTATTATCGGATCTATACCTTTCATTTCTGCGTATGCTCTTTTCCCCGTGACTATGTGCGATTTGGGTAAATCAAAAACAAAAAGGAAGGATTTTTCTCATGCATATGCTCTTTTCCTCAGCGTCTTAGTGTGATCTTGGAAAATTAGAAACATTGAGGAAAACATTTAGTTTCCGATGAAAGCTAACTTCAAGCCATAAGGTTTGGTTTTTTTTGCATGTTTGTGTTGGGTTGTGTGGTTTTTTTTTGTGGGCAAAAAGAGTTTTTTCAAGTAAGCATGCACCTCGAAGCTTTAGTGACAAAAAAAAAACCCCTTCCTCTTTTCCAAAAGTTACTAACCTTTTAAACTAGCTCACTTGGTCCAAAGTTACTTTATGAGAATAGAGGTCTTGGGTTCAAGTCTTTCTTTTTGTTGAATTACGCTTTCAAAAAACACATGTAACTTATGTTTTAAAGTTACTTTATGTAAAAGTGTTCTCACCCATTATAAAAAGTGAGTCACTTAGTCTCTTTATCTTTTATTTAAGTTACAATTTAGTGAGTAGCTCATAAAGTACCATCGTAAAAGTGACTTTCACTTATTTATAAAAGTGGGTCACATAAAATCTTTTTTAAAGTGAGCTAATTAAATTAAATTTGGAAGGGAGCGGCGAGGGGGATTTGTTTTAAATATAATATTATCATTCACTTCCGCACATTCACGCACTTCGTTGGCATCTTCAACAACTTTTCTTCAAAAAGTCATAACTTCTTCATCTAGAAGTCACTTTTAGAGTTGTTTTTTTTTAATCGACCTAATTTTTCGAGATCTTTCCATTGGAACACTTAGTTTCAACATCTACAACTTCAGTTTCTATAATGAAAAGTCCATGCCAAGTTATTTTTGACAGCACCAACTACTTCCAATGGTGGTCCTACATTGTGGATTTACATAGAAGTAAAGGTCTTTACAGAATAGCCTCAAGCCAAGAATATAAACCTAAAGATGAAGATAAAGCATCCAAATGGGAAAATAGGCAAGATTAGGCATGTCTATTTCTCCAGACCTTAGATTACATATCGTAGAACTTGATACCCCTAATGAAGCAATGAAACAACTCACTAAAGTTTTTGGAAGTGAAGCATGGGCCCATATTCTAGATGAGAAACATAAAGCTTTAGAACCTAAGAGTGAAAAATGTATTTTTGTTGGATATTTTGAAGATGTCAAAGGATATAAAATTATTCCACTTAAGTCCAAAAATGTTATCATTAGAGAGATGTAAAGTTTGCTGAAAATATATCTGCCTACGAGCCTCGTTCGGCGGATGTGCCACCTCTCTCTATCCCTTCTACTTCTGAAAATACTTCTTCTTTAGATGATGACAACGAGGATGAAAATCCTCCCCCAACTTCTTGCACTACCAAGGGCAATTTTGAGACATTTTTTTGAGACAAAAGAAATCTTTTTTCTCAAAAAATCATTTTTTATTTTAGTTATTTTATATTAAAAATTAATATCAATTGATTTGTCTGAAATATAAACTTTAAGACAAAAATAGGTTGAGACAAAAATATTTTAAGACAAAACTTTATGTTTAAGACAAATAGTTTAAGACAAAAATATTTTAAGACAAAAGTAGTTTGAGACAAAAATATTTTAAGACAAAACTTTATATTTAAGACAAAAATAATTTAAGACGAAAATATTTTGAGACAAAACTTTATATTTAAGACAAAAGTAGTTTGAGACAAAAATTTAAAGACAAAACTTTATATTTAAGACAAAAATAGTTTAAGACAAAATTATTTTAAGACAAAAGCAATTTAAGACAAAATTATTTTAAGACAAAATTAGTTTAAGACAAAACTTTATATTTAAGACAAAATCATTTTGAGACAAAAATATTTTAAGAAAAAACTTTATATTTAATACAATGACCACTTTAGATCAAACCTATGTTTAATACGACATTTCACTTCGAATGAAAATGGGGAGCGGAGCGCTTAGGGTTCAACCCTGGTCTGCAACTGGCAGAACTTCACAGACTGCATCGTTCTGCCATTAAACTTCATCCATAAGCAGGGAAAATTTTAAGAATCCCCCCTAAATTTATAAATATAATAAATGGGCGAATCTCCATGGTATATAGGAAAAATGGAAGGCGATTTTATCAATAATATAATATGTATATATAATTTTTTGGCGAATCTCTCACCAGGCATGGCGAATATTTTACTCAATTATAAAATCTTGTAAGATCTTGGCGAGTCTTTCACTAAATAATAAAACTTTGTAAAGTCCTAGTGAATCTTAGGATAGGCTACATTCTGGTTTAATTCCCCCATTTAAATAGGCTACATTCCAGGTGAATACCATGGGTCAATACCATGTGCCATTTTGGTGAATACCATGGGTCAATACCATGTGCCATTTTTATTTTTATTAATTCTAATATTAGGGTTAATAATGGTTTTTTGCATGGTATTAATAACAATCTAGTCTATGGTATTTGTCCCATAGTATTTTGGCCATAGGTTTCACCTAAATATAACCCATTTTTTGAGTGTTCGTAAATATAAGGTGACTTATGGAGTAAATATAAAAAAATGTTTTATTTGTTTACCATACCTCTCGTTTATTTATATTTTTATTAATTTACCATACCTCTTTTACAAATATGGTATTTGGCCCATAGGATTCACTTAAATAAAACCTCTTTCTTGAGCCTTCATAAATAGAACGAGGATTATGGACTAAATATAAAAAGAGGTTTTATTTATTTACGATACGTCTAATTTATTTATATTTTTACTTATTTACCATACCTTTTGAGTAAGTATAAAAAGACGTTTTATTTATTTACCATACCTCCACTTTACTTATATTTTTATTTGATTACACCCTTACATGTATATAAGGTGACTTATGGAGTAAATATAAAAAATGTTTTATTTATTTACCATACCTCATTTATTTATATTTTTATTAATTTACCATACCTCTTTTATAAATATGGTATTTGGCCCATAGGATTCACTTAAATAAAACCTATTCTTGAAAATGGGCGAATGGATTCACTTAAATAAAACCTATTCTTGAAAATGGGCGAATGGAAGGTTGTAAGTCCTAATTTCAAGGGCTAAATTTACCTTTTTTACCCTGTCCCTTAAAATAAGGTGGGCTATTTGAGGTGATTTGTAAAAATGTACTATGATACAAAATATTCGCCCACTAAAAATTGAAAACCCCTTAATTTCGCCAAAGGGCAAACATTCACCCCTAAAATTATCCTTGTCCATAAGGCAGCTACAGCACAATAAGGAACAACTATCGGGCAATGGAACCCCCTCAGGGGGAGGGCATGATGCCTCCCCCCGCTGATACGGAAAACGGACTGCGACAGACTGAAAATGTCAGGATGGACCATCCAGAAGATACAACAACAGAGAATGAAAATATGCCAACGAATAACAACACAAATGAAGAACCACAAGCGATGTCAAACACCTGCAAGCCGGTAGTAGTTGACAGACCCAAAATTGAGCTCCCAAGTTAGCGCATCAACACTCAGATCTAGTTTATGAGGGATCATGCTTTGATAGGAAAGTTCATAGGCCTTTGGCCAATGAAGAAAGCTTTTCACGACTGGATCACAGCCAAATGGAAGCCAAAAGGGCACATAACACTGTAGTTAGGGCCTAAGGGCTCCTTTACTATCATTTTCAATTGTCTGGGGGACCAAAATAGGGTATTGGATGGAGGACCATATTTCTTCAACGCAATAGGGCTATACCTAAGAGGATGGATCGAGCGCTTTAACCCGGACAAAGAAGATCTGAGCTAGGCCCCGGTGTGGTTGCACCTTTATTCTTTCCCTCTGGAGTATTGGGACAAAGACTCTTTGCGAGACATTGGGAATGGTTTAGGCGAATTCATCAAAGTGGCACAGGAGACAAAGTTGAAGCGATACACCTCCTATGCGCGGATCTGTGTATACATGCACCTCAGCAAAGCTCTCATGGATGCGGTAAGCCTCTACCATGATGATTATGAATGGTTACAAATAATAGATTACGGGCATGTACCATTCCGCTGTCGAAAATGCCACGCCCTGGCCCATTTATTCCGAGACTGTCCCTCCAATATGAAATCCACGACCACCCCTTCAATTGACAAATCTGACTCGAATGGGTTCACAAAAGTTCCAAATCGCAAAAGGACCCATAAAAAGCCCTCTACCTCAGTCAAAAAACCTGTCACTAGCACCTCCTTGCCTTCAACAAGCAACAACTTTGAAATCCTGCTCCAGTCGAAGGTTCATATTTTAGATAATCAGAAACAACCTGAAGCCATTCCTAAGACTTCCGCCCATTCTGCTCCATCAAGCTCAAAGAAATCCCTCACTTCTAAGCAACCCGCGGACACCAAAACGCCCTCTCCCAGTAACATGCAGAAAAGGACTGCTCAAGGTATGGAGGTAGATAGCACTCAGATGCAGCTCATGATTGTAGATGATACAGAGGCAGAGCAGGAAATAATACAGCACATGGAAGAGGAACTGGAGAGCTTTGACATCGGAGATCTAGATATACTGGGACTTGAATAGGCTTGTAAGAAAAAGGAATATGACAAAATTCCTCTTAAGTATTTATTCTATCCATTCTGCTCTTCTTTTATCATCATTCTCAAACCTTGATGATGGATCCCATTTGGGATTTGAAACGTTGGTACAAAAATACTCATACTGTGGATTCTCCGGTCAATGATTCGAAAAGTACAAACCACAGATCTCTTAAATCCAAAATCTTATCCCTGTACGGAGGGGATACTTGGAGTGAAATCCTTTTACTCGAAAGTTTTAGAGTGAGGATAACAAGAAGAGCTGCAGATCTACATTTTCTTAAAAATTGTCGGGACAGCAATCTCATTCCTCCATTTGCACAAGTTAAACATAAACTGCATAACAAATACAACAGTAAGGCGTTTCTTCATCTTAGCTTCTCTCTAATCCGGTCAGAAATCAGAAGAGTTAGAGCCTCCCTGGAAAATCTTGGACGTTTAGCCCTCTCATCCCACCTTAAGCTAGCCAACAGCATCGATAAAGATCTCTGGGCCATTATCGATGCCAGGACTGCTCTGAAAGCAGAAAATGAGGGTCAGACTGCTCAGGAAAGGCAACGCAAGAAGCTATCCAAGCTTCTAAATTCTCAGGTGATATTCACAAATCTGGAACCCGCCACTAATTCTGCACAAAACATCAGCGTTAAGGTTAATAACAGTGAAAACTGCGCAGTTAAATGTAAGCCCAGCAAGTTAAACACTAAAGAATACGCAAGCAGTATAAATCTTGACATGTCACTCGGTGTAGCGATGGAAAACAGTGTTGTAAAATCCCCAATTGTTGACAAAAGTAATAAGTGCGGTGGTAGTTTAAAAGACGTAAACCCTGGAAATTACGCATGTATTATTCCATCCTCACAAGAGATAAGCGGGAGATACTGCGCAGGAGGTTCTAACATTGAAAACCTTAAAGAATACCCAAGCAGTATAAATCTTGACATGTCACTCGGTGCAGATCCATTGACGATGGAAAACAGTGTTGTAAAATCCCCAATTGTTGAAAAAACCAGCAACGAAAAAAGCAGTAATAAGTGCGGTGGTAGTTTAAAAGACGTAAACCCTGGAAATTACGCATGTATTATTCCATCCTCACAAGACATAAGCGGGAGATACTGTGCAGGTGGTTCAAACATTGAAAACCTTAAAAACTGCGCAATTAGGTCAAACTTCGCAGGTTTTTCAAGCATTGAAAGCCGTAGAAACTGCGCAGATTATTCAAGCTCCCTTAGAAACTGCGCAGATTCATTGGAAATCGGTGTTATCAGCCACCGAGATGGCATTCAGGAGAATTCGAACTATGATAGTGTTGGTGATAATGAGTGCGCAGAAGTGATTATAAATGAAGAATTACACAAACCAGAAAATAACAACTACACTGGTAATGATAACTCATTGGTCAGGGCGTAGAAGAAGGAAAACAATTACAGCGCAGTTGGCTTGGATACTATGGATAGAATGCAGGTTTCTAGGGAATGTGCTCATGACCTAGTCAACAATTTCTATGGTGGTGCGAAAATTCATAGATTAAACATTAAAAAGGACAGTTTTATCCATCAAGAAAGGGTAAAAAGTAATGCTCCTAGCAAGGGTGACAAGGAGGTTTGGGTTGATGATAAATGCAAAAGTAATACTCTAGATAACAGAAGCAATCAGGATTCAGTGAACTACAAAGATAGCACGGGAGTCATTAGCAATCAAGAGTTAGACATGAGTTTCCAAAAAGAAAAAAGTAGGTCTTCAGAAGACTCATGTGAGTCCATATCAAAAGGAAAAGTAGTTAACCTAACTTCCCAGGAATTAGACCCAGTAGCCATTAATGTTCTCAGCAAAGGTATGGGGTTTGCAATGGCCCCTAAAAGCCTCCCCATTGAAAAGATGATTTGTAGCATAGAAGATGGGATCAGCAACCTCCCTCTGGAAGACAAAGAAACATTAAGGCAAGAGTTTTCTCTCATCATGAGAAAAGCCAAAACTCCCAAAAGCAACTTGAGTAAGGAAGAACAAAGAGCTTTCAAGTCCTTGCGAAATAATGACAAGGTAGTAGTTCTTAAAGCAGATAAAGGTGGAGTAGCGGTCATCTTGGATAAAGAAGACTATGTACAGAAAATGAATGATCACCTAAGTTGTGGCAGTTATAAGAAGCTAAGCAGTAATCCCATGCCCAAAATCATGAAGGATGTAAAAAAGATAATCTCAGATTCCAACCTTGACGAAAAATTAAAGAAGAGATTAACCCCCTCTTGTGAAACCATCCCTAGAATCTATGGATTACCCAAGATCCATAAGGAAGGGGTCCCCCTTAGACCGATAGTTAATACTATTGGCTCCCCAACCTATGAGCTTGCTAAATACGTTGCTAAAATTCTAAAACCCCTGGTCGGAAATACTGATTCCTTCATCAAAGACTCCCAGGACTTTGTGAATCTTATTAAAAATGAAAGGATGGAAAGTGATGACATCCTTGTAAGCTTTGACGTGGTTTCCTTATTCACGAAGATTCCTCTTGATGAGGCCATTCAGGTTATAAAAGATGTTACTGATCCAGAGACTGCAAAGCTGGCTGAAGTTTGCTTAAGGTCAACGGTGTTCACCTTCCAAGGGTCATTTTATGAGCAGACATCCGGTGTAGCAATGGGATCACCCCTCTCGCCAATCGTGGCCAACCTATACATGGAATATTTTGAGAAGAAGGCCCTGGAATCATATCCTTTAAAGCCAGCCTGGTGGAAGCGTTTTGTCGATGACACCAATATAAAATGGACACATGGTAAAGCAGAACTTGACAAGTTTTCACTCACCTAAATTCCATCTCTCCTGAAATAAAATTCACAATGGAGCTTGAAGAAAACATGAGCATCCCATTCTTGGACATTCTAATCATCAGAAAAGAGGATGGCTCTTTGGGCCATAAGGTTTTCAGGAAGTCTACCCACACAGAAAGTTACCTCCATGCGGATTCCCACCATCACCCAGCCCAAAAGTTTGGTGTTCTGAATACTCTTGCCATTAGAGCCCTTCGAATTTCTGACTCAGAGCATATTAACGAAGAAAAGAGGCATTTAGTTTTAACTTTTAAGAATATTGGCTACAAAGATCATGAGATTAAAAAAGCCATGGAGAAAGCTGAAAGGAAGTTGTCATCTCCCAAACCTAAGGATCAGGACCAACCTCAATGTGGCAAGGTTTTTCTACCTTATATCCATGGGGTTACAGACAAAATCGCTAAAATCCTAAGAAAGAAAAACATTATAACACAATTCTCAGCTCCTGGTACTATCAGGCAAAGTTTGAAGTCTGTTAAAGATGATATTGACAAGCAGCAACTTAAAGGAGTCTATAAAATAGACTGTTCCTGTGGAAAAAGCTACATAGGCGAAACATGTCGCTCCCTCCAGACAAGACTCAAGGAACATGGCGCTGACATCAGGAATGGAAGATCTCGTACCTCAGCCTTGGCAGAACACTCCTCGAAGACTAAGCACCACATATGCCTGGAAAACGCATCAATTATTGCAAGAGAAGAGCAGCAACAGAGACGAAAGATCAGAGAAGCACTTGAAATTATTAAGCATCCTTGTAATCTGAACAGAGACAGTGGTATGGAGATTAGCGGGAGCTGGCTTCCCCTGATCAGGGAAATCAAAAAGCGTCAACCCATCCCCAGGTAAGCCTTCAAGCAGGTAAGTTTTCCCTCCCTCTCCTATCCTATTATTATTGGTCAGTACTTTTTATCTATATCATAATTAGAATTATTAACATAAAAATACTTTAATATATTAATTTCTACATAACGATTAATTAATATATTAATTATTATATTAATTAATTATAAATATCAATTATTTATAATTGTTAATATAATTTGGTTCATATATTAATTTAATTTATATATAGAAATTGATATATTCCCTAGTATTTCTTTAATAATTAATTTATGTTCCCTTCATTTTATTAAAATAGCTCCTTTAACCTAATGATATATTCCCTAGCATTGATATATTCCCTAGTAGAAATTGATATATTCCCTAGTTTTTCTATAATAATTAATTTATTATCCCTTCATTTTTAGCTCCTTTAACCTAATAATTAACTTTTTTAATTCTTTAATATAATAATTTCTATATAACTATTAATTAATATATTAATTATTATATTGATAAATTATAAATATTTATTATTTATAATTATTAATATGAATTAATTTAATACATTAAATTAATTTATATAGAAATTAATATATTTTAGTTCAATCTATTATCGAAAAATTTTAGTATCAGTTCTTTTTCCTTTTTAATCTATAGGTTATAAACCTAATTATTAAAATTAAAAATTTTTATAAAAATTTCAATAAAATAAAGGTAATTTATTAAAAATAAAAATAAATTAAAAATAAGAATAAAATTAAAATAATTTCAGATTCAAGCCAACCATGTGCTGTTCCTTAAAAATTTTGTCCTCTTAAGTATTTATTCTATCCATTCTGCTCTTCTTTTATCATCATTCTCAAACCCTGATGATGGATCCCATTTGGGATTTGAAATGTTGGTACAAAAATACTCATACCGTGGATTCTCCGGTCAATGATTCGAAAAGTACAAACCACAGATCTCTTAAATCCAAAAACTTAGAAGTAATTCTCTCAAGAGCACAAAAGCAAAGATCATTAGGCGTCCAAATTGGTAGTCAGTCGAATGGAAGAAATATCTTCAAAGACAACAAGAAATGAGGATGGAAAACTGATCTTCAGAGAACCATCTGCATAGGGGAGATGCTGGTGGAATCTGGAAGATACTCCAAGCTCGCCGAATACTATAATCCCCTTCCCAATCGTGAATCATGAAGCTCATCTCATGGAACATCAGAGGGCTCAACAGCCTCGGGAAGGGACGATTAATAAGGAACATGCTACAATAGGAAAAGCCTCAAATTCTCTTCTTGCAGGAGACCAAGTGTAATTCCACAACGTTGGATCAGATCCTTGCCAAAGCGTGGCCAGGAAGCAAAGAAGTGGTGGTGGAAGCCATGGGAGCCTCAGGAGGGCTAGCCATCGTTTGGGATGATAGAGCTATAACACTTACCAACATACATGCCAGTAAGCACTTTATTCAGGCCAAGTTTCATTTAACAGGGACAAATGTTCATGGACACTTAACTAATGTCTACTTCCCACGGGAGGCAACAAACAAAGTAGACACATTGAACACCCTAACTCAAATCAAATCAGAAAGATCCCACCCACTTTGGATCACAGGAGGGGAGTTCAACATGATTATAAGATTGGAGGAAAAAAGAGGAGGACGGATCAAGCTGGACTGTGAAAGCACGCACTTCAAAAACTACATTCATAACAACAGGCTTATAGATATGGAATTCAACAATGGCATTTATACTTGGAACAACAAGCATGCAGATGCCCACCAAATTGCATCTCGGTTAGACAGATTCCTGATCTCTGATAATGAAATACATCTTGGCGGGGATCTCTTGGCCTCTACATTGCCACTCTCTAGCTCGGACCATTAGCCTATTAGGCTTCACTAGCAAAGACTGGGAGACAATGTTCGCAGGCCCTTTTGCTTTGAAGCCTTTTGGCTGAATCACCCTAATTTTCATAACCTGATAACAAAGACATGGAGAAATTTCACACCACCAGAAGGCGCAAAAATGTACAAGCTCCAACAAAAGCTAAAACATATCAAGGAAAAACTAAAACAGTGGAATTGCTTTACCTTCGGCAATATCTTTAAGGCGCAAAACACTCTTGAACAAGAAATGCAAAAATTACAGTAGAGAATCATAGCTGAAGGCAGATACGAAACCATAGCAGAACAGGAACATCGACTACAAACACAGATCTCAGAAAGAGCAAGACAAGTAGAGATTCTTTGGAGACAAAAATCGAGGATCCGATGACTTAAAGAGGGCGAACACAATAAAAAGTTCTTCCACCATACCACTATCTAATGGAGAATGCACAACAACATTACTCTCCTCCAAAATCGACAAGGGGAACATCTAGAGAAGCATGAAGATATAGAACAGGAACTCCTCACCCACCTTTGGAGGGTGCATCAGGAAACGGAGACTGATCGGCTGCCAACTATAGAGAAGATCATCAAGATTATTCCTAAGATCATAATTGAGGAACACAATCAAATACTCCTCAGGCCTATTTCTTTACAGGAAGTGGAGACAACTATGCGATAGCTCAAAGTTGGGAAAGCACCCGGACCAGACAGCTTCACTTCGGACTTCTTTCACAACTTCTGGGATCTAATCAAGGAGGAAGTCTAGCAAGTAGTCGAGGAGTTCAGAGTTAACAGATGGATGCTTCCATCCTTGAATGCCACCTTCATCGCCCTCATCCCTAAGGAGGAGAACAGCCAGACTCCGGACAAATTCCGACCTATTACGCTATGCAATGTATTGTATAAAATTGTCTCCAAAGTGATCGCCACACGCCTCAAGTCCCTGCTTCCTCTTCTTATATCACCGGAGCAATCAAGTTACGTGGAAGGAAGGCAGATCATCGATGGCATAATTCTCACTCATGAAATCATTCACTCCCTAAAGCAAACCAAAAAGGTAGGTATGCTCCTAAAAATCGACCTCTCAAAAGCTTTCGATACTTTAAGCTGGAAATATATTCAAAAAATACTGCTAGCCTTTGGCTTTACCCCCCCTGGGTAAGATGGATTATGATTCTCATCACTTCTACCCTTTTCTCAATTCTTGTCAACGGGACCCCCTCCACCCCCTTCCACCCGTCCAGAGGTATCCGACAAGGGGACCCTCTCTCACCCTTTCTATTTGTTATTATGGTGGAAGGTCTTGGACGTTACATCAAAGATGCCCTTCAAAACCAGCAATTACGTGGCCTTTCTTTCCAAAATACCCCTACTTTCACCCACCAGCAATTTGTGGATGACAATATGTTATTTGGTCATCCTTCGGTCTAGGAAGCCTGTAAGCTGAAATCAATTTTATCTGACTTTTCGGATGCCTTTAGCGCCTGCATTAACAAATCAAAATCACAAGTCTTCTTCTTTCACACACCTCCTATCATTCAAGCCTCCATAGCTAGAATTCTGGGCTTCTCGATTGCATCTCTACCCTCCAAATACCTGGGAGCTCCAATGACAGCGTCTACCTTAAAGCACTCATCCTAGAAAATTCTCCTAGAAAAATTGGAAGCCCGTATCTCTTCATGGACCTTCAGAGCTTTCAATATGGCGAGTCGCCTAGTTCTAATCAAGGCAGTGCTACAATCTATGCCACTATACCTCTTCACGGTCCTGGCAGCACCCAAATGGGTTCTTAAAGCAATCAAAAATCTTCAACGGGATTTTTTATGGGGGAATACGAAACAAAAAAGAAAATGGGCTTTGGTAAAGTGGGAAACAGTTTGTCACCTAAAATCCTCTGGAGGCACTAGATTACGGGATCCTCAGCACAACAACGAGGTCATGGGAGCGTGCATCTAGTGGAGATGGTTCTCGAACCCATATACTCCTTGGGTTATCCTCCGGACAGCTAAGTATGCTCATAATAGACCAGTGGATGATTTAATTTGGCTCAAAGAAGTTGGCACAGGCTCTCTAATTTGGAATGCTGCCAAACAACATAAAGATCTAATCCAACAACACAGTTTTTGGGAAATCAGGAATGGAGATAATGCGAGGTTTTGGGAGGACTGCTGGCAGCAAAGACCAAAATTGAAGGACCTACTCATGCCCCACTAGCTTTCGGATTGGGTAGAGCAACCGACGATCAAAGTAAATCAAATTTGGGAGGAAGTTCACAACCAAGGTTATAGGCAATGGTTATGCTCGAACCTCATTATTGGGAAAGCCACGCAATCCATCAAAGATAGCCTGGATACAAAACTCTCAAACAGGAAAATTCGCCAATCAGATAAGAAAGACATCATCAGATGGGGTTATGAAATGAGAGGTACCATCACTTCCCGGGAAGCATATCATATAATACTAAGAGACCATACTGTCAAGGATAGCCTCTGGCACAAAGTTTGGGAACCACCAATTTGGCCAAAAATCTCCACCTTTCTCTGGTTGTTGTGCCAAAATAGAATCATTACTTGGGATAATCTAAGGAAACAGAGTTTTCACGGACCTTCCATCTGCCCAAATTGTAAACAGGCAGAAGAAACTAAGGAACATCTCCTAAACTCATGTCTATTAGAAACACGACTTTGGGAGAAGGTTAGCTTCAGATGTCAAAGAGATGGACGAAATAAGGAGAATTCAGCTAGCACTATTCGTTATTGGGCACCTCACCCTTATAAAAGCAAAATCTTAAATGCCTTATGGAAGCTAATACCAGGTTTCCTCATGTGGACAATCTGGAAAGAGAGAAATAGCTGCATCTTCAAAGACCATTCCTCTCCCATAGAAGTTCTATGGATCAATATATGTCAAAACATACGAGAAACCTTGATGCTCCAAACGTGGCTTGATGATGATTTCCCATCCACACCATAGGAACAAAATATATGGTTGAACTGGAACCTTCAGTGGAACCATGAGCAAGTACACCTAAGGAAAATCCCTCCCTCTGGAGATACACCTGACATGGTATTGCTCAACTTTGATGGAGAATCAAAGGGAAATCTAGGTAAAGCACGATTTGGGGGAATATTTAGAAATCAAAAGGGCAATGTTCTCCAAACATTCATGGGGTCAATAGGTTGGGATACAAACAACTTAGCCGAATTAGAAGGAATTTGGCAAGGACTTCTCCTGGCTCAGAACAATAGATTCTTCCCACTCATAATTGAAGGGGACTCTCAGATCTTAATTAACATGATCAACCAGATCTTACAGGGAACTCTAGCACATAAAGTGGGTAGCAGTTGGAGATTGGCGTAAAGGTTGGAACAGATTGAACAATGGCTACTCATTCATAGAGTAGTTACCATCAGGCACACTCGTCGGAATGGTAACAAAGTAGCAGACCTCGTAGCAAACATTGGTGTTGAAAGTCGTAAGACTCTTCATGTAGGAGCTCTTAGCACTATAGCCAATACTCATCAATTGTAGGATTTCAATGATCTAGTGCAAAAGGAAAGGGAAAATGCAGAGGAAACGCACCCAGGTGCGGGTGTCAACAACGACATTTAAATGACAAGACGGATCGTCAGCAGGTTGGGAAGCCATCTGGCTAAGTGCTTCGTCCTAAGAGCTCACCATAGATGGATTAAAAACACCTTGCAGGTGACATTTATTGACTCCAAAAGCTGTGACGAGCTCACCTCCTTCAACACCATGGCCCCTATAAACCATTTTGTTACTCCTCCCCTTGTCCATGGCGTTTTTCCTCCGCAAGTGGTTGAACCGTGTTTCAGAACTGCTACAGGCAGTCGCTGCCTAATTCTCCCTTGTCAAGATTTTGGTAATGGTTTTCATTTTTCGCATTCCTGTCATTGTCTTCTTGATTGTGGTTTGCCCACCCCTGCTACCGCTCATCATCGCCTTCATTCCAATTCTTCTGCTGTCAATTCAGCCATGGCTCGCCTCAGGCACCACATGCGCAGTAGGCATGGAGGTTCACATGGAGGTTTTAACTGCTCACGAGCTTCTACCAGTTCCACCTTTGACTCCCCGGACTCAACTACTGAATTGCCCAGCTGACTCATTAACCCCACTCATAGCTACTCGAATACCAGAAGTGGGAGAGGTTGGAGGGACAATGCTGTCCACACTGTGGATCTCCCACTCCCTCCTCTTTCTGGCCCTCATAGCACACAATTTCGTTTCTGCAGTTCACTAAAAATGCCTATAATCACTGCTACCATCACAATTTCTTTCAAGGAAGAGTCTGCGATGCAAGCTACTCTGTCCAATTGTGGAAACAAGCAGAACATGGAAGAGACAAGTAGTCATGGGATCAACAACAAGAAACAAGGTGAAAGCAGTAAGGCTCTGCATGACAAAGATAAAGCTGGGGATGCTGGCAAGCGACAGATGGATGCTAAAGGCACTGTAGGTTCTCCAACTATTCAAGGTCATGGCACATCTGAAGAGGATGACGATTGGTATTAGTTTGCCTGCCGGATTGAGGAAGAACCAGCTCCGGAGGAACCACCAGCCTAACATGTGGTCTCATGCAAAGGTATCCGACTCCCAGGTGGATTCGTCTCACTTTTTGTGGTTTTTGGTCTCTTGCAAAGGTGTCCGGCTTCCAGGTGGATATGCTTCTATGATTCGTTGTTTTTGTGGTCTGGATGTGTTCTGTCTTCATGCCAAGTGTCTTGAATTCTCTAGTTGACTCTCTGCTAGGTGGAAATGGCATACTGTTACTTGGTTATGTCCCTATCTTTGGTTCAGGATTGCATTCCTCTTTGTTCATTTTGGAAAACCAAGGTCTACTTTGAAATAGTTATTCTGGTTCAATGGCTGGTTCCCCCATAACAGGGGCAGTCTTCAAAGCTTCTTGGACTGGTTTCCCCTCTGTTGGGGCAGTCTAATACCAACAGTTGCATTTTGTGATGATGACTGATGCTTAACATCTCTGAGATTAGGTTTCTCTGTAACCTTTTTTGTATTATATTAATAGATCAATACTACTTAGAAAAAAAAACCTATGTTTAATACAATTAACAATTAAGACACAAACATATCAATTTAAGATGATATTATCTAATTACAACTGAAAAATTGGCTGTGACAGTGCACCCTAAGTCAGCCAGCTTGTAGACAACTATTGTCTTGCTCCTATACCGAGGTTGTTATTTTACTTACCATTCACGTTATGTTATATAAAGACAACAATTTGTTGGGCTCTTTGTTTTGTGCGGGTAGTCGACTAAGAAGAACGCGACAAGTTTTAATGACAAGATTTCTCAGACATCAATTCCTCTTCTATCCCTTTCATATATGCTGATACGATTAGAGACAACTTTTCTATTGTTGCATTCGACACTACTACATGGAGGGGGACTTTAAGACAATATTTTAAGAGAAAATAAATATTTTGTCTTCAAAATATCAATATGAAGCGATAGTAAAAAAAGGTAAAGGTAAAGGATTAGGGGTCTGTCTACTGGCATTCACTGAGTGGTTGGTTTACCATGGTTGTGAAGTGATATTCAACAAAGGAAAATAATTCCTAAGACACATAGCCACGGGGAAGGTGAAGCAAATCGGGGTTCGTGTGAAGAACCTGTATAAGCTATATGTGGAAGAATGTGCTACATTAAGCACTAAGGCGGAGAAAGTGAAGGTCGCGATGTCGATGAACTTTGGCACAAAATACTTGGTCATTTGTATCATGGTACCTCGAATATTATAGAACAAATAACCACTCGCCTCTCTAAAGGAGCACTTAAGCAATAGGATATATGCAAAGGATGTACATTACAAAAGTACATAAAATCCACATTCCATGATCAGGACAACAAAGCACATGCAGTCCTAGAAAGGATCCACTATGATGTTTATGGACCTGTCTTGACAACCTACACTGTCAGACACAAATATTTTGTCACTTTTATTGATGACTTCTCACGGAAGTGTTGGATATTCTTCACATGGAATAAAGATGATACATTCTCCGAGTTTGTAGAATTCAAGACACTAGTTGAAAACGAAGCTAGCAAGAAGGTGAAGGCTCTATTGTAGAGGCTGCAACACCCTCCAAAATTTTGGCCTGCACTTAAAGTTCAAAGCCTACTATGGATATTGTGATCAATCGTTCCTTAGTCACTTATTGGTAAGTTGATGGTCTCAAGCTCCCCTTTTCGATCTTCAGAGTCATTTATGCTTTTATCTTTACATAGAATGTGTCATCTTTGGGCATGGGGGTAATCGCTTGTCATGCAAAGGGAGGTTTGTTTTGCTTCAAGGGGAAATATTTATGAGAATGATACATGTTTAACACTCATTTCACACACTCTTACACAAGTGTCGCCTTTATCCTCCCGAAGTCTATAATCGAAGCCGCACTTGCCGTAAGCTGCCACAAAGGTTGTTGCATTAAGTGAAGTATGTGTTATATATTCTGGATGTTCTATGTTGTATCGATAAGTTTTCAAGTGTGTGATTGTAGTGAAGTTTTATCACTATTCAAATAAGTTCCACTGATCCCACACTTAGCTAAATTTTAGAGTTTCCTCAGCAACCTAGCCTCATCCAACTTTCCTGGCCTACATACTTCACATATGTAACCCTCAAGATTTTCCCTTGCTTGTTCGAACCGTGAAATGCGCAGAAATCCCAACCTCCCTTACCATTCAAAAATGCGCAGTGGCTTCCTCCAGTGTCTTTCCCTCTGCCAAAACCCACTGTTTCCAAAAACTGTGCAGTTTTGTCCCTTGACTACCCAGTCTGCCTTGCATCCTGAAATTGCATAGATGTGTCCTCCCAGGGCCTCGTCCCAAGTAGTGCCTTACATCCTAAAACTATGTAAATGTGTCCTCCCAAGGCCTCATCCTGCAACAGTCATTGCCCATTGAAACTACACAATTATGTCTCTCACGGGCCACGAAGAAAGATGACATGATAGATGACTCTCAAGGAGCTAAGGAGAAAAATAAGCAGACCAAGAAACCCAAGGTATGATAGAATACTAGGACCGCATGAGAACTCCATCTGATGCATAACCCTTTGGAGGCTAGGTATGGAAAACAAAGCACGTCTTTTGAAATACACCTCTTAATGTAGCTTAAAAGTTTGCTTATCATTGTTGTATCATTCCGTCTTCAATGACATTCATGGTTGCAAGAACTGGAATTCATTCCATGTGTTTGATCTACGTGTCTTGCTCCCTTTCACTTGTTTATTACATATCTTAGAAGATGAAGAGTATTACCACTTGTTTATTTAAGCTACTGAGGTTGTGATCAACATGATCTTATGACTAACCAGGCACGATGCAAGGCATCCTAAGTGGGATGAAAGATGTTTGATGATATGTATGTAGTCAGTAGACTCCTCTGTAAAACTATGAAAGATGTTTGGCTTGCATCCTAAAACTATGTAAATGTGTCCCCCTAGGGCCTCATCCCGCAACAGTCATTGCCCGCTGAAACTACACAATTATGTCTCTCAGGGGCCATGAAGAATGATGACATGATAGATGACTCTCAAGGAGCTAAGGAGAAAAATAATAAGACCGAGAAACCGAAGGTATGAGAGAATATCATACCGCATGAAGAATCCATATGATGCATAACCCTTTAGAGGATAGGTATGGAAAACAAAGCACATATTTTGAAATACAACTCTTAGTGTAGCTTAAAATGTTTCTTATCATTGTCGAATCATTCTGTATTCAATGACATGCATGGTTGAAAGAACTGAAAATCATTCCATGTGTTTCATCTTCATGTCTTGCTCCCTTTCACTTGTTTATTACATAACTTAGAAGATGAAGAGTATTACCATTTGTTTATTTAAGCTACGGAGGTTGTGACCAACATGATCTTATGACTAACTAGGCATGATGCAAGGAATCCTAAGTGGGATGAAATATGTTTGATGATATGTATATAGTCAATACACTCCTTTGCATTAATCCTTGCTTTGTATCTTACATGTACCCTCACTATTTGTCAAATTTGGCTACCTACTGCCAGCAGTCTCTTAGCTCTTTCCTGACAAAGCAGGGGAAGGAATTTCTTTCAATCTGATTTATTCAAGGCTCTTCATAGAAAGTATAGAGCTAAGAGAAGGAGATGTAGAATCTCACTATAAAACTCTTGAAAATACTTTGCATGTTCAAATCTATCCAAACGATTACGTTTCCACTCAACAACATTGTCAATCTTGGAAGACTCAAGAAAGATCACATCTCTAGATATTATAAACTTCTTATTCACTTTATCATAGAGATGGTATTCTTTGGAGGTATGAGTATCCAAAGAAGATACATTTGTGACTCCTTGCACTAAGTTTTTTTATCTGTTCTTTAGGTATCAAGGCATAGCAAGAGTTTGATTGTTAGGTTAGATTCTAAACTCGACGTATTATAGCTTAACAGGGTTTACGCCATTAGAAATCCAAGATATTTAAATACATTAGCAGATGCAGCTGCTTCTCGAATGTTAAATAGACATTTGCAATAATCAAGACAGTAAATTTAAAAACATTCCATAACACGTTGTCCAAGATAGACAGTAATAGTGATATATCATAGCATAGAAGTGTGTCAAATATACATTGTCTTCGATCATAGGTATTCCTATGAGTAATAAAAGCTAATTTCTCTTACTTTTGCACTATTTTATATGTGGATTTCATGGTTTTCATATCTATGATATTTATATGGTTTTATGTTGGTTATAAGCATGGTTAAATGATTGGTTCATGTCATTGGTTATTTCATGTATTTATTTGTAATTGCTACATGGAGGGATGCAAGACCTAATTGATGATATAATAGTTCAATGGAGAAGGAGGTGATACTTCTTGTTGTGTTCCCTAAGTTTTTCAGTCATTTATGCTTTGTCTTGTAACCTAGACCTGTAGGTTGTATTGATGCCAACTGTTTAACAGAATGTCAGTCCCAGTTGGGGATGCTTAGGCATAGCCTTGAGGTTGATTTTTTTTTTTTTAATTTTGTCATGATGTCTTTGATGGATTCTGAAAGTTGTAGCAAGTTCTGGGTAGAGGCTAGGATTTGACGCTAGAAAAGTGGCTCAAATCTCAGGTCGCTGGCACAAGTCTACTAAGAAAAGTCCACAATCACTAGCACATAGGCCTATGAGACCGACTTTGGGTTGTCGGTTTTTTCTTTCCTATAACATGAGATTGAATTTGAGTTAAAATTCTCAAAACATCAGTGGGACCCAGGGGCAGAATGTCTGAGTGGATGAAATGTCTCCTGGGGGTGTTTTTGTTGATGCCGATGGGTTCGTTTGATTTTTTCCATCGATTCCATTTCCTTAAGGTCACTAAGGATGTTGAATCCCTTATAGTAACCTCTATCATCACAAGCGTACTCAGATGGTTGGTTTCTTGGGTGGACTTGTGAGGAGGGGGTGTTACAACGCCCAATCTGCATCTGTGAAGCCACACAACTTGACTCCCTCTGTCCATCTCTACAATAGTCCAAAATGGGTAGTGCATCTGAGGTACCGTAAAATATGCTTAGCTTCCTTTGAAAATAATTCGGTTGGCCTAACCATAGCTTGGCTCAGCTCATTGACTGCATATCACATATTTGGTCGTGGGTTCATAACATACATGAGTGAACCCACTAGCTACCAATAAATTATATCATTCACTTCTTCACCCAAACTAGCATCCTCCTTCCTCTAGTTGGTCGATATAGGTGTCTCCATGGGTTCACAACTCTCCATGCAAATTCTTTACAGTATCTCATTTTCATATTTTCCTTGAAATACAAATAATTCCCCATCAACTTACCATACTTCCAACCCAAGGAAGTAGTGCATGAGACCCATGTCCTTCATTTCAAATTCCCTTGGAAGGTCCTTCTTGCAAGATCTTATCAGCTGGTCATCACTAGTTACAATAAAATCATAAACATATAAGAAAATAATAAGCAATTTACTTTCTACCAAAATGTGATAGGTGTTTGCATCCAATTCACTTTTGGTGAAGCCCAAACCGATGAGATAGTTATCGATCCTAGTTTACCAAGCACATGGTGGTCGGCTGAGACCATACAGTGCACGCTTAAGTTTGCACACATTAGAATCCTAATCAAATGTCTGAAAACCTTCTGGTTGTTGGACGTACACCTCCTCCTCAATAACCCAATTGAGGAATGTTGTTTTTACATATATCTGGTGGATCTTCTACCCCATCTACACAACTAGGGCAAGAACTGATATAATCGATGAGTACCTTGCTATAGGATGAAAGGTCTCGTCATAGTGAATTCCCTCAACTTGAGAGTACCACTTGGCCACAAATATGGCCTTATACTTCTCTATGCTTCCGTGTATTGCTTGCTTCATGTTGAAGATCCACCTCGATCCCACTACTTATTTGTATGTCGGTCTTGGGACCACTTCCCAAACATTAATGTTTACAATGGATTCATATTCCTTCACCATTGCATCAACCCATAATTTTTGCTCTACTTATTCCATAAAAAGGATGGCTTAGTCTCTACAAGCTCAGTCATTAGAGCCATGTAACCAGTGTACCTCTTAGGTGACCTCCTTTGCCTATACAAATTTGAATGATCTCCCACATTCTCCTTCGCATCCTACACAAGTCTATCAACTTCCTTGGTTATTTTTCTAGCTTCTTTGGATGGCTTTTCTTGAGTGGATGTCCCCACTATTTGCTCTGCAATTAGTTTCTACTCCGAAACTTTTCGAGGCTCCTCCTTTGGAACTAAAAGCTCCTCTTATGGTGAGATCTAAAGCTCCTGCTCAAGAGAGCACCACATCGATTTCTCCCCCTCAAAATTTACATCCCTTTGCAGAATTTTCATTTTGAGGGATGGAAAGCACACATGCTAGTTGTGGGAAGTTTTTTTGTAACCCAAAACTACTTGCAATTTTGCGGCTGGCTCAAGCTTCTTCCTTGATTATTTGGAGACATGATAGTAAATGGAGGCTCCAAAAATCTTGAAGTGCGACACGTCGAATTTCTCCCCGAGAAATCATCCTCCGGTGTAATCATGCCAAGAATTTGATGAGGACTCTGGTTCTGCAAATATATTTATGTGTTACATTCATCAACCTAGAAATGCAGAGGTAGGATTGGGTCATGGAACATCACCCTCGCTTCTCCCACAATGCTACGGTTATTTCTCCCAGCCACCGCATTTTGCTATGGGTTGTGGGGTGTTTTCAACTTTTGTTGAATACCTTCTTTCACACAAAATTTTTAAAATTCATTAGACACGTACTCACCTTCATTATCACTCTTGAGAGCCTTCACCTTCTTGTCAGTTTCTTTCTCAAGCAGTGCCTTCAATTCTACAAACTTGGAGAATGTCTCATCTTTCTTCTACATGAAGAAGATCTAACACTTATGTGGGAAATAATCAACAAAAATGAAAAAGTATTTGTGTTTGGTAGTGGAGGCTATCGAGAAAGATCCACATACATCAGAGTGGATCCTTTCTAGGACTACATGTGCTTTGTTGTCCCGATCATGGAATGTGGATTTTATGTACTTCCCCAAGTTAGTTCCTTTTCATACATCTTGTTGCTCAAGTGATCCTTTAGGGAGGCCAGTGGTTATTTGCTACATCTTCAAGGATCCATGATGTGAATGGCAAAGTCTTATGTGCCAAAGTTCACTGACATCACGACATTGTAATTTCTCTCCATTAGAGCTTAATGAAGCACAATCTCCCACATCTATCTTATACAGGTTCTTCACAAAAAACATGATATGCTTCACCTGTCCCATGGCTATGTATCTTAGGAAATCTTTTCCTTTGCTGAAGATCATATCATAAACATGGTCTTCCAAAACTGTAACAAAGATGATATTTTTCTTTAGGCTAGGAATAAATGACATCCTTGAGCCCGAGAGGGTAGCCTCACTCCCTTTGAAAGGTGACTATACTGATCTAGGTAGTGTGTACCTCTCAATGCTTGGTATATATATAAAGATTGATCTGGTATAACATATATGTATTTAACATTGAAATATTTTGTTTAATTCATGTTGTTCACATTAAAATTGTTATATAGGCCCCTTCCTATTTTTTTCTTGTATATCTACATTTAATTATTTTTATTAGTAATGTTTTCTAAAATATTAGATATCAAATCCCTATTAAATATTGAAAGAATTACAAATATCACCCACACATTAAATTCAAAAACAACTAATAATGCCATAAGAATTATCTCAATCTTTCTCTGTGTCTATTTTTCATGTTAACATCAATTCCATATTAGAAATAAAATAATTACACACCGCCTTATCTAACACGCTTTTACACTTAACTATAATAACCATACAAAAAAAATTATTGTTACCATCTCATTTATGCACTTTACCACGTTACTATGGTTAGTTGGCAGAAAAAGGCAGGGAGACCCATTTACATAGTCATCCCTACCACATTTACTGATCCTTGCTGGCATGCATACGGTGGCATGAGTCTCCATTACTACAGAGAGCATCCTGAGGCTCCTCACTGACACGAAGGGAGTCCTATAATAAATGTGAAGAGACTATCAAAGCTCTAGACCACACTTGGCCTAGCCTGAATCGTTAGATCAGATGAGATCTACGGTGCACCCAACCTAGGGTTTGATCCAGTGGATTAATGTGCAGGTTGGCTAAGGACTAGGTCATTCAGTCACACAACTACTTGTGGCTTGGCTCTGCTACAACGGGTAACCTGGAAGGTGAAGACAGAATGGAATGGATTGTCTAAAGGAGCCATCTCCAACCGTTGTTAGGTATATCAAGGGGCGTTGTAAATATATCTACTGGTACATTAATTCATTCTTTATTTCACATATGTTTTTCCCGATTCACTTGCTCAGCTCTTGCATAGGAGAAATCATTGATAGCCAACATATTCACTCCAGCAAGATGCATTTAGAACCCTATGATGATGAAGGGGTAATAGACACATCTATGAGAGTGTATTTATGCAAATTCATACCCCGAGGAACTCCTAACGACAATGCTATGCTCTTACAAGCATGCTCCATCTTCCATCTCTCGGATACCCTGTCTCAGGTAAGCTCTTTTCCACAGAAATACTTCTTCGTTAATTACTCATTTACTCATGATCTTAGGGTTTGAACCTTGGCATTCTAATTTCTGCAATTATATTCTGGCTACCATATGCAGATGTTCGAGGGGGGGGCGAGGTTCAGAACAAGGTCATTCTCTCACCACAGATGTTAATTCCCTTTTAAGGTTGGTCTTTCTTCTAGCTTGATATGGTGAATGTTATTCAGGCGGCCTACCTTATTTAGATGAGGGTTGGTTTATTTATTTGATGAAAATCTTTGGGTTCTTTCTTTCGCCGACAGAGATGCTACGACACTCGTAAATAATGGGGAAATAGTTTGAATTAATTCAATCGTGCAATACCATTTTGCGGTATGGTCAAGAGGGTTTTACTTATAGTTCATATGTATAACATTTCATTGATGGTTTTATATATAAATACATTACAATTGTTTATTTAGACCAAGACCTTTCTCTGTCTTAGATCAGAACTCACGAACATAGTTTTCGTTTAATGTCTGAGTTGATTTTGGCTATGCTGGGTTGAATATAAACAATACAAAGTACTCTTATTTTGTTTAATTCTCTGCTACAACAAGACAGGCGGGGATGCCGCTTGGAGCGCAGTTCGGGCGTGGGCAGCATACAACCAGGCGGCCAAAACAGGGCAGCAGTGGCTCCTGTCAAGAAGCCCCTTTCCATCGCCACAGGCCTCCTTCACACCTCCGAAGAGCTCGTTCGAGAGATCGAGGTGGCACGTCTCCTTCCCCTGTTGAACAGGGAATGCAGGTACAGTGTTCGAATCCTCGTTTTTAGACTTTTGGTTTTGGTTATGAAATTGCAGTCTTGTTGCCAAGAATGTGCTTGTGTTAAGTTATGCTTCTGTTTTTCTTATATACGAGATCTCCTTCCTATTTATTGAGCATATTTGCTCTCAGAAGAGGGTATCTGGAGCGTTATACATGTTTTCAGTAGGATTCCACTACTTTTTATTTTTCTAGAAGACTAGTTCCTTATTTTATTTACTTACCCTATGATTTGTATATGCTTACATACTCCTTTCTGTATATATATGCATCACTATGTCTTACACATTTCATTTTATGGGTTCCAGTTCTAGTCTACTCTAGGTTTCTTGACTTTGCCAACTATTCGGCTCATCTCTAGGATTTCAGACTAGCTTTCGCTCCTTTGTTATTTCTAGGTATAACTACTCACTATGTTAGACTTTGATTTAGGTTTTAATGTACTATAATGGTTATTTCAAAAGGGTTGATGATAAAATTCATGCTACATTAGGGTGGCATCCTCTTTCACGCTGGTATAATGAATTTTTACCAGAGTATTGGGTATTTGTTTATACATCAAATTGAATTTTCATTATCTATATTTAGTCAAATGATCCCTAAATTTAGTGTGCCTAGTCTATCTCGCTTCAAGTGGGATTCAATGTTAAATTTTTGGTTATGCAAGTAACAATACTCTTTTATTTTTGAGTTACACCAGTAACAATTCCTTATTGACAATTTTCTATTGTTTTTGGTACAAAGCACGAGAGATAATGATGAATTTAACTAATAGGTATAATACCATCTGTTACTCTATTGTCCTTTGTTCGATGAATTTATGGATTTTATTTCATTTTCGGCATATTTATTTTCTCACGTTCTTTCCTGCAGGTATGTGTAGAAGCTCAATTCCATTTACGCCTTCCATGCCTAAGGATCTCCTAAAATTTTGACTCGTGCTTGCAACTCAACAGGTTAGTTTTCATGACATTCTTCATACTCTGGTTACCCTGTTCATATCAGATTGAGTCATGAGCATCATATTTTCCCTTTATTATTTGGTATTTATTTAAGGGGTTAAGACCCTCTATTCAAATGTTTCCCCTTACCAGGGAATTTGAACAGGATTTAACTTTACAATGGTTTTATGCCGTTAATTTATTTTCTAAAAACAATATATTCAGCTAGCTCCGAAAAGACGATGAGTCTTTGTACTTAATTGTCTTCTTAACAAATATATTTATCAAAAGGGATTAATGCCTTCATTGTTTTTTTGTAGAGATATTTAGTTGTATGGGATAATTATAGCTAGTGTGTATTCTTGTACATGATTTGAATTATGAGTTCTTCCTCTATCAAATTTCATATGTAAATTTGAATTTCCAGTAATGTATATGATTATGAGATAATGAATTTGATTTGTATTTTCTATATTACCATGAATTCCTCTGAATGATGAATTTTGTTTTTCCATTTATTGTTAATGTAAAAGTGTCTGTGTGTTTCTAAAACTCGCTAAGGGAAAAATGCCTTTCTTATATAATTTTTAGTTTCAAATCGGTCTTTCAATCCCAACCAACAGAATTTGTTTATTGTTAGCTATTGTCTCTCCCTAGGTACGTTGATCTTGTTGCGTAAATGTTTTAGAATGAAAAAGGAAGATTTGATATAGATTCCATGACTTCCAAGTTCATAAGATATCCATTATATTTTGCGGAAATGTGAAACAGTGATCTTAGATAAATTCTTTCTTCTTGATAGACATAATTTAAACTCCAGTTGTAATTTTGATTCTCGGTGCTTTATATAGTAGTTATATGAGTCAAATTCTAATCTCCTTCGATATGGCACCGAGTATTCAGGAAAATCCAAACTTTTTTCTTTTCTTTTATTATATACATGCATAATGTTCCTCATTCATTGCTCCTATCCAATGCTAGTGTTAAATAAGCTTATGAAAATCTTACTGTAAATGTTTATCTTGGCTTCTAAAGATGTAACTGAGTTCATTAGACACTAGTTGGTGTACAAAACATAGTAATGTAAGGAAATCAACTGGCTAGTACTTACACTGTAACCCCCCTCTACATACTCCTTGGTGATGTAAAAATGCTTCTCCATATGAACAATAATTTAACTAATTCAATATTCCACGCCTTCTATCTCAACTAATAACCACACTATCCTTAATGGATACACCCATTTACTCTCCTCATAACCCTCTTCTTTCGATAATTGTATTAGCTCTAACTATCCCTAGTCAAAGAGTTAGGTAAGGTTTACAAACCAAAAATAACACATATAGTTAGATAATACGCCAAGGAATTTACATCTAGCTGCTCCTTTTAGCACTAACATATTATGAAAAAACATATTGGTTTTTGATTTAAATATGATGAATAATGCTACAATTCCTCACAAATATCATTGTCTATAGTACAGACATAAGTATTATAATTGAACAAAATTTATCACACTTATCATTGCTTATTACAAATACATTGGAATTAACAATCAACATAATTCATCGCCCTCTGATTATTTTGTTTCTTCTCATCATATTGATGCCATTTCATACATTCACTTAATTCAACAGAATATTCATATATAAAACCTATAAATAAAACACTAATTAGAAATTCTAACCATGTAACAACTGGAAATACACATGGGAAATACAAGTTCCTCCCAGCCATGAATAGAATCCTCTAGTTCCCCCTGAGCTAATATATGCTTGCCCCTTGAAATATACAAAGAAACAAAAACCTCTCCCCTTGATTCTAAAGTAAAGTATTTCTATAAATTTTCTTCCTTAGAAGATTTTTCCTTAGTGGCATCCTGCATTTTTTTCATCTGCCAACCCACTCGCCTAGCTTATCTTTCCTTCTTTTAGAAAAAGGTGTTTCTTCCTTTTTCTTAAAAGTTGTATGTCTCTCCTGCGACACTTCATTCCAGCAATATTTAGTATATTTCTTGAGCTAAGTGATTTATTGAAATGTTTTTCTCCTATTTGATTAAATATTATTTATTATCTCCTCAGAATTTTTAGGTTTCCTTTCTAGCGAAGATTTATTTTACTCTCATCTATCATGGATGATTTCCGAAATTTGGAAAGAATCTATTAGAGAGTTTTTACTTGGAAAGAATCTTTTTACTCTAGTGGTCTTTAAGCCTTGCCAAGTTATCTGCTGAAGACAATTGCAGTTCCAATTAGAACGATTGTAAATGTCGATAAATATGTAATGCTGTAGACATAGATGGACTTGAAGGTACGAGGCTCATCTGTGGGACAATAGTTGCAGGAGAGAGGGACAGACTCGTAAGGGTAGACAAGGTGAGTTTTGTAATATGTTAAAAATATCTTCTCACATTTTGGTTTCATGGATATTTGTGTTACGTTGCATTTTAGTTTTCCATAGTTTGCATTTTATGATGTCCAAGAATACAAAATCATACAAAACTAAGTAATAAGATTTTGTGTGGCTGTGTCACGTGCATGGACAATGCTGATCGGTTTGAACATTCTTCAGTATATTTAGGTGAGAGCAGTGCCCTTTCATGGTTTATTAAAAGCTCAGTTTGATTAATTTCCTTATACAAAAGATATACTTGTATGCTCATCAAGATCTACGAGATTCAATGTTTTTAAATGATAACTTGTTTTAGATTCTGACTAAATACATATTTTCACTTGTGTTAGAATTTGGCATTATACCTTATAAAATTCAATCATTTTAGCTGGCTTACTTCCAGTTTAGATCATTTTGGTTAGACCAGCCGAGAACAATGCCATTACTATTCTCTAGCTGAAAGTATTCATGTCTTATATGATATCCAAAGCGAGTGGACAAGTGTGGACTGAATATGTGCTTGTCTGACGTGCAAGAGAAGTTAGTTTGTTGTATGAAAGTGCAAAAAAAAAATGTAACCAGCTATCTGATGGGAACATGATTTTAAATATTACAAGTGGATATGACAAAGAAGAGAAGGCAGCTAGGGCTTATGATCTTATGGCTCTGAAATACTGGGGTCCAACAACTACCACAAATTTTCCGGTGTGAATCAATATATTTTCTTCATTTCATTTTGTACATGGAAATTGTATAAATCTAAAGAACCTCTTAATGTCTTAGTCCCTCACTTAAAACTCAATGCATACATTCTTTGTTCCTTGCAATATATTTTTTAGGATACCAGCCTGAAATAAAAGGCTTACGTTCTTTTGACAGATTAGAAATTATGAAAAAGAGCTAGAGGAAATGAAACATATGACAAGGCAGGAATACGTTGCATCTCTCAGAAGGTATAATAGCTTTATTACTAGTTAAGGTATTGTAATTCTGTTGTATATTTGAAAATAATAGCATATTGAGTCACCTTACTCTTGGATATTTGTACAGGAAAAGCAGCGGATTCTCTAGAGGAGCATCAATTTACCGTGGAGTAACAAGCTTAGGCTTCCCATGTTTCTGAATGTCTGTCAAATTTGTTTTGGTAGATTAAGATCTGCAGTAAATCACTACAAGGTTTACAAGGATAAAGGAACTAAAAGCGAAGCATAAATCTGGGACTAACAACCAAGTGAGATTGATCAAGAGGATCTACTACTCATGAATAAGTTGCCATTTTATGTTTTTCTACCCATCATTTGTGGAATTTAGAAATCTAGAGCAGAGTATAGAATAATAACTTCAATCAGAAAACATAGAACATTATCAGGGTTCAACATAAACTAGCTTTTGAAACCCTTCTTACCCAAAACTTATAAAAGCTCCACATACTAATATTCTCTTATCGTCCTTCAAAAGTCGTGTTAGGTTAATTGAATCTTAAATTAATAAATATTATATTTATCATGTGAAGAACCTGGAGGGTAGGAATCCAGTGACAATTCAAGGCTTTCATTCCACTGGAGCTAGAAAACCAACAGTGGCTGTTCAAACTGTTGTGATGACTTTGTAGTTTCTGCAAGTGGTTGAAAATTGAACTGGGTGAATTGACATGTTTTATAATACTTGGAAACACGTTAAAAAAAATGAAGTGGATAAGGTTGCTTTTTGACCCTTCAGTCCTTGGGTTAGAGGAAAAAATTGGAGCACATTTCATGGTCTCTTTCATAATGGTAATAGGAATTCCAGAGCTAGGTTACTGACTTTACAACAATAGGAAAGTTAATAAATGTGTCCATATAAGCACATCTAAGTAGAGGACGGCCCGTAGATAGAAGAACAAAACTCTCAAAAGTAGTTTTGGATACTTCTTCCATAATATCACCACAGGAATGGAATTAGAATTTAGAAATAAATTGTTGTAAAGCTGTTGAGAAAGCAGTGAAGAGTTTTGCCGTTAATTCAGGCTAAGAAAATTATTCGGATCAATAGACATAATGGAAGGCATGACCAACAGACATTCAAAATGATTTTATTTATTTTTTTTTAAATAATTTTTTATATTGTCTCTAGAGAGACAATAGTTTGCATTATGGACATTTATTTTTTTTTTAAATATTTTTTTATATTGTCTCTAGAGAGACAATAGTTTGAATTATGGACATTTATTTTTTTTAAATAATTTTTTTATTGTCTCTAGAGAGAAAATAGTTTGAATTATGAACATTTATTTATTTTTAAATAATTTTTATATTGTATCTAGAGAGACAATAGTTTGAATTATGGACATTTATTTATTTTTAAATAATTTTTTATATTGTCTCTAGAGAGACAATAGTTTGAATTATGGACATTTATTTTTTTTTAAATAATTTTTTTTATTGTCTCTAGAGAGACAATAGTTTGAATTATGGACATTTGTTTTTTTTTAAATAATTTTTTATATTGTCTCTAAAGAGACAATAGTATGAATTATGGAATTGTCTCTAAAAAGACAAAAATGTAATTGTCTCTAAAGAGACACAAATGAAATTGTCTCTAGAGAGACAAATCAAATTGTCTTTATAAAGACAATAATAATCTGTGTTCTATATTGTCTTTATAGAGACAAATTTTTGAGACATTATATTTTGAGACATCCGCTTAGAGAAAATATTTAAGACAATACACAAGTTTCATTTTGTCTTAAGTTAAGAAATTAATTCAAATATTGTCTTAAATATTGTCTTAAAACCCCCCTACATGTAGTAGTGTCAGGATCCTCCTTCATCTCCTTAGCTTCCAAACCGGGTCCATGCTACTCGCGATGCAGCAGGTTCTCTTGTAGGTGATCCTACAGATCAACAATGTACATATTCTCAGTTCAATAGAGGCTCTTCTTTACTGGCTCAAGCTTCAACGAATTATGATCCTGACACATTTGCATAAGCTTTAGGCCATCCAAATTGGGACGCAACTATGAATGAAGGATATTATTCATTATTGGAAAATGACACATGGGATCTTGTTCCTCTTCCAAAGGGACGAAAACTTGTTAGATGCAAATGGGTTTACAGAACCAAGTTTGGACCAGATGGAAAAGTTGATAAACTTAAAGCTCGTCTTGTTCCTAAGGGTTTTTCACATGTTGAAGGCATTGACAATACTAGAACCTTCTCCCCTGTTGCCAAAATGAACTCTACCCGCCTTTTTATTTCCCATGCTGCCTCTTTCAAATGGGAAGTCCATCAGATGGATGCTAACTTTGCGTTTTTGCATGGGGACTTGCATGAATAAATCTATATGGAACAACCTCCTGGCTTTATACAAATAGACTACAACCTTGTATGTCGGCTTAATAAATCCCTTTATGGTCTCAAGCAAGTCCCTAGGGCTTGGTATGCAAAAATGGATAACTTTCTTTTAGATACTGGCTTTTCTAGGTGTCATTCTAACAATACTATCTACACCAAGAAAGTGGGTGAGTCTCTTATCATTATTGTTCTTTATGTTGATGATCTTATCCTTACTGGTAGTGATCCCAACCTTATAAACCATGTGACGTCTAGCCTTACAAATAAGTTTGAAATGACAGATTTAGGACACTTGCATTATTTTCTTGGTCTTCAAGTCTTGCAATCCAAGGAAGGTATTTCCCTTTCCTAGTCCAAGTATGCCTGTGATCTTCTATGCCACTTTCACATGGAAGACTGTAAGCCAGCCCCTTCTCCCTTTCAGTCTAGAGTCAAACTTTCAGTCACTTGTACTTCCCCTGAAGTTGATGCTACTTTATACCGTCAGCTCGTAGGAAAACTTTTGTATCTGACCCATACCTGTCCTAATCTTTCCTCTGTTGTTGGCCTTATTGCTCGGTTTATGCAAAACCCACATGAAATTCATTGGAAAGTAGTTAAAAGAATACTTCATTATGTTCGAGGTACAGTTCAGTTTGGGATTCATTACAATGTAGAAGAATCTCCTTTATTGGTTGGTTTCACTGATTTTGATTGGGCTGGTGACCCTGATGATCGGAAGTGTACTGCAAGTTATGTCTTCACTCTTGGTTCTGGACCTATTACATGGGTTTGCAAGAAACAAAGTGCCATTTCTCTTTCTTCAGTAGAAGAAGAGTATCGTGGCATCATATAAGCTAGTAAGGAATCCCCGTGGCTTCGTCAGATCCTATTAGAGTTTGGCTTTCAGCAACAACATCCGACTACACTTTGGTGTGATAATCAAAGTGCCATTCAACTATGCAAAGATCCAGTCCAACATCAGTGCAGAAAACGCATTGAACTACACATGCACTTCATCAGAAAGCTCATTCATGACCATGTTCTTGAAGTGCAATATTGTTCAACCGATGATCAAGTTGCAGACATCTTTATAAAGGCTCTCATAGAGACAAAGTTTACTAAACTTTGATTTATGGTTGGAGTTTAGGAAGTTGTCACTAAGGGGGGACAGGCTTTAATGCCTCCTTCCTTCTCCTATTGTGTCATATTTGTACATCCTTCAATCTTATCCCAAGTTGTTCTTAAGGGGTGATGTTAGGATATTCTAACACATAGGAAATAGTTAAGTATAACTTGGTATAATGTAGAGTTAGGTAAAGTGTGTTTCTTTACTATGCACTTTTGTAACTTACAATCCAACGGTCATGATATGTTATAGACATGATGTGATCTGACGATTCATTCTCTTATTGGTATTACTGACACTTGATTCATGGCTTAACACCCAATTGGTCCATGATCTCTATTTAAAGAGCATGGAGGGTCATTTGTAGGGTGATTGTTCATGAGAGAAGCTTATGTAATTTTTCTTTATTTTATTAATAAATTGCATGAAGTGGCTGCGTTGGCTCAGGCTTTGGATTGTTTCCCTCTTTGAGGGTTTTAACCACGTCAAGAATACTGGTGTGTTGATATGTGATCTGTTTGTGAGTGGTGTCCTTTGGTGTTCTATCTGAGGAACTTACCTTGTAAATTCCTACAGGAGACATCCACGCTTGGAGTTTTAAAAGAAGTGTATGGGGTTGGAAATTCATCAACCATCGATGCTGATAATGTCGAGGAGGCTGTTGCGAGGGCTCTGGAAGAATACGAAGATGTTGTTGATGCTACGATGGTTCATGAAGAAGAAGAGATTGAAATGGAGGAACTAAACAAGTCTGTGGGTGAGCCTGTAGGTGATGATGCTAAGACTGGCAGTAGCTGATTGTGTTTGTTTTAATCTCCATTTATGCAATATCATTATATAGAATATGCAGGATTTTTTTGGAGAATATATAGCTATAGTTTTCCCAATAGAATATATGTAAATAATAGGGGTAGCAAGAAGGTCCATACTCAATGTAAGGAGAGGGAAGATGCAGATAGAACAAGTCTAAATTTTGTAAGGGACCTGGCCCATTTCCAGTCATTATAATGAAATGCTATCCATTCCTTTAACAACAAAATATTAAACCCAATATTAATAACTAGAATATTAAACCCTAATGTTTGCATTGTCTCAATGCTACATTGAATAAATTATAATGTAATGTATCATCATGACAACGATTGTGACACTACATAGCTAGATAATGCGATAATGTTTTTAATAGGTTTAATATTTCTTAAAATCTATATCAGTTTCATTAATATTTCTTGGATGATTTATTATTTTTTATTGTTAAAACTTTCAATAATTTCGATATATTTCAACAATATATTCATTGTATTTCTCAATATTTTCAATAGATTTGTCATTAATTTGTTTGCATTTTGGAAGAATTTGTTTAATGTTTTGCATATGATTATATATTTCATCTTTATTTTGGAAATTGAATTATATGATGTAAAGACATAAATGTTTTTCGAAATAAAGTTCTCTTTTCATTTAAAAAAAATAAAATAAAATAATATTACAAACCCAAGGGAATAATAAAAATAATGAATAAACATTATAAACCCAAAAGATTAATATTACAAACTATTAGAATTAATTTTATAAGCCAAAGAGATTAATAAACCTAAGCCATTAATATTATAAACCCAAGGGATTAATAAATGCAATGTATTACTAATATTATAAAGCTAATATATTACTAAAATTATAAACCCAAGGGAGTAATAAACCCTAGGGATTATTAATATTAATAAACCCAAGGTATTATTAATATTATATACCCACGAGATGAATAAACCCAAGGGACTAATATTAAAAACTCTAGGGATTAATAAACCTTAAAAATTAATATTTTAAACCCAAGGGATTATTAATATTATAAACCCAAGGGACCAATAAACCCAATAGTTAAATGTTATAAACCAAAGGGATAAATATTATAAACCCAAGGGATCAATATTAAAAACAAAAGGGATTAATAAACCTTAGGAATTAATATTTTAAACCCAAGGGATTAATAAATTATAAACCCAAGGGACTAATAAATTATAAACCTAAGGGATTAATAAACCCTAGGAATTGTTAATATTATAAGCCTAATGAATTAATAAACCCAAGGAATAAACATTTTAAACTTAAGGGATTAATATTAAACCCTAGGAATAATATTACACTCAATGTTATAAACGAGAATATTAAACCTTAATTTTTCATTGTCATAATGCAACATTGAATAAATTACAACGTAATGTATTATTGTGACACTTCTTGTCACATTGCGGCGATGCTTGTCACACTGCGATACTAGTAATGTATTATTGTGACACTTCTTGTCACATTGCGGCGATGCTTGTCACACTGCGATACTAGACATTGTGATAGTTTGACAACAATTGTGCAACTACAATGTTGGATTGTGTGACAATGTTTTTAATAGCTTTAATATTATATATCATTAATAATATAAACCTAAGGGATTAACAAACTTAGTGATTAATAATATTGGTAAACCTAAGGGATAAATATTATAAACCCAAGGGATTATAAATCCAAGGGTTTATTATTATAAGACAACGGGATTAATATTAAAAACCCAAGAGATTTTTTTTTAAAGAGACAAGTATTGAATTGCATTAACAATCATCTAATTTAAAGACCAAAACCTTTTATATCAAATTCCATTTTTCTCTTTTTGAATTCCAAAATTCCTACACCATTACATTCAAAAACTTCAAAAGACATGCTAATATATTAACAAGGTTTTTCCATATTTCCTCCAAAAAAATCCATTAAAAGCTACATGTCAAAATTGCGCGCACACACATAGAAGTAGAATATTTATTGGTTCTCTTGAGTCGAAATGACCTAGTCTTCCTCGACATTCTCAGCTTGCGGTGTGTCACTTCCCCAGTATTATCGGTACTGGAACTGACTTCCTCATCTTGCTGCATTTCATTTTCCCTGGAGTCTTTAAAGCTTGAACTAGGTTCCTCCAAGACTATTATTTGCTGACCACCATTCCCATTGATTCTTGCAAACTCATGACTTCCATTGAATTCATCGTTCAGCACCATTTCATTTCCGTCCATCCTTCGTTCGAGACTCTCCACCTGAACTGCATCATTTCAGTTGCTAGTTGTAAGCGCTCCAACTTCAACTCCAAAAGATCTAATCGGTGAGAGATCCGCTCATTACTGGCCCTAGATTTAGTCAGTTGCATTTCTGATTGGGTGAAGTAAGCTTGATTAGGAAATTGACTGCCCCTGTGATCCCTACTAAATGAGTGCCAAGCTGATCACCGACCTCTCCCTCTGCGAACTACATTTTCACCTATAAATCCTGCAAATTCCATCCCAATATAATCCCGCAAATACCGTCCCAACACATTGAGAGATTGAACTAATTTACCTTCACTTCCTGGATGCCTTCGTGCTCCTTATATGTCGATGCATTTCCTTTTCCAGGCCTGCCCCAAAGTCTCATCACATTGATGGCATCTGTTTGCCTCCAATCCACTTACATCACATCCATTAGTGGATCAATGTGAAGACTCTACCAAATTATCCTCTGCCCTCTGCCAAATTGATATAACCTTAACAGATTATGGCTTTCAGAGATTTTCACAATAAAAAAAATCAACTCACAACAATTTCATGTCCGGTGCCAACTCCAGACTTATGTAGCCGCTTCAAGTGGCCATGGATACACTTCTTCCCACATTATGTTAACGCATCACCTTTAATGAAATTAACGTGAAATGAGACTAACTTAACTCCACCATTTGTTCACTAATCCCGAGCTTAGTGCTCCTCCAAGTCTTTTTTGTTTCTAATTGCGTTTGCATCATTATGGAAAGGGTTTGAATGGTAATCCTTCCTCATTTATTTTCAAATATCTAGGTTTTAATGGTACTCCCAAATTTTCCATTTGATCAGTGATTTCATTCAAATGTCTTTTGATATAGTAAAAATCAATGGAATCAAATTGACCCATTAGTAATTTAATCTTATGCAAAGCGATGGGAGCGAGGGATTTTCTATTGTACGGCACTTTATCTCTTGTTGAATGGTAATTGTGGAAGCGAGGGATTTTCTATTGTACGGCACTTTATCTCTTGTTGAATGGTAATTGTGGAGTCTCCAAAGATTTTTAATTCTTGTATTCCATTGGCTAATGCTAGTTCCACTCCTTGCCATAATACCTAGCCAATTCCACTCCTTGCCATAATACCATATATTCTGTTTGATTATTGGTCACCACCCTTAAGCGTCAAACATATTTTGTCTTTCTTTCTTGGTTGAGGTGAGAAACAAATCCTCCTACTCTTGCATCCATGAATAAACTTAAGAGATTATTAATATTATAAATTCAATCTATTATTAATATTATAAATTCAATCTATTATTAATATTATAAACCATAGGGATCAATAAACCCAATAGGTTCTTAATATTATACCAGGGATTAATAAACCAAAATGATTATTAATATTATAATCCCAAGGGATTAATATTATAAACTCAAAGGATTAATAAACCCAATGAATTATAAATATTATAAATCTAAGTGATTAATATTATAAACCCAAGGGATTAATAAACCTATGAGATTAGTATTATAAACCCAAGGAATCAATAAATCTAACAGACTAATATTGAAAACACACGGGATTAATAAACCATAAAAATTAATATTCTAAACCCAATGGATTAATAAACCCAAAGGATTATTAATATTATAAATCCAATGGTTTATTATTGTAAACCCAAGGAATTATTAATATTATAAATTCAAGGGTTTAATATTGTAAACCTAAGGAATTAGTAAAACCAAGGGATAAATATTATAAACCGAAGAGATCAACAAACCCAAGGGATCAATATTAAAAACATAAGGGATTAATAAACCCTAGGAATTAATATTTTAAACCTAAGGAATTGATAAACCCATGAGATTATTAATATTATAAACCTAAGGGATTAATAAAACATATGTATTTTTAATATTATAAACCGAAAAGATTAATAAACCCAAAAGATAAACATGATAAACCTAAGGGATCAATAATAAACCCTAGAACTAATAATAAACCCTTGGATTAAACCCAATATCATAAAATAGAATATTAAACCCTAATTTTTCATTACCGCAGTGAAAAATTAAATACATTATAATGTAATGTATCGTTGTGACAATTATTGTGACACTAATTGTTGCATTGCAACGATGCTCATCAAACTGCAATGTTGGACAATGTGATAGTTCAATGATAATTGTGACACTACAATGTTGGACAATGTGACAATGTTTTTAACATGTTTAATATTTCTTAAACCCTATATTACTTTCATTAATATTTCTTGGGTGATTTTATAATTTTTATTGTTACAACTTTCAATAATTTCAATAGATTTCAACAACATATTCATTGTATTTCTCAATAATTTCAATAGATTTTTCATCAATCTGGTTGCATTTTGGAATAATTTGTTTAATGTTTTGCATATGATTATATGTTTCATCTTTATTTTGGAAATTGAGTTATATGATGTAAAGACATAAATATTTTCAAAATAAAGTTCTCATTTTATTTTTATACCCAAAAACCATTATTATAAACCCAATGGATTAATAAATGCAACAGATTATTAATATTATAAACACAACGGGTTACTAATATTATAAACCCAACTCACTAATAAATCGAAGGGATGAATATTATAAACCCAAGGTGTTAATAAACCAATGGGATTATTAATATTATAAACCTAAGTGATTAATAAACCAATGGGATTATTAATATTATAAACCTAAGTGATTAATAAACCCAAGGAATAAACATTATAAACCTAAGAGATTAATATTACAAACCCTTGGGATTAATATTATAAATCCAAGATATCAATAAACCCACGTCGTTAATATTATAAGCCTAAGGTGTTAAAATTGGAAGCTAGGGACGAATTCCACTTTAGGGAAGCTCATATGATGGAGATGATTATTGCATTGGATTCCTCTTTCAGAGAGGTACAATTTTGATGTAAATATCATCTCATTTTGACAAGCTGAAACGGAATTATGAATTTATTTCTCCTATGGAAAAATTGTCAAGGTGAGTTCTAGTCAAATGTAGGCTCATGAAGCCGACAATATGTGTCTTTTCATCCTCAATGAAGTGTATAAATAGGAGGTACCTTTCCCTCATTCAAACATCATCTCATCACAAATTCTTCTCTCCCTTGATTTGGTCGCACAACATTGGAGGCTTCTCTCTTCTTCTTTGCACATGTGGCTGGGCAACTCTCTCTCTACTTTGCATGTGTGACAAGACGCCGAGTTTTTATGGGGAGATCAGGCCGAAATTTTAGAGCGTTGACCAGTGTTGACCAAGGGGAGTTTGACCAGTGTTGACCTTAGCTTTTGGGCCAGAATTTTTATTTTTCTAGGCCGAATTTATTGGCACATAATCGAGGCATTTGGAGTGGTTTGGCTAGCGTTGAATTCAGGATTGAATGCATAAATTGCAGTAGAATTTCTCTCGCCTTTGAGTGTGTTTGACCAAATAATTTGAGTTGATTTGAAGGTTGAATTGAAATGGTGATTGGAGGATATTTTGGGGCATCTTTGACCATCTTTGACTTTCTGGTTAGGGCTGCTTTCACTACTAATGTGGAAGATCTGGTTTGTGCTTATATTTGTACTCTCTCTTTCTGCTGAACTATTAAAGAATAATAAGAAGATTTGATCAAAGGGTTCCCCAATTTGGCCTTTGTCCCTGGCATCCACCACATCTTGTGTCCTCTTGTCTTGGCTTGTCTCATGCATATGATTTTATGTTCTATCTACATTTGCTGTCAATGTTTATAAATTAATGTGATTGCTACTGGATATAATTGGATTTGTCATTGGGTTACTAAAGGAACATTGAAGTAAATTGTCTTGATAATAGAACATACCATTTTTATCTAAATTTAACATGGTATAAGAGCTGAGGTGAAGACAAAGCCCAAGCAAGAGTTAAGCAAAGAAATCACTAAAGGAAGTTGTTGGACAAGGACTTGGAACTAGTCCCAATGAGGACTACATCTTTCTTCAAAATCGAGGACAAGCTCAAGGACAAATCTGACTATCATTCATGGAAAATGATTTTGGATTTGACTATGGAAGAAAATGATTCCATGGACTATGTCAAAGGAAGAATAACCGAGCCTCCTTCAAGTGCATCCATTGTTGTTCAAACCAAGTACAAGAAAGGCGAGACAAAATCTAAGAAGATTATCGTTGATTCTATTCATAAGCATTTGGGTGCATATATTTCTGATTTGGAAACATCTAAGGAGATGTATGAAAGACTGGTTGGGATGTTCAAAGTGAACAATTCAAATCAAATTCTCTTTCTCAATAACAAGTTGAAAGACATCAATATGGATAGAGGATAATCCATCTTATCCTACTTCATGAGGATCACCGAGATCAAGAATGATATTCTATCTTATGGAGAAGTCATTAGTGATCAAGAACTCTCTCTTATTGCACTTGGGGACCTTAGAAGAGATTGGGATGTGTTCAACACTACCATTATTAATAATGACATGATTTCGAGATATGAGGAACTATTGGCTAGATGCACTCAAGAAGAAATAAGGGTAATGGAATGAGACAAGCCCTCAAATGGAAACAATCCTACTTCCTTCTCTATTCATTCTATAATAAGGAACAATGTTGGTCCAAGGAATCAAGGACAAGGTTTCAAGACAAGATTCAAAGAAGGAATAAAAGGAAGGTGCTTCAATTGCAACAAGTTTGGCCACTTCGCTAAAGAGTGTGCTGTTATGAAACCAGCTCACAAAATAGAAGAAAAGATAGAGAAACGACTTCAAAATCAGCCTCTTTAAGGAGGAAACCTCCTTTACATTACGCAAATGTACAATTCTTGGATGATACAAATGAAAAGACCTCCTTTCTATATATAGGAGTCTAAGGGGTCACAATATATTCAAAATCGACATAACAATAATAATGTAAGGGAACAACAATAACAATAGTGGGCTTCTATGGGGCACAATAATAACAATATGGGGACAACATGGGCACAACAATAATAATAACATGCTACAATGAAAATAATAATAAGGGAATACACTAGTATTATAGGGATCTAACGTTGCCCTCTCCTTCAAAAAAGTTTTGTCCTCAAGGTTTGAGTAGTTCTGGATGCTTCTGTATAAAATTATCATCCTCCCATGTGGAATATTCAACGGGTAAGTTCTTCCACTTGATGAGATACTCAAATTGATTGATTTCGTAGTTGTCGATTTCTTATTTCTGTGACTATTTCAGGTTCCAATATGATTTTTCCTTCCTCATCAAGTCCTGGAAATATTATTTGAACTAGTATCTTGTCACCTATAACCTTCTTTAAGCATGAAACATGGAAAACTGGGTGCACTCAAGAAGCTGTAGGGAGCTCCAATTTGTATGCCATAGTACCAATCTTTTGCAACACCTTGTACATACCATAATACTTTGGTGATAATTTATTATCCTTCTTAGCTTGCTTGAGGGACTTTTGTTTGTATGGTTGTAGCCGCAGAAATGCCCAGTCACCTCCATCAAAAATTCTTTCGCTACGATGTTGATCTACCTGTTGTTTCATTCTATTCTATGCCAAAGTGAGGTTATCCTTTAAGAGTTGGAGAACTTTTTGTTGATGATCGATGTGATTTTCCACTACTTGAACCTTAGAATTTTCTCTTAAATATGATGTGATGGATGGTGGATGATATCCATAAAGTACCATAAATGGGGTCATTTTTGCTACAGTATGGAAGGAAAAGTTATACCACCATTCATCCAGAGGCAACCATTTGACCCATTCTATCTGTTTATCAGATACAAAGAAAAGAAGATATCCTTCCAAACATTTGTTCACTATCTCAGTTTGCCCATCATATTGAGGATGATAAGATGAGCTATGAGCTAAGAGTACCCAGATAAGAAAATAATTCTACCCAAAAACTTCCAGTGAAAATGGGATCTCTGTTGCTTACAATAATCTTTGGGTTTCCATGTAGCTTTTGAATTTTTTTTCCATAAATGTACTAGCAACTATACTAGCTTTAAAGGGACGAGATAATGCAAAAAAGTGTGCATAGTTGGTAAGTCTATCAACTACCACCATGATGACACTCTTTCCTTCGGACTTGGGTAAACTTGTGATAATATCCTTTGAAATCTCCTCCCAACGTTGACTTGGAATGGATAAAGGTTGTAATAGACCTGGCATCTTAATTGTTTAAACTTTATTTTGTTGGCAAACCAAACATTCCGCCAAAAACTTTTGAATATCAGATTTAAGGCCATCCAAAAAAAATTCCTTCTTAACCTTGTGGTAAGTTTTTAAAAATCTTGAGTGCCCTCCTAAGGGAGAGGTGTGCAATTCCATAAGAATCTTTTGTTTGAGTTGGAAATTATTAGAGAGGTATACGAGATATTTGTACCATAACGAATCATTTTTCTAGGTAAATTTATCAGATGTATTGGGGTCTTGTTGTAACTTTTGAATGAGTGCCCATGCCTCTTCACCATTCTTCCATTCATCCCTGGCTTCGTTTATCCAAATGGCGCTAAAAAATTCTTCCACATCCTCATCCTTTCTTGAGAGTACATCTGCAACAAAATTTTCCTTCCCTTTTTTGTACATGATTTAAAAGTCATAACCCAACATCTTTGTGACCCATTTTTGCTGCTCTTCTGAAGATAATCTTTGTTCTAAAAAGTATTTAAGACTATCATGATTCGTTTTTACCTTGAAGTGTCTTCCCATTAGGTAAGGTTTCCATTTCTTAAGTTCATGTAGTATTGCCAAAATTTCCTTCTCATAAACAACTTTGTGTAAGTACTTTCCTTTGATTGGACGATTTTCGAAAGCAATGGGTCTTTCTTCTTGCATTAAGGAAGCATCAATTCCATTTCCTGAGGCATCACATTCCACAATAAAGGTTTTTGTGAAGTCTGGCATAACTAAGACTAGTGCTTGGTACATTGCCTCTTTAAGATGTTCAAAAGCTTTCGTTGCTTGTGGAGTCCAAGAAAATGCATCTTTCTTTAGTAATGTTGTCAAAGGTGCTACTATTCTCCCATAATTCTTAACAAACTTGCGATAATACCCTGTCAACTCGAGAAATCCTCGCATATGATTTATGTACGTGGGGATTTTATATTCCTTAATTGCTTTAATTTTTCTAGGGTTTACCTTAACACCTTCATGAGATACAATATGACCAGAATATTCCACCTCTTGTACTCCAAAGAAACATTTGGAGGTTTTTGATATAATTGCTTCTCCTCCAATAGTTTGAGCACTATATCAACATGTTGAAAATGATCCTTCCAAGACTTGCTATAGATTAGTATATCATCAAAAAATACTAACACAAATTTTCTAAGGAAGGGTTTGAAAATAGAATTCATCAAACCTTGAAATGTAGAAGGTGCATTGGTAAGGCCAAACATGAACAAAAATTCATAATGACCCTCATGAGTTCTAAATGTTGTTTTCGGAATGTCTTCAGTCTTCATTCTGATTTGATGATATCCTAAACTAAGGTCCAACTTGGTGAAGTAAATTTCTCCATGTAATTCATCCAATAATTCATCAATGACAGGAATTAGAAATTTATCTTTAATAGTGAGCTTGCTAAGCTCCCTATAATCTGGAAACATGCACCATGATCCATCCTTCTTGTGCACCAATACTACTGGAGTAGAGAAAGAACTTTGACTAGGTTGAATTATACTAGCCTCTAGCATTTCTGCAACCATATGTTCAATTTCACTCTTTTGGGCATAGGGATATATGTAAGGCCTGATGTATGGAGGAAGACTTCCTGGAATCAAATGAATAGCATGATCATGATTATGAATAAGTGGGAGGCCTTTGGGAGTCTCAAATACCTTGGAATGATTGTCTAAGAATTTTTGGAGATTTGGAGAAATAGATGATTTCAACATGGGAACATCTAGCGAACATAATTGTGCAATTACGCCACAATGTTATTTATTTAGAAGCTTTGTCATGCCATTAGAGCTTCTTATCTTTCTCAGTTTCCCTGTGATACCACTTAATTAAGCTTTATTTCCTTCTGAAAAAAATTTCAAGAAAAGTTCTTGAAAATTAAAAGCTATCGTACCCAAAGATTGTAGCCATTGGACTCCTAGTACAACATTAACACCACACATTGGAATGGAAAGCATTGGACTATTCAAAACATATTCTCCCATAGATAGCTTGATATTATGACACTTTCCAGATAAATTTATGGTTCTTCCATTTCCCACCATCACTTGACACTCTGGTGCTGGATATAGGAAGCAATTCAATTCCTTCGCTATCTTACAATGAATAAAATTATGAGTATTGCGAGAATCAATCAACAATATTATATTTTTCTTCTTGATATGTCCTGCTATCTTGATAGTTTGAGGAGTGGTTATTCCAAATAATGCATTACAAGATATGGTGAGATTCATTTCTTTTTTCTCAAGGGTTTGTTCCTCGTGTGTATCCTCTTCTTTTTATGTTTCTTGTTCCTTTTCTTACTCCTCTTCACAATCTATGTAAGATAATTTATTCTCAGCACACTTATGACCTTTAGTGTATTTGATATCACATATGTAACAAAGCCCTTTTTCTCTTTTTTCTTCCAGTTGTTGTGGTTTCAACCTTTTAGGTTGTGGAAGGATAGGAGAAACAACAATTCCATCTTTGTAGTTGTGATTGGCAAGCTTCCTTGTTGCCATAATTTTTATTTCAATTTTTCTTACCAACTTGAATGCCTTCTCCAATGAATTAGGTTCCCAAAGGTGAACCTCATCTTGGATGTTATCATTTAATGTCCCTATGAACACATCAATCTTATGCTCCCCTGGAATATCTTTCACCCTTACCACCATTGAACCTTTTTGTTTGAGATTTATCAATTCGCTAAAAAAGGTGTTGATTTTTGTATCCTCATAATGTGCTATCATTTCTTTCATAAAAATTGACCAAATGACAATTTGTTTACGAGAGAAAAGCCATCAATACCATATAAACTAATTGAGTTCCAAATATAAAATCACAATGCATACCTTTTGTGTGTTTTCCACATTATGGAGATTGAAATATTGCTCCATCTATAGTATCCATGTTCCGGGATACTTTCCATCAAACTTTCTCATATTGATCTTTGGAACATGGTGGTATCCAACGTTAGAGTCTATGAAATCATGACTAAATTTTTTTTGTTCTCATCATGAGTTTCCTCTACTACCTTTTCGCCATTAGGAAGAATTTCTTGTAGCAACTTTCCCAAGCCTCCTTTCAAACCTTCCATGTCTTTCTTCAAATCTTCAATGTTTACTTCTAAACCATCCATCTTAGCTTCCACACTATTCTTTAAACCATCCATCTTAACTTCTACTCTATTCTTTAAACCATCCATCTTAGCTTCCACGCCTTTCTTTAAACCATCCATATTAGCTTTTGTTACTTTATGAGAGTGAAATTTGTTGCACTTGGTCTCGTAATTTTGATATATCATGTTTCTTTTCTTCCTCCTCTTCATGAGTCATGCTAGAATTTTTAGTTTGCTTACTAGGTGTTTCCATTTTCTTTCTTCGGGGCATCAATTAATGATAATTATGCTTCACAATGTCGTTTGAATTCCTTCAAACTAATTTTCAAACCAAACTTATGAAATTTTTTAAAAAGACTACACACCTTTTTTGGCTTTGTAGGAGCTCGATATTGAATCTATTGTATCTATGTAATTTCAAATATCCAAGGTCTGAAATTTCTTCCTGTGGTAGCCCTATGAGTCCTTGTTCCAATCCCGCAAGTCTGATCATGATTGGATTCTCCAAGAAAGAGTTATTATAAATCTCCCATGATGACATGATTATAGACTAGTTCAGTAGAGAGAATTTGTATGAATTTCCATGTGTCAGTGTTTCGACCTTCAGAAATTAAAATGCTACACAGAAAAGTAAAGTCTGTGATATTTCTATACCGTTTTACAAAATTTTAATGTGATGCTCAGAGAGAAAGTTATGACGATTTTCCCCAGGTCACATTTTTTAGATATAATTTGGGATCTTGCAAAAAACCCTAACTTCCTTTGACCATATCTCTGAAAATATAGCGAGACAAGATCTGAAATTTGGGGTTGATGTTCATCGCAATTTTGGCTCAAATGGGTTTTAATTTTAGCTTTCGAAACATCATAGAAACAAATTTATAGTGAAAATTACATGATGTCCTGTTTGAAGAAGCGAACCCCTAGAATCAAAAGCTCTGATACCAATTGTTATGCAACAAGCTCACAAAATAGAAGAAAAGATAGAGAAATGAATTCAAAATTAGCGTCTTCGAGGGGGCAACCTCCTTTACATTACACAAATGAATAATTATTGGATGATACAAATGAAAATACCTCCTTTCTAGATATAGGAGTCTAAGGGGTCACAATATAGTCAAAGCCGAAATAACAATAATAATGTAAGGGCACAACAATAACAATAGTGGGATTATATGGGGCACAATAATAACAATATGGGGACAACATGGGCACAACAATAACAATAAGGGAATGCACTAGTATTATAGCGACCTAACATGTTCTCACAAGAAGGATACTTCAAGAGATGGGGACAACAATAACAACAACAAATTCAAGGGCAATGGAAATCGAAGGAACAATAGGTTCAATAAAAAAGGAAAGAGGAATGATTCTTCTACTCGAAATGGAGGTGGTCATCCTCCCAAGAAGTCGAGAAACTCCAGGTATGATGAAGTAAATGTTGCAAATCAAAATGAATTTTATCTTGTTTCTGTCCTCTCCACTGCCTCTCCTCCGGATACATTGGACCAATGCTTGATTGATAGTGGTGCCTCAAGGCACTTCATTGGGTATAAAGAAGCTCTCTCAAACTTGGTTGAGAAGGAGACAAATATGGAGATAATATTTGGGGATAATTCCACTTATCTTGTGAAAGGAATTGAGACCATTACTCTTGATCCAGACTTATACATGAACACAACAAAATACAAAAATACCCATATACATATAGATGCAACAAAAATAAAACTTCATTTCATTAATATCAAAGAACTGAAATATGCTTACATACAGAAATAAAAATGAACTAGCTCGGGCGATGGTAGCTTATCTCTGAGAAGCGATGTGGCGGCTACATGCCTCTGAGTTGTGTTACAATGAGGCTCAAAGGCCTATTTATTATTGAGAAACAATGGAAAACCATAAACATCCAAAAAACTAACCCTAGGAGATGAAGCACCAAAACTGTGGGCATCGTTTGGGTAAATTGGTATATCAAATTATTGGGGTTGTAACTTTGGCATACGATCTCCATTTGGCTATCATAATACCTCACTTCAAAGATCTCAAAGACAAGGCTGAAAATAAATTGGAACACCTATTTTAGACTTTTCTGATCTCTCAGGTTTCACTAAAAACATTGTTTAGGGCCTCAAAACGGCTCCAAAAGTTTAGGACCCAAAAAAATGCCAAAAACAGTAAACTGTGCTACAATTAAGGAAACTGAAAAACCAAAAGAGATGGTGTTAGGGGTCTAAGTGGAATAGGCGGGTGGCCACCAATATCCACCTAGGTCAGTCCTCCTCCCTTAGTGAGCAATGGTCCCCATTACATTGAGTGCCTCCATGAGATGGGGAAAATTCTACTAAACTTGGTCACAGGTGAGACACTTGCCTTGGTGCAGGAATTGGCTAGCTTTGACAACCTGATACAGTTGGATCTCCTGCTAGCGAGTGTTCTTGATCTGTGTGTCCAGGATCCGATCATTTGTGGCCTATTCCATGTAGTCAAATAGTTTAACTTTGTTGGTGTTAGCTGTTCTGCAAATTATGTCTGATGTGTCCAATAATGGTGGAAAGTATGGTCGAAGGTGGTCCACATTGATCACTTGGTGAAAACCAAGGAATGATGGGATGTTGAGCTCAAAAGAATTGTCTCCTAAAGCCTTAGTAATGCTGTAAGGCCCATCTCAGAGTGGGAAAAGTTTGTGGTGGGGCCCAGCGAGACCCTCCTACAGATGTAACCAAAATTTGTCGCCCACATGAAACTTATGTGGCACCTGATGCTGATCATGATGCTGCTGGTACTTAGCATTCGCTCTGTCCAATATGTCATGGAACTATTGATAGATGTGATGAATGCACTCAATGAAGCTGTTAGCCCTGTTAGCTTTAGACTGGACATGGGACGAATTTGCCTGAGTAGCTGCAAATGGTATGGCCACATCAATGGGACATAGTGGCTAGAATCCCAAACCCACCTCAAAGGGACCTTGGACAGTTGAGCTATGGAGAGCTCCATTGTAGCTGTTCTGGACATAGGGGAGGCTTTCATCCCATGTGTGTGGATGCTTCGAGTTGTACATATGCAAAATGTGTATGATCATCTTGTTGACGACCTCTATTTGGCCATCAGTTTGGGGGTGGAAAGCCTTGGACTAAGTGATCTTGGTATCCAACATTGACCAAAGACTTGACCAAAATGTACTTAGGAACCTGTTGTCCTGATCTGAGATAAAGGGTTGTGGGACCCCAAAATGTACCTACACTTGTTCAAAGAAGATCTTAGTAGTGGGTTCTATCGTGATACTCTTCTTGTCGACTATTAGAATGGCCATCTTAGAGAATCTGTTGACGACCACAAAAGCACAGTCATTTCCATGCTTAGTAGAAGGAAGGCCTGACATGTAATCCATGGAGATGGATTCCCAAGGTTGACTAGGAGTAGGGAAAGGAGTATATAGGCCTTAGTTCTTGATGGTTGGTTTGGAAATGGCGTAGAAATTACAGGATCTGATGTACTTCCCAACATCTTGTCAAAGGTTTGATCAATAAAAATAATTATGTAGCACTGGCACTATTTTCTCTACCCCGAAATGTCCATCGGCTCGATTATAGTGTGCCTCCCAAATCATCTTGGCACACTCGCTTGAAGGAACACATATGTGTCCTAGGTGGCATAATAGTGCATCCTAGAGGTGAAAATTTGGAACTTTCCTACCTTCTAGGAGTGTTTGATATGTGCTTCCGATTTCTGGATCACTCTTGTAAAGATGTTGCCACCTCGTAGTCTCTTGCCCACAAGATTCAAGCACAGTGATCAGTGCCATGACAAGTAGGCGACTGAGGCAGTCTGCAAAACTATTGGTGATTCCCTTCTTGTACTTAATTTTCAAATGGAACTGTTGTAGGTATGTGGAACATTTCTGCAACTTTCCTTGTGTTTGTATGAACTACAAAGGTCAGTGGTCTCTGTGGATGACCGTTTCCTTCCCCAGAATGTAATTCTTCCATTTTTGGTAGGCATGCACAATGGAATACATCTCTTTGTCATAGGTGGGATACTTTTGAACCAATTTTGAAAGTGTCTCACTGTGATATGCCACTAGATGCCCCTGCTGAGTAAGAACCACACCAATAACATAGTCAGAGGCATCTGTCTCGATCTAAAGTGGTTGTTGTAGGTATGGTAATGTGAGCACTGGTGCAGAGCATAGGCAGTTTTTCAACTAAGAAAATACCTTATGTTGAGATTTAGACCAAAATAACTTTTCTTTCACTCCGCCCTTGGTGACTTGAATTAAAGGCCAAGTGATATGAGAGAACCCCAACACAAACCTACAATAGAAATTGGCAAGACCCATAAAGCTGCGGAGCTCTGTTAGAGTGGTTGGGGCTGGCCAATCTCGAATGACTTGTATCTTGGCTGGGTCCACATGAACACCCTTCTCATCAATGATGTACCCCAAATATTGAACCTGAGTCATGCAAAAAGTGCAGTTCTCCAAATTGGCTTACAGCTTGTGTTGTCGCGGGGTTTGAAGGACCAGTCAAATATGGTGGAGGTTCTCTTCCCAACTTTGGCTAAAGATTAATATGTCATCTAAATACACCAACATGAATGCATTGGTGAAGGGTCGCAAAATGTCATCCATCATTCTCATGAAGGTTGCAGGGGCATTCATCAACCTAAAATGCATGACCAACCATTCAAAAAGGCCCTCCTTGGATTTGAAGGTATTCTTCCACACATTGGAGGGTTCGATAGACACTTGGTGATAATCAGACTTCAAGTCAATGTTGTTGAAATATTTGGCCCCCTTGAGCTGATCCAGAAGGTCATCAATCCGTGGGATTGTGTATGTATTCTAGACAATGATCTTGTTTAGTTCCCGATATTCAATACAAAGTCTCCAGGTCCCATCCTTCTTTTGTACCAATACAATCGGGCTCTCACAAGGTGATGATCTTGGTCTGATGTGCCATTTCTGCAACAACTCCTGAATCTATCTCTTGATCTCATCGTTCTCTAGAATAGAACGTTGATAGATTAGTCCATTGGGTAGTGGTGCGCTCGGGGTCAAATCGATGGAGTGATTGACCTGACAGTGTAGAGGTACCCCTGTAGGTGAGGCGAAAATGTTCCTGTACTCCTCCATGACCTTGTCCATATGCTGTTGCTTTACAAAGGAACCCTATTTAGAAGCTGTGGCAACAACCTTCTTCTTTCCCTGAGGGTGAATTATAAGGAAATAAATTTCCTGGCCTAGGAAATGATCTTACTGCATTTCTTTGCAGTGATAAAAGAGATGGTAGTAGGTGGGGATACCTTCGAAATCATATACAACATATTACCCAAAGTAATAATCACGGAGCGAGGTCTAGACTCATATACAACATGCCATTTTGACAAGTATGTTTGTCCTAATAATACATCACAAACTTTAAGAGGAGAAACATCACACAACACCTCATCCGTGAATGGGTTGATGATGTAGGGAAGGTTACACTACTGGCTAACGTAAAGATCTCCTCCTTGGTGAAGCCACCTGATGGTGTACGGTTGTAGATGTGCTGTAATCAATAGGCCCAGCTACTTCGCAACCTCTACTAAAATGAGGTTATTTTGGCTCCCGCTGTTGACAATGAACTGTAGCGGAGAACCCTTCACCCACATTTGTGAGTGGAAGAGGCATTCCCCCTCCTCTGGATCTTCAGGCTCATTCTTCTGGATCTTAATGGTGGCCATGGTGGAATTGGGCTCCACATCAATGATCTTATTCATTTTGTCGTTCCCCTTGTTGGGTTCCAACTCAGAGTCAAAACATGCATCTAATCTGGAAGCCTTCAACTCGACCAATAGTGACTACTTGGCCCGACACTCACTCGTATTGTGAGTGGAGCTATTATGGAACTAACACCATTTTATCATGTCCTTCTTTATCTTCGTGGTATTATTATTTTCTTACAGCTTCGGTGGGTTGTACTGGGTGGCTCTACCTTGGCTTTGTCCTTTGATTTGTGGTTTGGGGGCACCTTTTCCTTGCTTCGGATTCATAGATTCAAAGTCTCACTTCTTCTGTTTAAACTTCTGCTCAATCTTGATAGTATATCGGTATGCCATGCCTAGCAAGCACATGTCTGAGAAATCCATCTCCTCTTGGATGTACATGTGTAGATAGCTGTGGTACTTGAGTACCAAATTCTACTCAAAATCCTTGATACCCAAATTCATACAGAGAGTATGGAAAACATTTGTAAACTCTGAGACATCTTGGTCCCTTCCTTGTCGTAGCATGGTCCACTTTATGTATTTATATTCATAGCTCTTAATAGGCTAATATTGTTACTTGATGGCATATTGGAAAGAATTCCAAGTGGGTGAAGCTAAAAATAATGGGGATTCCCTCTCGTCCTTTTGTTCATAGTAGCTTTCCCACCAGTCTGTGACATGTGGGGCAACTTTGAGAAGTGCAAAAGTAATTTTTTTTTTTTTGGAAAAGTCATGAACTGAAAAATACCCTTCCAACAGATTTAACCATTTATCTATGGTGTCTGCATCTATCTAGCCCTCAAATATGGGAATATTAAAGTTAACTTGTACCTTAAAAGGAATGGCGCTTCTAGAGTGGCTGCTAGATGACGATGTGTCACCTATGGGTAGCCGTCGAAGGATTTGGGAAAATTTATCCATCATCGCGTTCCTCTATTGCTCGAGGGATTACTCAATCAATATTTTTAAAGGATCTCCTGCCCTCTCATCTTTCTTTTCTTCTACCATGGGAGGCCGTCGAGTTTTGCGAGGGTGGTCTTCAATCAGATTGAGCCCTAACTCCTTATACCTTGACCTTGTTGGGGACATGCAAAGAAAAATAGAGAAAGAGCATAACACTCTAATACCACTGATCTAGACTTATGCAAGAACATAACAAAATATATAAATACCCATATATACAAAGATGCAACAGAAATAAAACTTCATTTCATTAATATCAAAGAACTGAAATTTGCTTACATACAAAAATAAAAATGAACCAGCTCGGGAAATGGTAGCTTATCTCTAAGAAGAGATGTGGCGGCTACATGCCTTTGAACTACGTTACAATGAGGCTCAATGTCCTATTTATTATTAATAAACAATGGAAAACCCTAAACATAAAAAAACTAACCCTTGGAGATGAAGTGCCAAAACTATGGGCCCATTTGGGTAAATTGATACATCAAATTCTTGGGGTCATAACTTTGGCGTATGATCTTCATTTGGTTATCATAATACCCCATTTCAAATATCTCAAAGTCAACGTAGAAAAAAAACTAGGAAGTTGATTTTAAAGTGTACTAGTTTCTCTGTTTTCCCTAAAATGTCGTTTAGGGCCTCAAAATGGCTCCAGAAGTTTAGGATTTGAAAAATTGCCAAAAATAGTAAACTGTGCTACAATTAAGGAAACTAAAAAACTGAAAGAGACAGTGTTCTGTAATGTCTGATGTGTCTAGTAATGGTGGAAAGTATGGTTGAAGGTGGTCCACATTGAACACTCGATGTAGGCCAAGGAATGGTGGGATGCTGAGCTCGAAAACATTGGCCCCTACAGCCTTAGTGATGGTTTAAGGCCCATATCGAAGTGGGCAAAGTTTGCGGTGGGGCCTAGCGAGGCGCTCCTTCTACAGATGTAACCAAACTTTGTTGCCCATCTAGAACTTGTGTGGCACCTGGTGTTGATCATGACACTGCTTGTACTTAGCATTGGATTTGTCTAATATGTCATGGACCTACTGGAAGATGTGATGAATGCACTCAATGAATTTGTTATTCCTGTTAGATTCATACTAGGCATGAGTTGAATCTGCCTGAGTAGATGCAAATGGTATGGCCACATAAATGGGACATAGTGGCTGGAGTACCAACCCCCCCTGAAAGGGGCTGTGGTCAGTTGATATATGGAAAGCTCTATTGTAGATGTGTTGGACACAGGGGAGGTTTTCATCCCATGTGCGTGGATGCTTCAAGTTGTACATACGCAAAATGTGTATGATCATCTTGTTGACGACCTTTATTTGGCCATCAGTTTGGGGGTGGAAAGATGTGGACTTAGTGAGCTTGGTATCCAATATTGACGAAAGAATTAACCAAAATGTAGTTAGGAAACTGTTGTCCTGATCTGAGATAATGGATCGTGGGATCCCAAAAAGTACCCACACTCGTTCAAACAAGAGCTTAGCAGTGGGTTCTTCCATGATACTCTTCTTGTAGGTCACCAGAATGGCCATCTTAGAGGATTTGTCAACGACCATGAAAACACATTCGTTGCCATGCTTAATAGAAGGAAGGCTCGACGTGTAATCCATGGAGATAGATTCCCAAGGTCGAATAGGAGTAGGCGGAGGAGTATATTGGCCTTGCTTCTTGATGGTCGACTTGGCAATGACGCAGGTGTTAGTGCCTAGATTTACCTCAGGCTGAGAAAGGTAGGATCTAGGGCCAACATTAAACCACGCTTAACCTGGTAGCTAGCCCTACCAGGTCAAGAGAGGGCTCTCTCCTGGTCAATCTCAGCAAGGATATGATCAATAAGGGCTTGGGATGAATGATATGCTAACTGATTTTAGGCTAGGTATGTGTGTAAAAGATATTGATTGAATGAAATGATGTTTTTGTTGGCTCTAATGGAAAGGCAGATCTTGGGTGCAGGGAATGAGGCTCAGTCTTGCAGATATCTGAATGAGGCAAGGTAGGCAACTGATTTTGGCACTTCAAATCAAATGAGGTGGAGGGATTAGATAGAGGACGAGTTGAAGAGGGCAAGAGAAGCCATGGATCCTCTCCAAACAGTTGAAAACATTAAGAAACTAAAGAAAACCTCAAGTAGAGCACTACACTTTCAATGGATTGTACTTTCACTCTTGTTTGATTTAGCTAAGAAGAAATATGAGAGAATATTACATACATAAAACATAAATAAATTCACAAATACATAAGAAAGCACTGTACCAAAACAAATGCCACAAGGATCCCAAAGAGTGCTGCAAACCCTGGTATCAATTCCTTAGCCAAAATGTTGATATGAATGTACAATGAAGCTCCTTACTTTCTCAAGAGTCAAACCTTCTAGCAAAATCCAACCCATACACTATAAAATTCATAAAATATAGACATTTGTTCATCCTTGTACTAAGAGATTGAGCTCAACCATTTTCTTCAAAATAGAATTAGTTACATTAAACTTGGGCCGAATTTCTGAAAATATGTGTTGAAGATGAACTTGTATCTCTTAAACCATAGCACCTGTTACAAAAATGAAAGAGGTTTTTGTAGATAAGGTCATGTTGGAGAAAAAAACATCTCACGTTTTGGAAATTCATTTCCAGTTTCTCGAAATATATTCCACAAAATCATCTCTAAAACAGAAAATCATTAAAAACTTAAATCTGTGAAAATGAGCTGTAAAGATCTAGTCACATATCCCAATTCATGACACCTATGAATAAAATGAAAGAATTTTTTGTTATATGTATCATTCTTAACAAAAACCTCTTTGTGTTTCTCAAAATTACTTTCCATCTGTTGTAAAATGGCCCCACACTAAAATGACTAAAACAATAAAAAATATGAAAATTTTTCTTTGTTTAAATGTAGGCTCCAAATATCACTGTATATCTCCCACATAGTAGCACCTGTGCATAAACTGAAGGAATTTATCGTTATCTGATATGTGATGAACAAAAACCTCTTTCACTTTTGAAAAATTCCTTACCATTCTTTCAGAAACTGATTTTGTACTAAACTTGTCATTGTGTGCAGCAACTGACCTCAAAACATGCATAACCAAGAATCACTCATTCATTTCGATCATATCTTCTAATCCAGAAGCCGGTTATGGGAGTGTGATATACCGTTGGAAATATTTTTCTGAGATTCTTCTGATGGACACACTTGTGACATGTTTTGTGCTGAACATCATGTGTAAAACATCTAACAAACCAGACATAGTAAGAGCTCATTTTGATCCCTGGTGATAGGCTGCAAAGACTGGAACTAATAGCAGGCAGTTTAGAATTTGATGTACTTCCCAACATCCTGTCGAAGGTTCAGCTAATTCAAATAATTCTATAGTATTTCCACTATTTTCTCTACCCTGAAATATCAAGCAAGCTGACTGTAGTGCACCTCCCAAATCATTTTGGCACACTCACTTGAAGGAATGCATATATGTCCTTGGTGGCATAACAATGCATCTTATAGGTGAAAATTTGGAACTTGCTTACCTTTCAAGAGTGTCTGGTATGTGCTGCTGAATTCTAGATCGCTCTTGTAAACATGCGACCACCTTGCAGTCTCGTGCCCACAAGAGTCCAGCATAGTGGTTAGTGCCATGACCAGTGGTCGGCCGAGGCAGTCTGCAACATTTTTTGTGCTTCCCTTCTTGTACTTAATGTTCAAATGGAACTGTTGTAGGTATATGGAACACTTCTGATGGTGATCATTCTGAAACTTTCCTCGTGTTTGTATGAACTACAGGGGTCGGCGGTCTGTGTGGATGACCGTTTCCTTTCCCAGAATGTAATGCTTCTATTGTCAGCAGGCTTGCATAATGGAATACATCTCTAATGGAATACATCTCTTTTTCATAGGTGGGATACTTTCAGACTGTGTTCGAAAGTGTCTCATTGTGATATGCCACTAGATGCCCTTGCTGATTAAGAATCACACCAATATCATAGTCGGAGGCATCTGTCTCGATCTCAAATGGTTATTGCAGGTCTGGTAATGTGAGCACTGGTGCAGAAAAAAGATGATGTTTCAACTCAGAAAATAGATTCTATTGGGATTCAGACCAAAAGAACTTTGCTTGTGCTTTGCCCTTAGTGACTTGACTTAAAGGCCAAGTGATATGTAAAAACCCCAAGACGAACCTGTGATAGAAATTGGGAAGACCCAAAAAGCTGCGGAGCCTTGTTAGAGTGGTTGGGGCTGACCAATCCTGAATGACTTGTATCTTAGTTGGGTCCACATGCACACCCTTCTCATCAATGATGTACCCTATATATTGAACCTGGGTCATGCCAAAAGTGCATTTCTCCAAATTGGCACACAAATTTTGTTGTCGCAGGGTTTGAAGGACCTGTCAAATATTGTGGAGGTTCTCTTCCCAACTTTGGCTGAAGATCAAGATGTCATCTAAATACACCAATACGAATGAATTGGTGAAGGGTCTCAAGATGTTTTCCATCAATCTCATGAAGGTTGTGGGGGCATTCGTCAACCCAAAAGGCATGATGAACTATTCAAAAAAGCCCTCCTTGGATTTGAAGGCAGTCTTCCACACATCGAAGGGTTTGATAGGCACTTGGTGATAACTAGACTTCAAGTCAATCTTGCTGAAATATTTAGCCCCCTTGAGCTAATCCAAAAGGTCATCAATCCATGGGATTGGGTACCTATTTTGGATAGTGATCTTGTTCAATGCCAGATAGTCAATATACAGTCTCTAGGTCTTGTCCTTCTTTTGTACCAATATAATCGAGCTCCCATAGGGTGATGAGCTTGGCCTGATGTGCCCTTTCTACAATAGATCTTGAATATACTTCTTGATCTTATCGTTCTCTAGAATAGTGCATCAATGGATTGGTCCATTGGGTAGCGGCACGCCCGAGGTTGACCTAACAGTGCAGAGATACCCTAGAAGGTGAGGGAAAATGTCCCTATACTCCTGTATGTTGCACCGGGCATTGCCAGGGGGTCACAGGGGGGGTGGCTGCCCCCTTGTTGGGTTGTATGTAGGGGGCTGTAGACCCCCTACATGGGGTTTGCGGCATCGCCCTGGGAATTTTTTTTTAGACCATGTATTAGTTGGATTGACCTACCTATGGTTTTGTGCATGTATTTTGTAGATGGTTTTCTATCCATGGTATTTTTTAGATCTGGTTAAGGGAAATACAATTATGTTCTAATCCAAGGTTAGGATTGGGGTTTATGGATGCTTTGGCATGTATATATATGTTTTGTAACATTGAAAGAAATATAATGAAAAATCAATTTGGTAGTCCCAGTTTTGGGATCCAGGGGAAAATATCTATGTATATCCGTTTTATGTTTTATGCTCTTGCCATTGTTTATTTTTGTTTTTAGAATTCGTATGCAGGTAATTTATGTGCGAGATTAAAACCTACATTTGGTATTAGCTATTTTTTAGCTTCAAGGGGATGCCTTTGTTGTTGAGGGGTTTTTCTCGGGCCTATGGTAGACTTTGTTCATTTGGATATCTTCGGGATCGATTCTTGTGGTGAAAGAAGATGGAAAGCAGTGGAAAGATAGAGATTGAGAAATTTAATGGTTAGAGCTTTGAGTTGTGGAAAATCAATATAGAGGATCTGTTGGTGGATGAAGATCAATGGATCGCAATATAAAACAACAACAATGTCAACTGAAGACTGGGCAAAGTTGGATCAGAAGGAAAAGAGCACAATTTGATTGTGTGTGTAAGATTTAGTATTGCTGAATGTATCAAGGTAAGCTTTAGCGAAGGCTTTGTGGGACAAGTTAGGGACTTTGTACCAATCTTATTCTCTGGTGAATAAACTATTCCTATGGAAAACATTGTATAACCTGAGGGTGAAATATGGGGACTCGATGACAAAGCATTCGAACATATTTAATACTATGGTAAGCTAGTTATTATTTGTTGATATTAAAATTTCAAATGAAGATAAGTGCATATGTTTTTTGTGTTCTCTACCAGATTCTTGGGAGAGTCTGGTTGGTGCAATAGGTAGAAATGCAATTGCCTTGCAATTTGTTGAAATAGTCTCATCCTTACTGTCAAAGTAGATGTGACAAAAAAATATGGAGGGCCATAATGCTGATGCCTTGTCTATACGAGGACAGTCATAGAATAGAAACAAAAATAAGTCCTCGAGTGGGAGATCTAAATCTAAAGGGAGATTCAAATATCCAGGAAAACTTGTAAAGGTGTGTTACAAATACGGAAAGGAGGGGAACTTCAAAAGGGACTATAAATCTAAAGCTCCTGAGAAAGGAAAGGGATCTGATGATGCTCCTTCTGTAGAGGTGAAAACCACCTCAGATGAAGGTGGGGATGTGTGCTTGGATTCTTCTTCAAGTACACATGTAGATCATGAGGCATGGTTGATTGACTTAGAAGCATCCTTTCACTTCACTTCCCATAGAGAGTGGTTTTGCAAGTATGAGAAATATGATGGTGGTGATGTCTTCTTAGGGGATGGTAGGAAGACTAGAATCATTAGTCGTAGAAAAGTCAAGTTGAAGTTGCAAGGTGGAAGGATTAGAACACTTCCGGGTGTTCTGCATATTCTTGAACTGGCTAGAAATATGGTTTCTGTAAGCAAGCTGGGTGATGCAGGTGTAAAAATAGTGTTCGAGAAAGATACCTGCAAGATGGTTTGGGGAGCACTGGTATTGATGTGGGGAGTTTGGATTGGAACTCTATACAAGATTCAAGGTAGCACTATTATAGATGGGTGCAATAGTTCTATGGTTCCTGAAAATGGAGCAGAAAATCTAGTGGTCTCTGGAGAAAAGACCATGTTATGGCATCAAAGGCTTGGACATATTGGACAGAAGGGCCTTCAAATACTTCATGGTAATGGTATGATAGAAGGTATGTCTATTTTCTCTCTGGATTTTGATTTCAGTGAAAATTGTGTATATGGGAACTTAGAATCGGGTGAGTTTTCCTTCTGGTGCTAAGAGGGAAAAATGAATATTAGAGCTTGTGCACGGTGATGTTTTTGGACCCGTGTCGGTTCCATCACTGGGAAAGTCCATGTACTATGTATCATTTATAGATGATTTCTTAAGGAATACATGGATATATTTATTCAGGAAGAAATATGAAGTCTTTAACATGTTTAAATAATTTAAGGCTCTGGTGGAAAACTAGATAGAGAAGAAGATAAAGGTGCTGAGGATAGATAATGGTGGAGAGTTTTGCAAGAGGGAATTTGAAGATTTCTATAAGAAGCGTGGTATAGCATGACATAAGACCACCCCATACACAACTTAGAAAAATGGAGTTGTAGAAAGAATGAACATGATGTTGATGGAAAAGGAAAGAATCATGCTTAGTGGTGTCGGGTTAGGACAAGAATTCTGGGTAGAGGCAATGGAGATTGCATGTTACCTGGTCAACAAATCACCTTCATCAGCATTGGAGGATAAGACTCCATAAGAGGTATGGATTGGTAAGAAACTTTCTCTTTCACATCTAAGGGTATTTGGATGTGATGCATATGTACATGTTCCAAAGGAGAAAAGAACAAATTTGGATAGTAAATCTGAAAGGTTCATATTTATTGGGTATAAGGATGGTTTAAAAGGTTATAATATTTGGAACCCAGAAACAAGGAAGGTTGTGTACATCTAAGATGTGGTGTTTAGAGAGGTGAAATATGTTATTAAACATGAAGTCCTACCAAAGTAACATGAGAAGATAGAGTTTGAGCTAAAGGAGGAGGAATCAGACTCTACAACAGAAGAGGAATCAGAAGATGAAGAGCCACAAACTCCAGATGTGAGAAGATTAGTTCGAGAAAGAAGGTAGCCAGGAAGATATAGTCCATCTGCTTTCTGTTCAAATTTTTCTTTATCTATTAATGATGATGATCCCAGAACTGTGAGGGAAGTAGTAGATTCAGAGGATGGAAAACTCTGGAAAGAGGCCATGGTTGATGAAATGGCATCTTTGCACAAAAATGAGGCTTGGCATCTAGTGGAGTTACTGGATGGAAGGAAACCCATTGGAAACAAATGGGTGTTTAAGAAGAAGATGAATGTAGAAGGCAAGGTGGAGAAATGCAAAGCTTAGTTGGTAGCAAAAGGTTATTCCCAGGTGCTGGGAATTGATTTTGGTGATATTTTTTCTCCTTTTGCCAAGGTAACTTCTATTAGATTACTTTTATCTATTGCCGATGCTTTTTATTTTGAGGTAGAATAGATGGATGTGAAGACAACATTTATTCATGGGGATATGGAAGAAGAGATCTACATGAAGCAACGTGAAGGCTTTGCGGTGAAGGGTAAGAAAGAATTGGTATGCAAGTTAAAAAAAGTCTCTGTATGGGTTAAAACAATCACCAAGGATGTGGTATCAGAATTTTGAACATTTATTTGGGAACTTGGCTTCACCAGAAGAAAAACAGATCACTGTGTGTATTTTAAATTAATTGGTGACCATGTTATTTATCTGGTCTTGTATGTGGATGATATGTTGCTGGTTGGAAATGAAAAATAAATTATCTAAGATTTGAAGACCCAATTGTCCTCCAAATTCAACATGAAAGATATTACTGTTGCAAACTATATTTTGGGAATGGAAATTAAATGAGATCAGGAAAAGAGGAAGATATGGTTAAACCAGAGGAAGTATGTCGAGACAATACTGCAAGGTTTAATATGCAGGATAGTAAAGTGGTGAATGTTCCTATTGCTATTGGTCTAAAGTTATCTGCTGAACAGTGTCCCAAGACACAAGAAGAGGAAGAGGACATGTCCCTGTGTTCCATATGCAAGTGAAATTGGTAGCCTGATGTATGTAATGGTATGTACTAGACCAGACATTGCACATGTAGTGGGAGTATTGAGCAGGTTTATGTCAAAACCAGGGAAGGAGAATTGGACAACAATGAAGTTGGTTTTCAGGTATTTGCATGGCACTAGTGATTATGGTTTGTGCTGCCAAGGAAGACTAGGATTGGATAGAGTTTTGGACATCCGTGGCTTTGTTGATGCAGACTAGGCTGGAGATTTGGATCAGAGAAGATCTACAAGTGGGTATGTGTTTAACCTATTTGGAGGTGTAGTTAGTTGGATGAGTAAGAGACAATTTGTAGTGGAACTTTCAACTACAAAGGCAGAATACATGACAACCACTCATGCAAGCAAGGAAGTAGGTTGGTTGCAGATATTATGTTCAAGTATGAGGTTACTAAAGCGAGCTATAAGGATAGATTGTGACAGCCAAAGTGCAAATTTCTTAGCAAAGAACCCTGCTTATCATTCAAAGACAAAGCACATTGATGTTTAGTATCACTTTGTGAGGGATATGGTTGAGGAAAAAAGGGTGTTGCTGGTAAAGGTGGACACTTTGAAGAATATTGCAGATGCATTGACAAAGTTTATGAGTATTGAGAAGTTCTCTTGGTGTAGAGAAACAATGGGCATTGTAGGGCTAGATCAATGAGTAAGCTCTCTTGTGGCCCCCTGTGGAAAGAAAACAACAAGTGGGAGAATGTTGGGTTGTGTTATATTCCTTCCACGACTACCCCACGCCCGGGGGGGGGGGGGGAGAGGGGCTCACAGTGGGGGTGGGAGCCCCCCCTGTATGTTGAGATGGGTGATGCCAGTGGGTCACAAGGGGTGTGACTGCCCCCTTACACGGGCTTCGGGGCAACTCCTTGGGGAACTATTTTTGGACTCTATATTAGGTGGGTGGACCTACCTATGGTTTTGTGCATCGATTTTTCACATGGTTTTGGGCATGATGGTTTTCTGTTCATGGTATTTTGTAGATCCAGTCAAGGGAACTATGGTTATGTTGTAATCCAGGGTTAATGGATTGGGGTTTATGGATTCTTCGACATGTATATATATGTATTGTAACATTGAAAGGAATATAATGAAAAATCAATCTAGTAGTCTCAGTTTTGGGATCCAGGGGAAAATCTCTTTGTATATCTGTTTTATGTTTTATGCTCTCGCCATTGTTTATTTTTTATTTTTAGATTTCGTATGCAAGTAATTTCTGTATGGGGTTAAAAATTTTATCCATGACCTTGTCCATCTACTATTGTTTTTCATACCTAGGGAAAAATGCAAATGACCCTCTGGCTTGCCAGGGGGCCGATTCTCATAATCTCCCTCGTAGCCTACCGGGGGCTGATTTTAGATATTGAAACCTATTTAAAAAAGATCATAAAGAATTTTAAAACATAACCTTTAAAAAACAAAAGAAAAATTAAAAAATGATTGACAAGGTATTTGTCTAATTTCATGAAATACAAGGATTTTCTCTCTATTAGATCTATAGGTAGATTGTGGGGATTCAACTTGGCATGGAGGAAACACTCGATGAGGCTAAATAGCTCTATGATTCCTAACATGAGAATTAGAGTATATATTTCCTCCTTGTAGTTAGGTCAATTATTTTCTAAGTGAAGATTTATTAACCATATGAAAATAGGGTGGTTTACTAGGAAGATGTGGTTGCAATGTTTCTTTGAGATGAAAATATCTTATCTTAGGAGGGGATTTAAAATTTAACTTATGAAGCTCTAAAATATGGTGAAACACACTTAGGGTCAGATCCACTAGTAGACATTTTTATAGATAATATGTATGGTATCTATGATAAGTAGATGTATAACTTTATAAAATTACACCCACAAGGGGGAATCAAAGTGTAGGGATATTAAGCCACACAAATGTTAGATTGCTTTTAATTTTAGAAGATTTGGTTTGATTCCCTTATAGGGTTGGTGTTAGAATTCACTATAAAGGGGAAAAATATCATATACCCATGTTCACTCAATTTGCAAGAGAATTCCATGAGCCCCTTAAGTAATTTTAAGTTTAATCCTTGGTTAGAGGATGAGGGTTTTTAAATTTGGTTAAAAGGAATCGAATTTTTTTTATGCTTTTATATATAACTAATTAGTATTTAATTGAACTAAAAACCTCAAACATGTAAAGGGAGTAGTGTCCTAATAGGATCATATGACAAGTGGTTTGGATGAGAATGATTTGGTTTCTTTAGAACACAACATTTCTAAAACCTAATATTGAGAAGCTACAAAAAGATTAGATGGGACTCGAAAAGGAAACTTGTAGGTACTAGAGTAAAAACAAAGGAATATTATTGCATATACAAAGGATTTTTGTACATTGAAAATAATATATCTATTGATATTATAAGGATATGATAATATACACTTTTTATTGATAAATGGCAACAAGAAATTCCATTTTAATTTGTCTTTGAATTAAATTGAGAATTAAAATCAAATTCTATTCTCACAGAAACTTGTAAATAGTTAATTAAGCTTAATTAACTTAATTAGCTTAGGAATTTCGACTTGGAAATTTATATGAAGTCATGTTTATGTTCTCCCTAAGTTTTAGGGGTCCAGTGTGAGTTTAATTGTGAGTTTTAATTAGATCACTCAATTTACTGAGTTGTGTTCAATTAAATTAGTTCCAAACTGTTTGAGGAACTAATAGAGTTAACAGTCAGTTGGTGCACTAGTGCATCCACAAGTGCACTCTAGTTAACTGAAGATTCTCTCATCAGAAACTCATGCATGTCGATTCTAAGAAAGACCCAGTTGAGACTAGAGTGCAGGGACAATGTACTATCAATTGTATGATTTACTGAATTGTATAGATCATGCATGCAATTAGAGAAGGGCCTATGTTTGGATTGTGTATTTTTGGAAGCATGAATTCCCTTTAAATATATGAAATTCATCTTAGGAATTATGCAAGAGATTAGGGGCTTGGAGAGCTACTGAATAGGCTAAGGATTTGGCTTCAACTAGCTTGTGAGCTAAGAGAGTTGAGCATACTTGTGCAGAATTGTTCTAGTGAGAACAAGATTTGTATCTTCACTCATATTTATGATATATGCAATATAGATAGTAGAGTTTTGAGTAGTGGATTTCCCCATATACATCTTGTGTTATGTGCCATTGATTTATCTTCTTATTGTTCATATTGTTTTCATCGATCTATTGGCTTCTGCTAGTTGAAAGTAGAAGTAGATTCTTGTTTTGTAATTTAGTAAATTACATGAGCCTGTGAATATAGAAGATTTTATACATGGTATCGTAGTTGAGAACAATATTGTTGACTTGTTGGGGCTTGACCTAGGTTTAGAGGTGATTTAGCCAAACAAATCTCGGCACTACTGGCCCTTTTGGCAACAGTTCGCGGAGCATGGACTGAGGTCTCACCTAAAGTAGTATGGGAGGGTGCTAGAACGAGGTTTCCATGCCCTGGAGATGTCTGATGAGTTCAAGTGGTCCGCGGTTTGACCCTGTGCACACGTCGCTATGCGCACTTACTCGTACCTTGCAGCCTGAGATGCTGCCTTCGCATAGTCCTATTCAGGGGGTGAATGATGTTATTACCCAAGACCTTACTAATATTTCACTGTTAGTTGATTAACTTAGCTTACTTGCATGTGTAAAGTATACTTAGCAATATAAATCATTTATACAAGTGTGCACAGTAAATAAACAATATATTTGCAATTGATATCAAACATGTAATAACTCAAGAACATATACACAGAATTTGGATAAAACTTCTTTTATTATTCTCTTCTCTGGTTACAGACTCGACTCCGCCCTGCGCACTCAACTACAGGGGTCCACGCACTTAGCTGTGAACAACTAGGCCTCTACGCACTCAGCTACAGAGCCTTTTTCCTACTCTACGACCTAAGACACACTTAGACACTTGCTCTGTGCTTCTACTTCTCTACCTCATACTTCACTCTAACTAACTATCTTTTACACTTAGAGCCTCGCTCTATTTATACAATCCCATGGTCCACGGACCATGGGTAGGCCAACATTACATTACAAACTAGGTCAGACAACCCTATGACTCTAACATACTTTTGCGCCTGTAATTTGCGGGGCTTTACAACGTTATTCGGTCAAAACATGGGCTTTGAGCCCCAAAACATACTTCGGGGGGGGATTCCATGCCCAACAGGCCCCCAACATAAACACCATGACTCGCCCTTGAGTCACTCTGTTAGTGTGGTGATCTTGGCATGGAGCTCCTCCAACTATCCTCGAACTGTGCTGATGTCGGTAGTGCACTGAGTCACTGTTTGTTGAATTTGTTGCATCCTCTATTTTGAGACCTCTGTGTCTGAATTGTTTCCTTAAATCTGTATCAACATCCGCTGCGTATGTTTATAGTCCTGCGCCTTTGTTCGGATCCTCGAAGCATGAAGACTATGCTTCGGCTAGCTAGTTAGATAGCCAACCCACCCATGTAGGGTTTCAAGCAGCTGCAATTTACTTTTCCTAGGAAGGGTTCTCCATTTAGTTTGACTAGTTGAATCACGCCTCTGTCTGTGACCTCCTTAACCACGTATGGTCCCAACCAATGCATTCTGAATTTTCCCAGAAATTTTTCAAACTTATTGTCATACAACAACACTAAGTCATTTACCTTGAAGGTGTGCAACTTGATATGGCGCTCGTGCCTTGCTTTTTCACACTGCTTTTGTACCTGTTGATGAAACCTAGCCAAGAACTGTTCTTCCTTAAGTTCTTCCAATTGCATGAGCCTTTCCTCCAGAGCTTCGCAGTTTGTCATCCCTATGATCACTGCTATGCGCAGACTAGGTATGATATATTCCATCAGCATGACAGCATCCACGCCATAAACTAACCGGAAATGTGTTTGTCCTGTTCGTTTCTTGCACATTGTCATGTAAGCCCATAGAACTGCAGGTACATGTGGGTCCCAATTGCTTCGCTGCGCATTGCACACTTTGGTCAGTGCAGTCTCCCGTATTTTGTTGAAGGCTTATACAGTCCCATTGGCTTGTGGGTCGTATGGTGTACTTTTCTGATGATACACCTGGAATTCTTCTGTGAGCGCACTAATGGTTTCATTTAGGAAATGTGTTTGCGATCACTCATTAAGATCCTCGAACAACCAAAGCGGGTCAACACATTTTCGAACAAAAAATTTGTAGCCATAGCGGCCGTGCAATCTTTGATCGGCTGCGCTTACGCCCATTGTGTCAGGTACTATGTTGTAGTGATGATGTAGTGCGTGCTCGTCTTTCCCTGAGGTTTGATAGGTCCCATAAAGTCAATTGCCATTTCTCGAACGGTTGTAGTGTCATTTATGGATTCAACAACATCTCGTCCCTTCGTGATGGTTTTCTGGTCCTTTGACATATATTACATGACTTATAATATGATTTTGAATCCTGGTGAAGGGTTGGCCACCATAACCATGCGTGAAGAATATTTTGTTTGGTTGCACATCCTGCATAGTGTCCTCTTGTAGTACCCCCATGTGCTTTTGCGAGGATCTAACTTCATTCAAATTCAGGTACGTATCTTTGCAATATCTCATCATTTCTCATTTTTTATAGGTGCCCCGCAATGACAGAAAAATACGCCGCGCACACCACCAATTCCTTCTTCTATTGGACAAAGTATTCCTTCAGCGTAGTCCCTGTTGTCAGAAAATGGAGTATATCTTCAAAGTTCTCATTCGCGACGTGCACCGCAAAGAGCTGTGCATCAGGTAATCCTTCCTCCAAACTAGTAGGTTCCTCGCCTGTCTCAATACGTGACAAGTGATCCGGTCGTACGTTCAGGCGTCTAGTTTTGACCACGACCTCAAAGTCATATTCTTGAAATAATAGGAGCCACCTGCATATGCGCCCCCCCAACACAGGCTTATTGACCAAGTATTTTAGTGCGGAATGGTTTGTATACATCTTGAAATGTCCTCCTAGCAAATAGTGTCAATATTTTTGGAGCGCATACACCATCACTAACCCCTCGCGCTCAGTTGTGGAATAGTTTTTCTCAGCTTTAGACAATCTACAACTTGAAAACTCGATAGGGTGGTCAGGGCCCTTACTACCCTCTTGTGTAAGCACTGCTCCCAACGTGATACACGACACATCAAGATGGACATGAAACTCCACATCCCATTTTGGGAAGACTAGGATTGGAGCAGAGGCCAATTTCCCCTTTAGGACATCCAAGCTCTGCATGCAATCATCATTCCAGCAGAATGTGAAATATTTTTTCAATAGTTTCTCCATTGGCGCGGTGATTTGGGCATAACTTTTGATGAACTTCCTGTAGTATCCTGTGTGTCTCAAGGTAGCGCGCAACTATTTAACACTTCATGGTGCTTCCAAATTTATAATCACTCAATCTTCGTAGGGTCCAACATCAGTCCTTGTTTGTAGACCACATGTCCCAATATGTTCCCAAAGGGAACGAGGAATGTGCACTTCTTAAGGTTTAGTGCAATCTGGTGTCATCGACAAGTATCTAGAATCAAGTGTAAGCTTGCTACATGGTGTCTAACTAATTTGAAGATAGTCTAATCTTCTAGATCGACCTCCAGGAACTTATGGATGTATTCTTTGAATGCGGCAACAACAATGCGTGAAAAGATGGCTGGCATGTTCTTTAATCCAAACGGCATAACGGTGTATTAAAAGCAGCCCCATTCGATTGTGAAGGTCATCTTGCTCCTATCTTCCGGTGCGATTTTGATCTGGTGGTACCCTGAGAACACATCCGTGAATGAGTATGATTCTTGTCTACCAATGTTTTCCAATACTTCATCTGTGAATGGTGTCGGGAATGGGTCGTGTACACAAGCATCATTCAGCTTCTTGAGGTCCACGCATATTCTTATTTTGCCCTTCTGCTTCTTGTCCTATACTACCATAGGGCTCACCTAGTCAGATTCTTCTAGAGGCTTAATAATTCCGGTTACGAGCATTTTGTCTAATTCTATGTAGACCTTTTCCTTGTGCTTCGGATTCAAGCAGTAAGGCCTCTGCTTGACCGGAATCATGTCGGGTTTCAGGGTGATCTTCATCATCCCTAAGTAGCCAATGATCCCTTTTAAATCTGTAATTTTGGTTGGGAATAAGTCTTGGTATTCACAGAGTAACTCAACAACCTTATCCACCGTGGCATCATCCAAATAGTCACCGAGCATTGCATACTTTGGTTCTGCCTCCGTCCCAATGTTTACTTGCTTCATTTTTAGCGGTGTGATAATGTCAGGATCCTCAATCAATGGTCGTCGAACCTCACGACAACCTTCATTTTTGAGAATGTTAATATTCTGTGGGTCCTCATCATCCTCCTTAATATTTACATTGTAACACTCCAGCACACAGCTCAGGTGTATCGCCCATTCTGGCTGAAGCACTTCCATTGGCTCATGGGGTATTTTGAAGATAGCTACTTTTACTATTAGTAGCACATTATCAACAATATCACACCAACGATCTTCAAATGTGAAGGTTAATAGGAATCCTTTGCACAAGATGTCCCATTCGCTCATGCCATGGAGGAGCTCCGTCTCAGTATACCAATTCATGGGTATGACATCCAGAGTATGACATCCAGAGTATGAAAAAACAAATGCACCCATTTAGGTTGTGTCTCTTCCTCGTAGACCTTGGTCCATTTCGCGAGGTGTGTACGTGGATCATCCCGTCCGTCATACTTGTCTGCTAGCCACATCTGCGGTTTCCCAAATCGTAGGTGCATCATCCTTCTGCATCCGTGCCAGTCCTCAAAGCTTCTCTGATGCGTATCCCACCACCTTGTGGGCGTAGCGTGCAGTGCCCATTTTAGAGCGTCAAAATGAGAATGTTAATATTCTGTGGGTCCTAATCATCCTCCTTAATATTTACATTGTAACACTCCAGCACACAGCTCAGGTGTATCGCCCATTCTGGCTGAAGCACTTCATTGGCTCATGGGGCATTTTGAAGATAGCTACTTTTACTACTTGTAGCACATCATCAACAATATCACACCAATGATTTTCAAACGTGAAGGTTAATAGGAATCCTTTGCACAAGATGTCCCATTCGCTCATGCCATGGCGGAGCTCCGTCTCAGTATACCAATTCATGGGTATGACATCCAAAGTATGACAAAGCAAATGCACCCATTTAGGTTGTGTCTCTTCCTCGTTGACCTTGGTCCATTTCGCGAGGTGTGTACGTGGATCATCCCATCCTTCATACCTGTTTGCTAGTCGCACCTGCGGTTTCCCAAATCGTAGGTGCATCATCCCTCTGCATCCGCACCAGTCCTCAAAGCTTCTCTGATGCGTATCGCACCACCTTGCGGGCATAGTGTGCAGTGCCCATTTTAGAGAGTCAAAATGCTACTGTTCTGGTACTTATCTTTCAAACTTGTCAGGAATTCATCCATCGCTATCAACCCATCATACATAGGCAGATCCCTTACCTCTTTTGTCATGTAGTGCAGTGATCTTACCATCATGTTGCAATTGAGCGTGGTCACCTCGTGTAACCAGTTCTGCCATCATTCTATTTCCTCATTTGAATCCAATGTGCAAGAGCTTTCGCGCTCCCATGAAATCTTGCCTTCCACTCTAGGATTTACCCAATCCTGTTCTTGAGCGGTTATCTTGTAGATATAGTCTAGATCGTTGTCGCTTCCGTCATTGTGCACTGGCTCCATGTAGCACGATCCTTCCACAGGGTCTAAAGGTACCACTATGCGCAGTGACTTTTTCTCAAAAATCATTTTGCGCTTCTTCAGGTTTATCACTCTGTTCATATTAGTGGCCCAATCGATTCCCAGTAGCGTGAGATAGGGATTACTGTCATTGACAATCTCTATCATTTCGAAATCTACAAGCGCGCTCTTACCTTCGATGCCTATTGTTATTCCCTGTAACCTTCCCATGGGTAGGATCTTCTACTAGTTCGCCATTCACAATTGAATAGGGGACCATTACAACGTGGGCCTGCCCCATGCACTCCCATTTCTGCTTTGGAAGTACATTCACATCCGATCCTAAATCCAGAATCACTTGATCCATTTCATATTCCCTGATTTGCGTAGTCAACCTCATCTCCCTTCCTGTTCATGTTGTGTGGTTCTCAAGCTTTCGAACTACGCGCGGTTCTCTTGACCCAACGCACCTAGTGATGAGTTCCTGCAGTCCCTTCACATCTTTTCTATCACGCAACAACTTCATTCATGTCTCTAGAAAGGTAGTAATCATTGATGGGTCCATCTCTAGTTTTAGTTTGTCTTTACTACCTGAAATGGAGGCCTCCGTGAAGCTCTTCTTAGCTTCCATGAATGTCTACTTTGCATGCTCCAAATCGAATTCTTATTCCTTTGTTGGAGCCTTATGAACCCAATAAATTTCTTTGGGTTGCTTGCCCTTATCATCTCCTGTCGTAATACCACTTCGGAACACGATGTTTACATTCGGGTCCTCTTCGCACAGCTGAGACCTCATCATTTGCAGATTTTGAGTTGGGGGAGGCTAGAGTATTCCTTTATCGCGTAACCTCATTATCAGTGTGGGGAAGTCCTCCGTCTCATAATCAAACTGGGTACAATATAAACATGAGGCTCTTGTCAGATTTGTACAATCACAGGCATAATGCCCTGTCCCTCCACAATTGTAACAAATCAGCTGTCTGTGACCCCTTCCTGGTCCCATTCCACTTTGACCTCGTCTGCGCCCCTGAAATACAGCGCATGCCATCCCTGTATTTTGATCGAGGGCTTGTGTTTCAGTCTAATTTCTGTAGGCAGGAGTCCAATTTGTCATCAGTTCATAGCTTCTATAGGTGCGTTCATCATGGCCTACTGACATGCGGAAATTATAGAACAACTGCTTGTACGTCTGCGTATACTTTTGTAATAGGTGAAAGTTATCTGTAATGTGCTTCCCTCCTATCTAACAAATCACGCACCATAATGCAAGCGTCGCACTCGGCCCTGCTTGTGCCTCTGGTCTCAATGGCATTGGCCCTCCTCCTACTAGGTAGTTCACAAAGATTGGACAATGGTCATGCCCCTGACTTTTGCATTCTATGAACCAAACCTCCTCGCGCGCTTCTGGGCAAGTTGTCCTGTCCTGTTTCAAACTCTACATTTCCATATACAATTTTTTCAATTGTGCATGGATTTGTTGGACTCCCAGGCTAGGATCTTGTATTGGGGTCTCATGCAGTCTCATTGCAGTCTCTAAAGCTTCGGAATGGGTGGATAACTTCTTTTGCGACAACGTTGTCCTTAGATGTGGCATTAGTGATGCCACAAACCATGCGCGGTGCTGCCCATGTATCAAGGCCATGTTGGCTTCGCGAATCATACCCTTCAGTCTCTGATCCAACTCCCACGGGGTCTCACCTAGAAGCATCCTGATTTCCTTAAACTCGATAATCGACTGTGTCTTCAATTTTGTCCTGCTAAATTCCCTGTTCAACACAACTTGGATATCTGTGACCCCTGTGTTTGGATTGTCATTGGAATGCTTAATGTACCATGTCAGTGCACAATCCTGCAATGCGCTTACCAGTGTTTCCTTCTTTATATTGTCATCCACGACTCCTTGTGCTTCCCATACAGCTTTTACCACAAACCAAAATTGGTCTGGATCTTTGTTCCCTACTCCTTTGAACAATGAGAATTTTATCGCGCTCGCCATATTGCACTGTGGTGGTGGCAGAGGTGGTGTGGGTGGAGATGGGGGTGAAGATGGTGAGACCGGTGGTGGTGTAGGTGGAGGTGGTATACGTGGAATTCACTGCCTTATCAGACTGATCGCACTTCTTGGTGAAACTTTTGCAAGCTCTCCTCGCTTTCTCGCCGAGGCGAAATCAAGGGGCTATTATCTATCTCTGTGCTACCTTCGTTTCTATAGATCCTCCCACTCCGCGTAGCCCCAAACATCAATTTATTCGCATAACCCACTTTTCACACAATAGCATTTTAATCCGAGTGTTCAAAGATTTAATGTACTTACCTCGCAGTCATTTGAGGAAGCATCATTCTGCCTCGCAGTAGCTAACTGAAGTACTACCGCGAACTCAGTGACAAACCCTCCAATAATTCGATCGAGCCAATGGTCCACAACACACGCAATTTTATCTTCCGATGCTTCTAGTCTGCGCACCAACTCTAGAGTCCACACAATCAGTTTGTTGAGCCTACACCTTCCTTGACTGTCTGCTAGCTTCGCGATCCACTCGTACAAATCATAGGGGAAGGATGCAAAGAAAATTTAGTGGATTTCTATATATAAGGAGCGCTCTAACCACTGATCCTTTGATACTTGTGGGTTCTTGTTTTCCTGCGTCGCGAACTTGTGAATCTTTCTGTCCAACCACCCTTCAATTGCTTTCTTCGTCGGATTCCAGTGAAACGACATCAGACATCCCTTATGCAGATCCTGGTCTTGGCAACAGAACCATTTGTTGGCTTCTTGAGGCCTAACCTCGGTTCAGAGGTGATTTATCCAAACAAACCCTTGTAATACTGGCCCTTTCGGCAACAATCCGCGGAGTGCGGACTGAGGTCACCCGAAGTAGTATGGGAGGGTTCTAGAACCAGGTTTCCACACCCTAGAGATGTCTGATGAGTTCAAGTGGTCTGCGGTTCGACCCTGTGCACACGTCGCTATGCACACTTACCCGTACCTTGCAGCCTGAGATGTTGCCTTCACGTAGTCCTATTCCAGGGCCAAACAATGTTATTACCCAAGTCCTTACAATTATTTCACCGTTAGTTGATTAACTTAGCTTACTTGCATGTGTAAAGTATACTTAGCAATATAAATCATTCATACAAGTGCGCGCAGTAAATAAAAAGTACATTTGCAATTGATATCAAACATGTAATAACTCAAGAACAAATACACAAAATTTGGATAAAACTTCTTTTATTATTCTCTTCTTCAGTTATAGACTCGACTTTGCCCTCTGCACTCAGTTGCAGGGGTCTACGCACTCAGCTGAGGACAACTATGCCTCTGCATGCTTAGCTATAGAGCCTTTTCCTACTCTACGACCCAAGACACACTTAGACACTTGCTCTGTGATTCTACTTCTCTACCTCATACTTCACTCTAACTAACTATCTTTTACACTTAGAGCCTCGCTCTATTTATACAATCCCATGGTCTGTGGACCATGGGTAGGCCGACATTACATTACAAACTAGGTTGGACAACCCTATGACTCTAACATACTTCCGCACCCACAATTCATGGGGCTTTACCACATCATTTGTTCAAAACATGGGCTTTGAGCCCTAAAACATGCTTTGCGGGGGGGAGGATTCCATGCCCAAAAAATATACTAGAGGATATTTTGAAGTTTGGAGTTTTGGGTTACAAGTGAAATTAAAATTTGCAATACATAGTTCAGGATTGACAGATGGCGTTCTACTATTTGCGGCTCGAGTATGCCTTAGAAGGTAACTCAAATTTTATAGCCTGGAGGGATGTAATGGAGGCTGTGCTAAAGGATAATGGCTAAAGGAATTCGTTGATCAAGAAATTCCTTAGCCAGCAAAATCGGATGTATAGAATTTGGCCGAATGGAAGAAGTATGTGGTGAAGGTGAGGTAGATAATCCTTGAGGGAGTTAGAGACCACATTGTCTCAAGTCTCCATGGCAAGGAAATTCTGTATGATATGTGGAAAACATTGATAGACTTGTATCAAAACAACAATGACCAAAGGAAATTGACATTGAAGGACAAACTTTGAAAAATAAAAATAGAGAAAGGCAAGATGATTCCAAAATACTTGACCAAGTTCACTCAGTGTCATGATGAACTTGGAAGTGTTGGAATCACAGTTTTCGAGGATGATATAGTGAGTGTTTCTCTTCTAGGTATCACAAAGAGTTGGCATAGTTATCAGGACTCTATCAATGGTAGGGAGAAGCTGCCAGATTGGGAACGACACTGGTTAGATTTGATGCAAGAGGACATCAAGAGGAACACCAGGGATGGCTCTTCATCAAAGCCTGATAATAAAGAGAACCATGCCTTAGAGATTAAGGTGAAGAAGGGGAAAGGGAAAGCTTCCCATTCCAAATCAAATTGTTATCATGTAGGTAAGAAGAAAGACGTGATGAAAGTAAAGTGGTTTCATTGTCATGAGCTGGGCCATTTTGCTACAAATTTTCCACTCAAGAAGTCCAAGAAGTCCTCGGGAGGAGCGGTAGGTGAGGCTTTGGCCTCTCAATTTGAATTGGAATTTTCCTTCATTGCATGCATGGTGTCATCAATTATGGGAAGTGTATGGTACTTATACAGTGGAGCTTCATTCCACATGATTGGAAACAAAGAGTTATTTAGTGACTTGGAGGAGAAAGATCTCCAGATGCATATCGAGATGGGTGACGAAGAGAAGTATATTGTTACTGGATTTGGCACGATTACCTTTTAGAGGGAGCATGGGGCTCCACTCACCTTGAAGAATGTTATGTATGTGCCCGGGCTGAAGAAGAACTTGGTATCCATTTCCATGCTCGAGGATAGAGGCTATTATGTGATCTTCTTGAAGGGAAAGGTGTTCCTTCGACACATAACCACATGTAAAGGAAAGAATATAGGGATTCGGGTGAAGAATATTTATAAGTTGGAGGTAGAGGAGCATGCTACTTTGAGCACAAAAGTAGAAAGGGTGCAGAGCTGAGATGCTGGCCAGTTGTGGCACAAGTGATTGGGCTGCTTGCATCATGGGGCTTTGAAGATATTGCAACAGATCTCTACCTGTCTTCCCAAAGGTACACTTGAGCAAGTTGATACATGCAAGGGGTGTACTTTGGCAAAATACACCAAGTCTTCATTTCACGACATAGACAGTTGAGCAGAGGCTATTCTAGAGCGAGTCCATTTAGATGTGTGTGGACCATTCTCGATAGCATCCACGACCAAGCATAGGTATTATGTTATATTTGTTGATGTATTTTCTCAAAAATGTTGGATATTTTTCATGTAGAAAAAAGGATCAAACCTTTGCAAAGTTTTGTGAGTTTAAAGCATTGGTGGAGAAAGAGTCGAGTAAGAAGGTTAAAGATCTACGAAGTGATAACAGTGGTGAGTATGTTTCAAATGAGTTTAAGAACTTCCATGAAAAAGAAGGGATTAAACAAAAGTTGACAACACCCCATAACCCTCAACAGAATGGGGTGGCTGAGAGGAAGAACAAAAGCATAGTAGGGGAAACGAGGGCGATGTTGCATGATCTAGGCCTACCACTACACTTGTGGGTTGAGGCATGGAACACAATGGTTTATGTTTAGAACCGTTGCCCACATCAGATACTTGAGATGAAGACACGAGAGGAGGCTTATTCTGGTAAGAGGCTAGAAATTGGTCACTTCAAGATTTTTGGGTCATCTATATATTACCATGTGACCAAATATGCACAAAAGAAGCTTGAGCTAATAATAGAGTTGGGGATATTTTTGGGGTACACTGATACACCTTAAGACTATCGGGTGTACTTGCTGATCAATAGGATGACAATGGTTCGCAGGGATGTCAAATTTGATGAGGATAAGGCCATGTGAGCTTCCCTTGAGAGGGAGCTTGAGGTACATGCAGATGAGAACATTTTAGCTTCTAAGGTTGAGGAGCCTCAGATTGATGTGGAGAAGCCACATGTAGAGGATCCGGGAGTGGAGACATCCACTCAGGTAGAGTCTTCTAGAGAGGGAGGAATGTGCACCAGAGAGGCTGATAGATTGTTGATGATGCATGGGAGAATGTGGGAGTACCCACTTCTCAGCACAGGAAGAGGAGGTCACCTGAGAGGTACACTAGATACATGGCTCTTATGGGTGAATGTGTTGTTATAGAACCATCTGAGTTTAAGGAAGCAGTGCAACAACTAGGTTGGGTTGATGCCATGGTGGAGGAGTATGACTCCATAGTTTGTAACAATGTTTATGATGTGGCCCCGAGACCAGAAGAAAAGTTAGTGGTGAGCTCCTGTTTGCTTTACAAGGTAAAGCAAGATGTAGATGGTAGTGTGGAGAAGCATAAGGTTAGATTTGTGGCTTGTGGCTTTTCATAGGTAGAGGGGATTGACTATGATGAGACCTTTGTACCTATTGTAAGGTACTCTTCAATCAGATCTATATTGGCACTATCAGCACAAATGGGTTGGAAGATACATTAGATGGATGTGAAGACAACCTTCCTTAATGTCATGATTGAGGAAGAGGTGTACATAGAGAAACTTGAAAGTTTTGAAACCTTCGAATGTGAGTCACATGTGTGCCAGTTGAAGAGAGAATTGTATGGGCTGAAGTAAGTACCCCATGCTTGGTACACTAGGATAGATATCTAATTCATCGGGTTGGGATTTACGAAGAGTGAAGCGGATGCGAACCTGTACCACATATTGGTGGAAGGTAAACTATTGATCATTGTACTTTATTTTGATGATATCATACTAATAGGTGATGATCAACTGATGAAATATTGCAAGGAGGACCTTGCAAGAGAGGTTGATATGAAGGACATGGGGCTCATGCATTAATTTATTTGCATGGAGGTATGGCAGGGAGATGGGGAGTTGTTTGTGTCTCAGGGCAAGTATGCCAACGAGATAGTTAAGAGATTTCGCATGGAGAGAAGCAAACCCATGGAGACTCCTCTAGCAAGTAACTGGAGGAAGGAGGATGCTACTTCAGGGGAGGTAGTGGAAGCTACAATTTACAGACAACTTGTTGGTTCACTCATGTACTTGGTGAACACATGATCAGATATGTGCTATGTAGTTAACCAACTTAGTCAAGTGATGGTTAGGCCTACCAAGCAGTATTGGAAGGAGGAAAATCATGTGTTGAGATACCTCAGGGCCACTTATCAGTATGTATTATGGGACAAATGGATAGAGGGAGTGAAGCTTCAAGGTTTCACTGATGCAGATTGGGTAGTGAGTCCATCCGATCGGCAGAGCACATCAGGAGGGATCTTCAGTATTGGGTCAGTGACAATTTATTGGTACAATAAGAAACAAAGTTTGGTTGCGCTCAGTTTGGTAGAGGCAGATGATGAGAACCAGTATTGCAACAAGAATGCTACAACTCCTGGAGCTACCAGCTTTACTTTATCAACCGAAGGTTTGTACAAACTTGGAGGTGACAGTGCTGTATACACAAGTACAAGTGATGGTTCTACCTTTTATCACTATTCAGCTGGTGAGAGACCACTAGGGTTTTCAAGCCAGACTTCTATGGATTCAGAAGAAGCTTGATTGCTGATGAAATAAAGAGATATCTACTCTAGGAGAAAGCTTATCTACTGTAAATAAGGAAAATGATTGAAACTCTATGCTAAAAACACACCCTTCTCTAACTAACTGCTGAGAAAATATTCTTTACAAAAATGCGAAACCAACATGTATGAAATGCTACTATCTAAAGCATGGAAGTTAAAGACATCAGACATCACTACTGTGCATGTAAAGGACTAAAATAAATCTGTTTTGTTATTTTTATTCTTTTTCTAGGGAGTCAAGTGTAAACCCTAATCTCTTTTGGTAATGTGATAGGCGGTTTAGTGATGATGGTGGATGGTTGGTAGGTTTAGGAGATGATTGGGAGGTTTGGGATACCCTTGAGTGACCTAGTGTGGCTTCCTAGAGGTTTTCCCTCAATTTGGCCTCAAAACAGGCCACTGTAGGAAAACCTTCAGGATTCCCAGTATTTCTACAAGATACAGCTGAGAGAAAAAAGATGGTTGCTGGAGGTGATGGAAGGCTTAGGGAAGGTGGTGGATGGGTGCAATGGAGTGAGAAAATGCCCAGGATCACTCAGAACTCAATACCAATGTTAGGAGATGGTTGGATTTACTCAACATGATTGGAGGAATTTCTATGTAAAATGATGAGATTGGTGAAGGTATTGGTGAAAGTAAGGAATGATTATGGATGAATGAAGTTGGAAGATGGTTTCCTGCTATGAGATCCCTTTTGATTTCTGAAGCACCTGCTCTGCATCAAACATTTAGAATTGCCACAAAGTCATGTAAACAAGAAGAATTCTAACAAGCAAGAAAAACAAAATTTAATGAACTAGCTGTCTACTTCATGCATGAAGAAAATTACTGAACAAAATGGAATCATGGATGAGACCTACTGAAATACTGAAGTTGGAAGAGATGGAAACTAAATCCTACACTTGCAAAAATGATAAAATGCTAGTTTAAGTACAACAAACTCTAAATCTTATGAGGAAATGGAAATCTGTCTTTTGGGGCTGCTTAAGGGTCTTTTCCTCAAATCACAATCCCTGAGGGAAGAGGTGAGGCCAAGACACCTACTGACAGGCTTGTGGTACTCATTTTATCTCTTCTAACCTACTACTAAAGTAAAGCACAAATGGAAGCAAACTAATAAACAAGTAATCAAATCCATAGTACTTTCAATGAAATACTTCTAGAGACAATTTAACCATGAATCTATAAAACTAAGCTAAGCATAGAGATATAGGAAGAGGAGCCTTTTATACTAGGGTTGGGCCCTAACCCAAGAACTTCAGCCCTCTGAGCTAATTAAGTGTTGGATCAAGAAAAATCTCATTTTCATTACCAAAACAGAAAATTACATCAATGTCTTCCACAAGTCTCGAGCTCGAAAATAACTAGTGTTTTCACAACAAAAAATTGAATCCTAATGAGTCTCTATGCCTCTCTACTTATACAACTGAAGTCTCCAATGACTTCCTTAAATATAGGGAGGCTTGGCTCCCAAACTTGAGATGAACTAACTCTTTGTCTATCACTTTATTGGTTGCCTTTTGATCTTCATGACTTGGTTGCTTGCACTCCGAGCTGGTGTGATTAATGGAGGAATATTCGAATGGGGGAGGAGTAAATGAGGAGGATTTACCTCCTACAATCTCTCTCCCTTATCCCATTCGAGTTTCAAACCTTAGTCTTGCCAAAATTCCTTGATTTTCTCTTCCAAACCTGCATTCAATGCATATTAGTCCACTAGGCATAATACCTCACTTTAACTCATCTCATTAAACAAAATATAATCAAAACATATAATAAGTTGTAAGAAGAGTTGATTTGACTAAGCTAGGAGGTGAATTAAGGCCCATATAATTACCCAATGATTAGTCTCATCATCACACCCCTACTAAAAGTGTTTCTCATCCTATGAGCATCTCAATCAATATCCATGTCTTTCATAGCTCTAGTGGCCTCCCTGACATCCCATGTCTCTGTTGTGGTTTCTTCTTCTTGTGCATAGAATCCTACCTTCTTTTATACCTCCTCCCACTACCTTCTTTCTTCTATGTTTTTCCCCTCTTCTTCTCCTTCTGGATCCTAATCTTGTTTATCAGTTTCCTTCTTGACATCTTCCCTTGTTTCTTCATCACCTTCCTTCTCTTTCTCCTCTTCTTCCTCCTCATGTATCTCATCTTCATCCCTATCTGTTTCTTCTCCATCTGTTTTAAATTTTTCCTCATCTTTTTCACTGACAGTAGGACTAATGTCATATGTGAGGGATTTGATATCCTCCTCTATCTACATGTATCTGAAAATTTCCCATTGGATAGGAATTCTGAGGTTGTTGAGGGCATCTTCTATGATGATTCTAATTAACCCATGGTGGGTTAGCTATTGGTGGTTTCCATCCTACACCTTTATGCTTGTATCTATCATTTATTGTAGAAGGAAGTATGGTATGCCGAGCTTGTGGTGAGGAGGTGTTTCTACTCAAAACCTCAATTCTTCAAGAAGCCTAAAGTGATACCCATAAACCACACTATACCTACCTTCACATGATATGTATTTAATAAGGTGGTAGGTTACCTCATTCCAAGGGTATGGTGGGCTTGTTCTCCTTACTCCATTCTTGTCCTCAATGGGCTCTTCTCCCTCTAGAAAGAAATTCTTCTTGGAAATTAGCTATCTCCCTTCTCTTCCTTTCTCGAAGGCACTCCTAGGGGAAGTGTGGTAATCCTGCTTATGAGTTCAGGGATGAGATCTATGGAGAGGCCTCTCACCACAACAATGGCATGGGCTCTGGTCAATGGAATGAGGGAGAGAGAAAACTCTCAGGCCACTCCATCATCATACCCCCTTAATTTCTCAAAATATCCCATCCAATTATGCCTCGTGAAGATTTCTAACACAGGAGGGTGTTGGTGGATTCTCACAGTGTTAATGGGCTCCCTTCTATTAAACTCCCTTGTCATTTTGGCTGGTGAATTTTCAGGAGTAGAGATCGTTGATAGAAATTTTAATGCAGAAGTAAATGGGAGTGAAATAATTGTTGAGTCAATTCCCTTACACAGCTACCAAATTCACTCAAACTAGGATATTTTTCTAAGAAATTCACTTGGAAAAAGGGAAGTAAATACAAAGCCTACCTACTCGTGGTTTTTGTTGTGGCCAACCGCTCTGTATCCCCTTCCGAAACTTCTCTAGACAAATCCTATAGACTATCTCTGTATCCTATAAGATTCCTGTCTGATCTTGTAGGATTTCCTGTGTAATCCTATAGGAAGTCCTGTGCAGGAGAAAGGTGGAATTTTCTCTTCTATAGGTTTCCTGGGTACGAGAGAAACTTTGCTAGAGTGAGCCTTGAGGAGATGAATGCATGAGTGCATCGGGATCAACAATTATTTCCTCTTATGGTTGAGTTGAGTGAGGTGGTGTGCTAGCAGCGGAGGTACATTTTCTATTTTTGGACCGTTGGTCCCCACTACCACCTCATCATTCCCCTCTCCTCGTAATCAACTCCCAGTTCATGCCTCCATAGACTTAACTAATTTTGTCCTTCTCCTCTCTTTTTTTGACTTGAGTGCTGCCACGTGTGGGAGGACCAACTGTTTTGTCTTTGTCGACTAAACGAAGGTGACCAAGTTAACTAGCCACCTTTCGCTTATAAGCCAACTCGCTCAAAACCTTTACATTTTTTTGAATACATAATGAAAATGAGAGGGTGAAGCAAGATACTTACCTGTGGTGCTAATACCTTGTTGCAATTTGTTGAAGACATGAGGTGCTTTTTGTCTATTGGTTGCATGTTATTTTTCCTTCCTTTTCTTATTACTCTCTGATGATTCCTTTGATGTGAAGGTACCTGGTGTTGAAGATGATGGTGGTGGTGCGGCTTTGGAGCTTCTTATGCCCTTGGTTCTTCATGCTGGAAGCTTGCTACTACTCATGATTTTTATTCTATGGGATAGGCTACTACATGATTTCCTACATGATGACCTGTAGTTGTTTCTCCCTCAAAAATTTTAATCATACACTCTGCTAGGATTTTGAAGATGATGACATGGATAGAGAGGAGGTCTAGGAGTGTGAATAATGAGGAATACACTCAGATGTTGTTCCCTTCTTCCCTCTTGTTTCATTTTTTCTCTATGTTTTCTCTTGAGGACTGTGATTTTCTTTTTTCTAAAACAGATTTTTTTTTTTTTTGGTGATGTAGGGATGCTAGTTTTTTTGACATGGAAAATCATTTTCTCGCTCTAGGGTCACTTCCTATAGGATTCCAGAGCCACTCTAATTCCTACAGGATCATCCTCTAGGTTTTCAAGGGATCCTGTAGAAAACATAGTCCCCTTGTAAACTGAAGCAAAGGAGTGAAAAAAATGAAATAAATGGTGGAGTGATGAATGATACTAGGTGGAAAAATAGAAGTGTGAGTGAAATAGGTACCTTTTTGACTCTCCTTTTTCTCTGATCGTCCTCCTACTAGCCTGCACACATAATTTTTTCATGATTTTTCTCTCTTTTTTTTTTGAACACAACTAGTCTGCCTCTAAAAGTTTTTCATTCTAGCTATTTGCCATAGGCGTCTCAAGAGAGGTTTTCACCCAGGGATATTTTTATTTCCTTTTCTTTTTTTCTTTTTGACACCATTGGGCTGCCCCAAGAGATTTTCAACCCACTAGTGGGACTTAGGTGCCTCATGGAGGTTTTCACCCGAGTCATTATTTATTTGTTTTTTTCTTTTTCTCTCAGTGATTTGATGAGATGGGAGCTGAAACTTGCTCCACCACCATCACTATTTTATTGATACCATCAATGAACTCTTTCTTTAACAATGGCCTCTTGTAAATTTTCAGTCTTTTCCCATTAACAAGCAAAGGAATGGCCTCTTCATCTATGGTTCTGATCTGCACTAAACCATTATCGTGACATATCTCTATAACATAAGGCCCCATCCATCTTGTCCTTAACTTTCCCTTAAAGTCTTTATATCTGGAATCATATAACAAGGCCCAGTCACCTTCTTGAAATTTATTATCCTTGATGTTATTATCGTGCCATATCTTCCTTTGAAATTGAGTTGCCTCTATGTGTAGGAGGGCCTGCATTCTAAATTCATTTAAACCATTCAACTGAAGAAATATCTCTTGTTGTGCACTGCTGAGATCTAGATCTAGTTGGATTTCCATCCTCAATGTGTTGTAATCAACCTCAATGGAAAATAGGGTCTTTTTCCCATAGACCAGCTCATAGGGTGTGAATCCAGTGGTGGTCTTCCAAGTGGTATTATAGGCCCAGGTGGTCTCAACTAGTCTATCTTCCCAATCTTTCCTATTGCTGCTAACCACTTTGGTCAAGATGCTCTCCAGCACTCTGTTGGTCACCTCCACTTGCCCATTAGCTTATGAGTGATAGGGAGTGGAGGTCCTATGCTTGATCTTATGCTGGCTGAGAAGGTCTTCAATCATGTTGGAGGTAAATTGGCTGCCTTGATTAGTGACCAGTTCTCTAGGGTACCCAAATTTGTAAAATACATTCTCCCTTAAGAACTCAGCCACCTTCTCCTCTGTTGCTACCTTGATTGCCTTGGTTTCAGCCCACTTAGTTAGATAGTTAGTGCACACAATGATATACTACTTTTGCTTGGAAGGAGGGTCAATAGGTCCAATGAATTCCATGCCCCACTTGTCAAATGGCTCAAAAGTCACTTGAGGTTGCATAGGAATTTCATCTCTTGGAGTGGGCTTTCCCATCCTTTGGCACTAATCACACTGACTAGTATATATTTTCACATCCTGATGAAGAGTGGGCCAATAATACCCAACTTGTAACACTTTAAATGTTGTCCTCTTTTCTACAAAGTGACCTCCACAAGGCCCATCATGACAGGTCAGAAGGATGTCAAAGACTTCCTCCTCCCTGACACATCTTCTCATAATTTGATCTAGGCCAAGTTTGAAGAGGTTGCCCCCAATCTAGGTGAAGGGGGCACTCTTCCTCACAATCTTGCTTTTATCTTTGGAGGACAAATTCAGTGGGAACTGTGCAGATACCAAATAGTTTGCTATGTCAACAAACCATGGAGAGAGAAATGAAATGGCGAATAAGTGTTCATCTGGTAACTAATCATCAACCATTCCATCTTCACCTGCAGATAGAGTTAATATGGACAAAATGTCCGCAACAACATTTTCCTTTCCAGGCTTATCAACAATAGTTAGATCAAACTTCCGTAATAAAAGTAACCATCTAATAATCCAGGCATTCACATTAGGTTTATTTATTAAATATTTGATTGCAACATGGCCAGTATGTACAAACATTTGATAACCTGTAATATAATGCCAAAATTTGTTCAATGAATGCACAACAGTCAGGAGCTCCTTTTCAGTCACTGTGTAGTTCAGTTTAGCCTTTGACAAATTCTTACTAATAAAGTAAATGGCATAAGGCAATTTCTCATCTATCTTGCATAGGGCTGCTCCTATGGCTTTGTGTGAGGCATCAGCATGAGTATGAAAAGGAAGGGCCCAATTTGGGCCTGAGAGAATCAGTGTAGTGGTTAACTTGTCCTTCAGGGTGTCGAGGGCCTCTTGAAAGATTTTTTACCATACAAATTCAAAATATTTGGCCAATAACCCAAATAAAGGAGAAGCCAACTTGATGAAGTGTTTAATAAACCTTCAGTAGTATCTAGCTAACCCTAGGAAACTTCTGACATTTCTCTACTTTTGTGGATTTCCTCTCTTTCTTGCTTAACCTCCTTGGGTGGAGGTAGAGGTTGGCTGTTCGGGAGTACTCTCCCAGATCTCAGGTTGATTTCTTGAATCTCCAAAACATAAGCTAGATATGATGTCTCTCCACTATATACTTGTTGTGCCTGTCTATTTTTCGGGTTCGAATTTGGCTGGGTAGGCATCTAGGGTTGTATAGGTGGAGAAGAGTGTAAAAGTTGTGGTTGGGAAGGTGGTGAAGGAAATAAAGCTGGAACATTATTGTATTGGGGCCTCCACCCTTGGGGCAGTGCATTCCACTGAGGTTGTGGCGGAGCATATGGGTGAAATGCCTGGCTGACTGGCTGGGAATGATACTGAGGTGCAAAGGACCAAGGAGGAGGTGTAGACCAGGAAGGATGAGCAGGGGATCCCCAAGAAAGTATGTTGAAAAGTGTGCAACAAGAAATGCTTGTTGAGAATGCAAAAAGATGACGGAGCTTAGTGGAAAGGAGTTGCCTTCACTAAGTGGGCCTACAGGTAAATTATGGCGCAAAGTCTATTTTTAGACTATGTCTATTTTTAGACATATGGATCATGGTCTATGAGTTGTAGGATGTTGTTTATGGATGATTGGTCATGTTGGCAAAAATAGATGGACTTCTATTTTTGGATCACAGTAGGGGTGATTAGAGTCTATTTTTAGACTGCTAGTCAAAAATAGAAAAGTCAAACATTATTGTCTCATAATAATATTTAGACTATAAACATTATCTTATCCTCTTGGAGCACTTCAATTTGAGCTACAGATGTGGCACATGCAGCTGTCAGAAGGAAATACACTTTTCTTGTGAGTCAGTTGAGCTATTGCATGCAGGACATCAGTTAGAACTCATGCATGTGAGTTCTGTGGAGTTGGATGTGGAGTTGATGGAGTTGTGTTCAGTTTGACTTTGTTAAACTAGTTGTATTTAGTCTAACTGGCCAATAGACTAAGTGATGAGTTGTGTGAATTAGTTATTAATTAATTCACTAATTATTAATTCATAATGCAACTGAAGAATACATCAGTTAACTCAGTGCATGTACAGTTCAGTGGAGACAGGTGTTAGAGGTTGAGATTGCTATCAGTTGTGACTATAGTTGTGCATGAGACTTTGCACAAGCAATGTATTGAGTATGCCCATGAGAATGCCTAGTAATATAGCCTGTGCTCACGTGATTTCTAGTGTGAGTGATTTTTTCCAAGGTAAATAGAACTTGGAACGAGTTTGGATTCATTCATTCTCTTGCAGGATTATGCAGTGGAGGCAGGCAAGCAACAGAGAAGATTTGGAGATCAGATCTGAGTTGTATTGTGTGTAACAGGCGGAGATAGTGCTGGATACTTGTGAGGAGTATTGTACTATGTAATGTTACATGTTATCAATCATTAATATACATATAGTGTGGGGTTTTCAGCTGTAAGCTTTCCTCGGGTTACATACTGTGTTAATGTGTGCATGCGATTGATGTTTCATTGTTTTTAATGCTGCTCAATTGATGTTCAACGTCGAGGAGGTTATTTATTATGCATGTATTCCGCAATAGTGTATAATCGGGATAATATCTATTGAATATGTGTTTATTATTCAAAATTTCTACATGGCATCGAAGCTCTTGATCATCAGATCTATTATTCAAAAAGTGTTTACATTTTATTTCTTCAGGCAGAGTCTGTAATCGGGCTAGGTAGTTTCTAGATTCATCCTTCTTTTGGAAGGTGAAATATCCGGTGAATGCCCATACAATCGATCTTTGTACAAGAAATACTTTGTTCTCATGAATTTTAGATCAGAAGCGGTTGAGTTTTGAGTTGGTGGAATGGCACTCAAGGATAAACTCAGAAACATCAAGGCTGAGAATGGAGATGCCACAGATTGTCCACAGAAGAAGAAAAATAAGCAAGTTGTTGGATCTACAGTGGGAGAGGCCTTAGCCTTGCAGTTTGAGCTTGATTTTTCATTGATCGCATGCTTGGTATCAAGTGTGATGGGATCGGTATGGTTCTTGGACAGTGGTGCGTCTTTTCACATGATAGGAGATCGAGATTTGTTTTCTGATCTGGATGAGAAATATCTTGGAGTGCACATCAAGATGAGTGATGATGGTAGATACAGTGCGACCGGTATCGGTACCATTTCCTTTGAGAGGGAGTCTGGTAAACCCTTCAGATTGAAGGAAGTGATGCATGTTCCAGGATTGAAGAAGAATCTTATCTCTGTGGTGATGTTAGAAGACAAGGGATATGATGTTGTCTTCAGCGAGGGAAAGGCTTTCCTGCGCAGCAAGACAATTGAGAAACCCGGAAGATAGGGGTTCGAGTCAGGAACCTTTATCAATTGCATGTAGATGCATGCAAAGCCTTGAGCAGTGAGGCAACCGATGGAGACTTGGTGGTTGAGAGGGAGCGTATATTACCTCTCAACATGCAGAGCCAGAAGAAGTCTCAGACGATTATGGAGGAGCCACGATTGGTGCAGCAACTTCACGAGGTTGTGGAGCAGCCACAATAAGGGAAGCTGAGAGGAGATCGAGTAGATAAATCTACTCATGCAGAGACCTCCAGTAGGGGGAAACTTCGAGCCAGGTGGGCTGAGGGATCGCATGCAACCACACCTCCAGGTAGGAGGTGGGGTGATGTGGATTGATCGTCCCAAGGAGGAGGGGCAGGATCCTTGAGGTACCCAACCTCTTGGATGAGACCTTGCTACGGGAGCCCCGATGTGGAGTAGCAGGAACTGCCTGATTGGATAGAGATAGATGCGGATGGAGTGGTAGAGAGAGCGATAGTGCAGGGAATCCCCAAGACAGCATATAACATGCAAGCTGCAACAATGCGAGAGGCACAAGTGTTTTGCATAGTGCTAGGTGGCACAGAGAGGTGTGAAATGGTGTGAGATCCATGGAGGTGTTGCAGTAGCGCAGATGTCAGAGAGGGAGCACTTGTCAGTAGTAGGTAGAGATTCAGCATCATAGTATGTTCCTAGCCCAACAGAGTGGTCAGTTGAGAGTGTTTTTGTTCCAAGTGTTGTTGGAGCAAAGTGGACCGGGCAGATGTGTTGCATGTAGAACATTCCAGAGTTACAGGATCGGGTTTGAGAGGAAGCCTTTCTTGTTGAGAGGGAGTGTTGAAAAGTGTGCAACAAGAAATGCTTGTTGAGAATGCAACAAGATGATGGAGCTTAGTGGAAAGGAGTCACCTTCACTAAGTGGGCCCGTAGGCAAATTATGGCGCAAAGTCTATTTTTAGACATATGGATCATGGTCTATGAGTTGCAGGATGCTGTTTATGGATGATTGGTCATGTTGGGAAAAATAGATGGACTTCTATTTTTGGATCACAACAGGAGTGATCAGAGTCTATTTTTAGACTGCTAGTCAAAAATAGAAAAGTCAAATATTATTGTCTCATAATAATATTTAGACTATAAACATTATATTATCCTCTTGGAGCACTTCAGTTTGAGCTACAGATGTGGCACATGCAGCTGTCAGAAGGAAATATGCTTTTCTTGTGAGTCAGTTGAGCTATTGCATGCAGGACATCAGTTAGAACTCATGCATGTGAGTTTGTGGAGTTGGATGTGGAGTTGATGGAGTTGTGTTCAGTTCGACTTTGTTAAACTAGTTGTATTTAGTCTAACTGGCCAATAGACTAAGTGATGAGTTGTGTGAATTAGTTATTAATTAATTCACTAATTATTAACTCATAATGCAATTGAAGAATACATCAGTTAACTCAGTGCATGTACAGTACAGTGGATACAGGTGTTAGAGGTTGAGATTGCTATCAGTTGTGACTATAGTTGTGCATGAGACTTTGCACAGGCAATGTATTGAGTATGCCCATGAGAATGCCCAGTAATATAGCCTATGCTCACATGATTTCCAGTGTGAGTGATTTTTTCCAAGGTAAATAGAACTTGGAACGAGTTTGGATTCATTCATTCTCTTGCAGGATTGTGCAGTGGAGACAGGCAAGCAGCGGAGGAGATTTGGAGATCAGATCTGAGCTGTATTGTGTGTAACAGGTGGAGATAGTGCTGGATACTTGTGAGGAGTATTGTACTATGTAATGTTACATGTTCTCAATCATTAATATACAGATAGTGTGGGGTTTTTAGCTGTAAGCTTTCCCCGGGTTACATATTGTGTTAATGTGTGCATGTGATTGATGTTTCATTGTTAATGCTGCTCAATTGATGATCAACGTAGAGGAGGTTATGTATTATGCATGTATTTCGCAATAGTGTATAATTGGGATAATCTCTATTGAATATGTGTTTATTATTCAAAATTTCTACAAAGTACGGATGTGGCCTGGTTGGGGTTGTAATATGAATGGGATGATCATTGCATGCCATGATGATATGGCCTAGGTCCATGAGGTCTCATTTGGTTTATGTAGCAGAGCTACTGAGTGACCCCTTCAGCTCCTTGATATACATCTTTGAGTCCAGGTAAAGAGGGTCACTTGTATGTGGAGTGGTTTTCTTCACAGACTAAGCAAATTTCAATAGAATTCAATGGACATTTGTGCCTAGTATTCCTCCTAGTGCATCTAGGAAAAAACATGGCCAAGGCTCTCTCTACTTCCTCTTGCTTTCTCTTAATGTGCATAATGTCCATCTGCAGGGCAAGGGTTTGCAACATCTCACTTTTGAAATTCTCCAGCATATTTCCAATTTCACCCTTGATGGATGAATTGGAAGAGGATGGAATGACCATAGGTTGACTACCCCTACCCTTTTTCCTGCCTGCCCTGGAATGGTTTCTAAAGACAGTCCTGATATCGTCATAGGGTAACTGGTAGATATCCCTCCTGCTAACAAGTGTAGGGTATCCAAAAGGTCTTCCCTTACTCCTCTAAGTAGGACCAGATTCAGTGACCTAGGGTCAAGTGTGCACTTGGCCCTTTTGTAGCTAAGTTGGAATGTTTCTTTGTAATCCTCTAGGGACTCATCATTGCCTAAGGTCATCCTAAAAATTTCCTCTTTAGTATCTTTAGACCTACAGTAGTCCCGATACTTGTTGTTGAAGGCTTGCTGCATTTGAGCCCAAGTTGTAATGCTATCTCCAGGTAAACCCATGAACCAACGCAACACTACATCCTTGAGAGTGGATGGAAATAGTTTCAACTTCTACTCATCATTAGTATAGTCATAGGTTCGGCGTTTGACAACAAACTCAAATAAGAAAGTGTCTGGGTCTTCTGTGGTCAGGCCATGGAAATTAGGAAGGGAAAAAGGGCTTATATTTTTCGTCTTAGTATCCCCATTGGTTTCCCTGATGGGGAAGGCACCCTCAACTCTTTCTTTATTTCCCTTGTCATTTCTGTTTTCAGCCATGGGTTCAGTAGGAATGGGTTCTCCTTCTTCTTCTTCCCTTGTAGGTTCTTCAAATATTTTTGGTTGCTCACCTAAGGGTTCCTCTAGTTCAAATCCATCGAAGAAGAGGGAAGGTTGGCTGTTGGATGCAGTGGGGATATTTGGCAAAAACTCCCTAAGTTATCCCTATTCCTACGAGGCATGAAAAGAAATGTTTTTGTTTTGTCTTGTGATTTTTTCAAACTTTGAAAGTGATTGCAGAATTGAAATTTCAGACTGAATGGGAACTACTGACTGAATGAAAAGATTAACTGCTTGTTGAAAATCTAACTTGCAGAATGGAAAGGAAAGAAAAAAATGCAGAATGAAAAGGAAGCAAACTAGATTACTTTTGCAGAAATGAAACTAAGAGCATAATATTAGAAACAAGAAATAGAAGAAAGAACCAGTAATCACATAGTACTCAGACACCTCCCTCACAACAACGCCAAAAAGTGATGAGCGCTAGTATTGTAGCAAGAATGTTGCAACTCTTGGAGCTACAAGCTTTACTTTATCAACCCGGGGTTCATACAAACTTGGAGGTGGCAGTGTTGTATACACATGTACAAGTGATGGTTTTGCCTTTTGTCACTATTTAGCTGGCCAGAGATGACTAGGGTTTTCAGGCAAGACTTCTATGGGTTTAGAAGAAGCTTGATTGCTGATGAAAGAAAGAGAGATCTACTCTAGGAGAAAGCTTATCTACTGCAAATAAGGAAAATGACTAAAATCCTATGCTAAAAACACATCCTTCTCTAACTAACTACTGAAAAACTATGTTTTAAAAAAATTGCCAAACCAACATGTATGAAATGATACTATATAAAGCATGGAAGTTCAAGACATCAAACATCACTACTGTGCATGTAAAGGACTGAAATAAAACTATTTTGTTCTTTTAATTCTTTTTCTAGGGAGTCAAGTGTAAACCCTAATATCTTTTGGTGATGTGATAGGTAGTTTAGTGATGATGGTGGATGGTTGGGAGGTTTAGGAGATGATTGGGAGGTTTTGGAGACCCTTGGGCAACCTGGTGTGGCTTCCTAGAGGTTTTCCCTCAATTCAGCCTCAAAACAGGCCACTAAAGGAAAACCTACAGGATGTACTAGAAACATACAGGATTTCCAATATTTCTACAGGATACAACCGAGAGAAAAACGATGGTTGCTGGAGGTGATGGAAGGCTTAGAGAAGGTGGTGGATGGGTGGAATGGAGTGAGAAAATGCTTAGGATCACTCAGAACTCAATACCAAGGTTAGGATATGGTTGGATTCGCTCAACATGCTTGGAGGAATTTCTATGTAAAATGATGATATTGGTGAAGGTATTGGTGAAAGTAAGGAATGATTATGGATGGATGAAGTTGGAAGGTGGTTGCCTGCTATGAGACCCCTTTTGATTTCTGAAGCACTTCCTTTGCATCAAACATTTAGAATTTCCACAAAGTCATGTAAACAAGAAGAATTCTAACAAGATAAAAAGAAAAATTTAATGAACTAATTGTCTACTTCATGCATGGAGAAAATTGATGAAGAAAATGGAATCATGGATGAGACCCACTGAAAGAATGAAGTTGGAAGAGATGGAAACTAAATCCTACACTTGCAAAAATGATCAAATGCTAGTTTAAGTACAACAAACTCTAAATCTTATGAGGAAATGGAAATCTGTCTTTTTGTAGCTGCTTAAGGGTCTTTTCTTCAAATCATGATCCCTGAGGGAAGAGGTGAGGCCAAGAAACCTACTAACAACCTTGTGGTACTCCTTTTATCTCTTCTAACCTACTATTGATGTAAAATACAAATGGAATCAAACTAATAAACAAATAATCAAATCCACAGTACTTGCAATGAAATACTTCTACAGACAATTTAACCATGAATCTATAAAACTAAGCTAAGCATACATATATAGGAAGAGGATCCTTTGCTACTAGGGTTGGGCCCTAACCCAAGAGCTTCAACCCTCTGAGTGAACTCAGTGTTGGATCAAGAAAAATCTCATTTTCATTATCAAAACAGAAAATTACATCAATGTCTTCCACAAGTCTCGAGCTCGAAAATAACTAGTATTTTTACAACAAAAATTAGAATCCTAATGAGTCTCTAGGCCTCTCTACTTATACAACTGAAGTCTCCAATGACTTCCTTAAATATAGGGAGTCTCGGCTCCCAAACTAGAGATGAACTAACTCTTTTTCTATCACTTGCTCGACTGCCTTCTGATCTTTGTGACTTGGCTACTTGCACTCCGAGATGGTGTGATTAATGGAGGAATATTCAAATGGGGAGGAGTAAATGAGGAGGATTTACCTCCTACATCTCTCCCTTTTCCAATTCGAGTTTCAAACCTTAGTCTTGCCAAAGTTCCTTGATTTTCTCATCCAAACCCGCATTCAATGCATATTAGTCCACTAGGCATAATATCTCACTTTAACTCATCTCATTAAATAAAATATACTCAAAACATGTAATAAGTTGTGAGAAGAGTTGATTTGACTAAGCTAGGAGGTGAATTAAGGCCAATATAATTACCCAACGATGAGGCTCATCAGCAAAGTACATGGGCGCGAGTGAGGCAACATGTGAGGCCATCTAGATGAGGAAGATCCTAGTTGGGTTGTTTGGTCAGTAGATGGATCCAACTATGATTTACTGTGATAATCAGAGTTGTATCAAACTCTCTGAAAATCCAGTTTTTCATGATCAGTCCAAGCATATTTATATCCGATATCATCATCTCAGAGATTGTGTATAGAGGGTGATTATGTTGTTAGAGTACATTCCCACGAAGGAGCAAGATGCTGACATTCTGACAAAGGCATTGTCAAGATGTAAATTCGAGTTTCATAGAGATAAGATTGAGGTCGCTGTTAATCACTTTCTTGTTGAGAAATGGGAACAAGAAATTCAAGTTTAATTTTTCCTTGAATTAAACTAAGAATTAAAATCGAATTCTATTCTCATAGCAACTTGTAAATAGTTAATTAAGTTTAATTAACTAAATTAGCTTAGGAATTTCGAGTTGGAAGCATTTCTGAAGTCATCTATATGTTCTCCCTAAGTTTTAGGAGTCCAATATGAGTTTAATTGTTATTTGTAATTAGATCACTCAGTTTACTGAGTTATGTTCAGTTAAATTAGTTGCAAACTGTTTGAGGAACTAACAAAGAGTTAGCAATCAATTTTTGTACTAGTGCATCCACAAGTGTCACTCTAGTTAACTGAAGATTACCTCATCATAAATTCATGCATGTCGATTATGAGAAAGACCCAGTTGAGACTAGAGTGTAGGGACAATGTATTATTAGTTGTATGATTTATTGAGTTGTATAAATAATGCATGCAATTAGAGAAGCATCTATGTTTGGATTGCACAATTTTGGAAGCATCAATTCCTTTTAAATACTGGCTATTCATCTTAGGAATTATGCAAGAGATTAGGGGCTTGGAGAGTTGTTGAATAGGCGAAGGATTTGGCTTGAACTATCTTGTGGGCTAAGAGAGTTGCGAATACTTGTGCAAAATTGTTCTAGTGAGAAAAAGCTTTGTATCTTCACACATATTTCTGATATATGCAATACAAATAGCGGGGTTTTGAGCAGTGGCTTTCCCCAGATACATCTTGTGTTATGTGTCATTGATTTATCTTATTTTTGTTCATATTGTTTTCATCGATCTATTGGCTTCTGTTGGATGAAAGTAGAAGTAGATTCTTGTCTTGTGCCTTAGTACATTGCATGAGCTTGTGAATCTATAGTATTTCCTACACTTTTTTATTAGAGAGAATACAATTATTATCTAGTAAATCCAAATCACAACAAAAGCTTATTCCTTCAAGGACATGGTTGCAATAGGGTAGATAATTTTGGTTATATTTATTTAAATATTGTGATAAAGTGAATAATTATGATTTTGTGAAGAGTTGACATATTTCTTCCTTCAATTTTTCTTATGAATTAGGTAATGAGAGAATGAAAAAGGTTATTTTTAAATAAGAGTTACAAATGGTGCTTCACAATTTTAAAAAGGACAATATTCCTATGCCTAGTAAATGAGTAATGAAATAGGTTTTATTAATTGAATAAGACCTAATTATGGTAATATGATATTTAAAGAGTACTTGGAATAGTTTTGGGGATTTTAACTCCGCCTTTATTGTGCTTATTCTTAAAATATAGCCCTAGTACACTAATGATTTAAGATTATATCCCTGTATTACAACTGCATATATAATATCATAGGAAAATAATTATTATGAAGGTCCAAAAGCTAATAAAATAATCAATGTCTAATGGAAATTTTAGTTTTTTGATTTTTTTTTTTATTCATTATGAAATATCCAACATAATAGGATAATAGATATAAATCCATATTGGACATAGAATATATAAATAATTGAATAATAAATTTTAGTTTGGGTAGAGGATAAACAAGGGGCTAAGGAATATTTTGAAGTGGTTGAAGTGTTTACAATTAGGACCATTAGAAAGGGATATTTACTAGTGGTTCATTCTATTTTAGTGAATGAGTAGAGTCAAGGAGTTATGGGAAGGATCTTGTACTTGCTCTAGAAAAAAGGGTTAATATTACTAAAAGCCTAGATGATCAATTGAAGTTGATGTTGAGGTTTTTTGTTAGAGAAATTATATATGGAAATGCTAGACATATTTATTAACCCCATAATTCTAACATACTTATTTAGGATGATAATGTTAATTTCAATTTTCTCTTAACTTCTTAGGGGATTTGGAGACCTTCCCACTGTCTTCTCCTTTAGAAAATTATAGAAAATTGAAAAAGATATTAGGGGTGAAGGAGGATCAAGATTCCTAATATTATGTTGATATCAATTCAATATGACACTAAATGTGGTCCAAATGATAAACCTTGTATTGTGAGGTGAAGTTGAAAAGGCTAGGACTAGTAGGGTGCAATGCAATCTATCTTAGATTGTTGAGTTTTGAGAGGAAAAAGGTGAGTGAATTCAGGTAACAAAGTCATAGATAAAAGTATGTGAATTAAATTAAAAATATGGTTAATATAGTTTTTAGGGATGATGTGAATATGCATAAATTAATTAAGCTATCTCAAAAGCATTTGGCCAGACAATTCCTTGGTTGCAAGTTGTTATAGGGTTCTATGAAGGGGAGGTTGCAGTTGTTGTGTTCACTAAATTTAGGATATGTTGTAGAGATCCATATTTTTCTTTGGGACTATATTATTTTTATATTCTATGAAGAGAGGGAAGCTTAGAAAATATTGAGTGTCATATGGAGGTGGCAACGTCGATCACTTCTTTCAAAAAAAGTGGAGTCCTTTCTTTGGCTCCAGGTTGAAAAAATTACTAATTCAAGAAATGTGAGTTAAACTTCCATGGTTTCCACTAGAACCTTTTTCTGAGAATGTTTTATGTCTATTTAATACTTCAATCATTATTTTGTGTAGGTTGATTATAGTCCCCAAAATTCACATCTATTATGTTGCTTGAATTTTGATCCAAGTCAATCTTAAATAATGTTTGCAATTAGGCATGGTGATTGAGCTCAAAGGAAACCAAAACTTCATTTCCTAGAGTAGATAGGGTTCCATTTTGGTGCATGAGTTTTCATGTACATGGAGAAGTGGTTTCAAATTATACACTAAATATGACTAAGAAATTTTGGGAGAAGAAGGATATTGATGCATCAATGGATTAGGGTAGTAGGTATTCCACCATAGATCCTCATATTTTGGAGATAGAAAACATGGGTGATAGATGTGCAGGAAAAATATCACACACATGATCAAAGTAAAGGATTCTAGATAGATAAAATGGAAATTGAGGAAGACGAATATGACACTTTAGACCAAATGGTTAATTGCTTCAATACTTGAAACAAGGGATTCAATTAAGTCTATTCTAATTACTCCTAGTCATTTATTTTTTGTAGATTCCATAAGGGATTTAGCTGGTGTAATATGGTTCAACAGAAGAAGCCATCGTGTTCAAAATTATTTTATTATAAAATTTGGGAATATAGTTAATGCAGAGAATTTTATTTCCAATCTTGTTATGGAAAATGTTGGAGGTAAGGAGGTTAAGGACCATAATATTAGTGATAATTCCTAATATAATTGGGGGAGCCTATGAAGACCCTACTTTGATATTTCAAGAACAACCTGATTTTATTAATTTCTATGTAATTATAAATTAAAAGTGCAGAAGCCTCATCTAATAAATATATTTTCTAAGAATCACAAGTGTCTTAGATTGGATGATGTAAAAGGGAATGTTAATTGTGGGATGTGTTGGAAATCTCACATGTTTTTAGCAAGTAGTAAGGAAAGAAATGAAATCGATAAACATAAAGGGAAAAAAAATTCTAGAGGATCATAAAGGCTATCATGTAGATGAGGGTTTACCATGATCATCATGACATTCAAAGTGAGAGTGTTGGGCAGTCTTGAAAAGAAATTTTTATATGTAAATTTATTTGGCCACAACCTATATGTTAGTTTGTAACAAAAGATAATAGGGTATGGGGATAACATCTTAGGGGATGTATCCAATTTCATGAAAGATTGGAAAATCCTCTCTATTATGTCTACAAATCATAGGTTGTTAGGATTCATCATGGGATGGAGGAAATATTCAATGAGGCTAACTTGTTCTATGGCTCTGAAATCGAGAATTAGAGTAGATATTACCTCGTTGGAGTTGGTTGAATTGTTCTCTAGGTGAATATTTATGGACCCTATGAAGATAGAGTGGTTCACTAAGAGGATTTAGTGGAAATTTTGTTTTGATACAAAATATCTTATTTTAGGTGGGGATTTAAATTTTACCCTATGAAACACTAAAATATAGGGAACTGCACCAAGGGTAGATCATCTAGTAGACATTTTTATAAATAACCTAGAGTATCTATGATGGGTAGAGGTAGAACTCTTTAAAATGACACCCCCAAGGAGGAATTAGAGCATAAGGGAGAGTACCTCTCTAAAATGTTAAATCAATTACTCAATTTAAAATATTTTGTTTAATTCAAATCCAGGGATGGTGTTAGGACTGAATCCAGATGACATGAAGATAATATGCCCATATTCACCTAAATGGTAAAGGATCACTATAAGCCCCCTATGACCTTTTAATTTTAATCCTAGTTGGTTTGAGGATGAGGATTTTTTAATTTGGATTAAAGGAATAGAAGCATTTTGATGCCTTTTAGAGATAAATCAATTAGTAACCTTTTTACCTTAAAAATGTGAATATATGAAAAAAGTTGTATCTTCGTAGCCTCATTTAAGAAGAGTTAAGGGTGAGAAATATTTGGCTTCTTTAGGACACCAAACTTCTAAATCCTAGTATTAAGAAGCTACAAAAGTATTAGATAAGACACTAAAAGAAAATTTGAACGTTTTAAAGTAGAAACGGAGGAATATTCTTGCATATAAGGAGGTTGCTTGTAAATTAAAAGGAAAACATTTAGTGACTAGGAGATATGATAATATAAATTTTTTATTTAGAGAGAATAAAACAACTATTTGGGAAACCCAAATTGCAACAAAAAAATTGTTTCTTTGAGGACATTGCTACAATAGGATGAAGTATTTTGGTTAAATATATTTAAACATGATGATAAAATGAATATTAATGATGTTGTGAAGAGTTGAGATATTACTTCTTTTGATTTTTTGGTGACCTAGCTAATAAGAGAACGATGCACGATATTTATAAAAAAGAATTATAAATAATAAAAAACTTAAAAAAGACAATTCATAGGCATACAATTCGAGTAATGAAACTCCTTTGAAAGTTCTATTGATCAATAAAAGAGTATTTAATGATGGTATTATAATATTGAAGGAATATTGAGAATGTTTTGGGGCTTTTAACTCCACCGTCATTGTTCTTATTTCTAAAAATAGATTCTTTCTTGTTTAATGACTTAATATTATCTCCTTGTACAACAAATAAATATCTATAAGATCATAGAAAAAGGCATTATTATGAGGGTACAAAAACTAATACCATAATCAATATCTAAAGGAACCTTTTATTTTTAAAATAAAAAAGTTTATTTAATATGAAACATCCAACATAATAGGTACAATAGATAGAAATTAATATGGGACATGTGATATATAAATATTGAAAAATATATGAATGATATGATATACAATGATGAGTATCCTTGGCATTTATAGACTTTAAGGTGGTTTTTTTGTATATTAGAAAAATATTTCTATATATTATCTAGTTGGGATGGTTCATAAACAAGATTAACTTCAAGAATTACATGGAGTAGTTTTATATTTCAAACTTATATATCCATTCAAGCCATGATCATCTTCGAGTAATACTAAAAGAAATTTACAAAATAACTTTTATAATATATGAAGGTAATGATGAGTTCTTGGAGATGTCTTTGGCCATACTAATATACATTCCAAATTTTTGACCCAGTTTTTTTCTTTTCTTTCAATCCATCAATTTGAAGATTCATTCAGATAGTATTTATTGATGGTATACAAATTGACAACAAATCTTAGAAAGAGCATTAACATCATGTTAAAAAGGTATTTCAACTCTTGTATGAACAACAATTATATGCTAAGCATTACAATACATGTAGAACTTGAAACAATGATTGAAGCATATATTAATAAAATAAACACCAAATCAACTACTATATCACTCATTAAGTAGAAGTACATAATGATAGAGTATGTGGATTTGGAAGATGAATTATTCATAGAGAACCATTTGTAGTTGACCAATGTTAAGAGAAACAATCGTTTGAATGGGAGATAAAAGTTAATCCCATTGTCCTTGCCTTCCTTAATTGTTAAATTATATTAATTATAGTCAAGTAGGATTCTTACTGTAGGATTCCTTATAGCCATGTAAGATTCCTTCTAGCCATGTTTATGTCTAATACAATTATGAATGAGACTCATTTAAATAATCATGCTCTAATGTGCATTTGAATATCTTGTAATAAATTATTTCCTTTTAAATATATTTTTTATTCATTCATCTCATTTAGACATAACATTATTAATCTAAATATTTCTCATACTAATTTAGTTCATATCATTCATCTTTTCATACACATGCCTTATAAAATATTTTTGGTTTTTTTTACTTAAAAGTGGGATGTAGATGTAAATGTTAAAAATAATCCTATAAAATATTAAGAGTAACCATAATTTCAATAACTACGCTAATCATTCTAACTTACTGTAACACCCCCGGTTATTCCTAATGCTTGTTGGTTATTTTCTAAAATTACCGTGAATTACTATTAACTATTTTTTATAAAGAAACTTCATAGTTAAACATTTGTAGGAATAATGTAATATAATACACATAATTAAAAAAAAAAGAAACTTGGGTAGGCTTGGAACTTTCAAAGAAACTATAAATGAATCACGTAACTTCCAGATAGTTATTGTTATGGTAGTTACGGTTCTTGGCTCTCATTCCTGAAGATAAGTGAATCTCGTTGGAAGAGAGGGGTCTTTTTTCTTTTCTGTTTTTTCCTTTGATTCTTCTCTTGGAAAAGGGAGTAAGGAAAGAGAAAGACTAAGTAAGAGAATTGGACAAGATGATGCCATACTACAGTGAGGTACTATGCTATTGTGAATAAGGTTCTTGAGCTGGTTTGGAACCAATGGAACTCTTCACTCACAGAAAGAAGTATGGAATCTCTTACGTTGGACCTTTTGGGAAAGGTCCCGATACCTGGAGATTGGACCAGGAGCAGTCTCAGTGATAGAACTGATCTGGATGTTTAGGGGCTTGAGGGCAGGCACAAACTTAATTTCCGGTCTCATCGGAAGGGAGGAGAGAAATTCTTTGGTAGAGTTCCTAGACTGTTAAAGTTTCACTCAAATAAGTATTTTAATTTTTGTACATGTTAATGGTGAAGTTGAGATGTATTAGTAATAGCTGAGTTCTATGTTACTATTATTTATCATTTTCTAGAAATTCTGATTTGCTAGTGTTGGTTCAGAGTCAAGGTAAGAATATAAAAATCTTTAAACCAAAGATAGTTAACGACCTACAGGAAAATAATTTTTTTAAGTTGTTTGTACAAAGGAAATATATTGTATCTATTGCATATTCAGAATTGTCATCAAAACCTAAAAAAAATTAAAAAGGGTTAAATCATTCCAATCCAACAAGGAAATAAAGCATTCAAAGCTAGGTTAGTTCAAACCTAGGCAAGAGCTAACGGTGAGAACAATCCTTACCCAGTGGTCGACGTTAAACCTTGTGGGCCGATGAAGAAATTGATTGGAACATAGTTCTCTGCGACCCGAGGTTGACAAATGACAAGTAGAATGAAATGATACAACATTAGTTCCATCACCATTCTAAAGGGAAAGTAACAAATAATTGTAGTATATACATGTGAAATAACCACAGGAAACTACCGTAAACACAACATTGTTCTACATATAAAAACAAAAATAACATTTCTTCATATTAGAGAAATCAAATACTGGGTTTGAGGAATAAACCCAAGAAAATTCACAGAATTAATTACACAAGAAATATCAGTCTAGAAACCCCAACACATAGCTTGGAGATTGAGCGAAAAATCCCATATGGGTCAAACATATATATAAATTCCAACATAGTATTTATTGTAAGCCACAAGGCAACATGCAATCACAATCATGAAGAACCGACATGTATATAAATATAAATACATTCTCAAAACTCTGTAAATTTAAACAAAAGAACTAGTAGGTATATACATTCTCCAAAAAGCTGTAAACTTAAGTAGAAGTTCGACGATCTCGATACTAAAAAAATGTTCTTAAAAATTACTAGAATTACACCCAGAACCCTCCAGAACCCTCCAGTAACATTGGGTAAGGGTCGAAACGTGAAATACTAAACTAAACAGATTAAAAGAAGACTGTATCCACTACAAGAAAAAACGACATTGGTTAGGGGCAAAAAATGTCACCATAATCTCATTGGTGATGATCAAAAGAGCCTTCGTCACCAAAAACTGAACGTCACCAAAAGTAGCATTGCCAAAAGTATAGGTGTTGTTGTGACCTTCAAATTCTATCACCAATAATGATTTATATTGATGGATAGCGAATGTCGCCATTTCATATGAGCAATGGTGATGGACCATAGCCTCTGTCACCAAAATCTGAATGTCACCAAAGGTGGCGTCGCCAAAAGTATAGGTGTTGTAGTGACATTCAAAGTCCATCACCAATAATGATTTATAATGACGGATAATGACAATCGCCATTTCATATGAGAAATGGTGACATACCATAGCCTCCGACACCAAAAACTTAACGTCACCAAAGGTGGCATCACCAAAAGTATAGGTGTTATGGTGACATTAAAGGTCTGTCACGAATATTGATTATAATGACGGATAGTGACTATCACCATTTCATATGAAAAAAATGATTTATTGTGATGGATCTTTCATGGCCATCACTATTTGTGCATATTTATGGTGACGTTCGTTGACTGTCACCAAAAGCTACATTGCCAGAAGTATAGGTGTTGTGGTGACATTCAAGGTCTGTCACGAATAATGACTATAATGACGGACATCGACCATCACCATTTCATATCAACAACAATGATTTATGGTTACGAACTTTTGAGGTTCGTCACTATTGATGCGTATATATGGTGGCGTTCGTTGACGATCACCATTTCATATTTTGGTGAGGGTTGAAAAATGTCACCAAAGCTCATTAGTGATGGTCAAAAGAGCCTCTATCACCAAAAATTAATCGTCACTATTCCATATTAATGTCAGGGCATGATGGAATCGAATCACCAACCTCCTGCTTGTAAAGAAGGTTCTCTTTCATTGAGCTAGCACCCTTTAAAGAATTAGACTTTTAAAAATTATACCTTGGAACTTCATAAATTGTAAATTCTACAACTTTCAATAAATTAAAGTCTCGACAATATTTTACTAAAAAAGTAAGGCAACATCGAAGTTGCAGGTCCCTACCTAATGATTATGGAAGTTATGAAAAGTGGGTGGAGGGAAAAATAATTATGTATAAGAGAATCGATATGTTCAGTTGAATACTCAGTTAGAAGTGGAACTCTAAAGACATTTATAATCTATAAATGACCTATAACTAGAAAATGCACCAAATATTGCAAAGGAATTGTCATAAGTGGATAGCATATGGAAGAAGAACGTTGATGAAGATAGATGCAATATGTCATAGGTTGAGTGAAAGAAAAATCTCAATGTTGTTGTTGTTTGGTGTTTAGATATCTGAATGCTATCTAAACTTTTGTGCAAATGTAACACAAATCTCTAGAAACCATGAACGATATATATATATATATATATATATATATATATATATATATATATATATATTTCCCCTTTACATAAACCAACATGCAATTTGGAATTTCACAAGTCCGCACTCAAAACATGACAACAACCAACAAATAAAAGAAATTGACTTGGACAGAAAGCAATAGATTCACCTTCATTCTTGAGCTGCTTCTATTTATTTGAATTTGACTCGTGACATTCTTTATCTGACAAGGAATCAAAATTATCACTAGTATTAAATTCATCAAACACGGACTTTGGATATCCTACTGACATCTGCATTTTTGTTGCCATGCCTAAAAACCATGGAGTTTCTTGTCGATAGTAGAATAAGATGTGTGCCTACTACTCAAGAACACATTCCTTATTAACCATTGTTACTTGACAGAAACCAAAGAGACAACACAATATCAGCGTACACAAAATCCCCTACCGAAATATAATCATAACTTAGCAAAGAAGTCTAAAAGATGTTCTTAATTAATAAACTTTGTATTTGTAAATACTATTTATTTAGATTTAAAAAAGACTGTTGTACAATGATTCTGTTTATTTATCTAGGCAATTATATCATAGCATATGTCACACAGTAGCAATCTATAGTACCTAAAGTAAAAAGACAAATTTTCTCAAGAAAATAGATTTAGAAAAGAGCTTTGAAAACTATAAGTTTGTCATCAAAGCTTTAATTAATTTAACAACAAACTAGTTGGAGTTTGAAAATCAAAATCATTCATAGGAAACGAATAGGAAAATGGCCAAAGTCACTATTCATACAAATAAAGCTAGAGCCACTATTTCTGTTGTAGATAACTGAAATTTGGGTAGTGGTCTGACAATTAGAGCTTATTTTCTTGGAAGACTCATCAATACCATCATTTTTTTTCCACAGTTTGTTGTGTCTCTAGATCTAGATCATATAGCTTTCCATTCTCAAGTTCTACCTTTTAAGTACTGATTTCTAGCTCACCCTTTAAAACAAAATTCTAGCACTCCATCTTATTTTGTTTTGTCAAGAGAATTGGCAGGACCTTCCCATCCTCTGTTTTACATCATCAATAACTATCCATCAATGATATAAAGAATAATAGATACACAACAAAGGCCAAAGATTTTATTGTTGTATACCTATGTTCTAGGACTCATCTAACCTTACTGGTGCAAAGAGCTCACCCTAAAAAAATAACATCCACGTGGAATTTACAAAACAGTTTTAAATTTAGCTCCAAGTAAACCAATCAAAATATGAACATCCTTTTAATCAATAAAATCTCTGACTTAAAATAAAAGTGGCCTAGAATTGAATGTTATATCAACCATGTCAAGTAACTAACATCAAGTGAGAAATACAAGCCATGCATATTGTATTAGTGAAATAATTGATCTGATAATGCTAAAAAACAGATGACTTACAACTAAGAAATGTAAATAAATGACTTAGAACTAAGACACGAGGTTTCTCTTTCAACCGTGCCGTTAAATAAATCTTCTTTATGTCACTTACCATTAAACTTTTTTTGATACCAGGTGGAAGTGGTATTTCAACATTAACCTATGATAGTTTGTTTCCACGACTACTTCTCAAGATCCACTCCATTACCAGCATTTGGGGCTAGATAAGATACATGCAAAAACCATCAACATGAAAATGAAATCCACATCCTTGTTAAAAAATGGGAGGAAAAACAATATCCACAAATTACAACAGACTGTAGGATACCTCATTCCTACAACATGATTATCTTGTCATGCACAATAAAAAAATAAATCATGAGAAATGTAATTTTTGCCACATTTTGACAATGAAATCTTTTGCATATTCTATGAACAATTGATGAAAAAAGTTAGTTGAATCTTGTCAGCATCAGGATTATAGTAAAACATAAAGGAACAGCTCCAACACATATATAATCCTAAACATAAGTATCTATACATATAAGTATTTATCGAGGACATTGTATCTTGTGAAAATATGGAAGTCAAATCTTTGAAATAACATAATTTATGGTACCATTGCCTTATGGAGTCCAGACATTGAAATGACACTTTTTAGCATACTATTGTGAATTCAACCCAAAATGCTAGAAAAAAATATTGATGGTTATTGCTAATATAGAAGTTTTATACATGCATTTATTTAAACAATTAGCTTGCAATCTCAAACATATCTAAGGATGCACACAATAAGTTGCATCTTTAGCACTGGTGTGTGAACTTGAGGCAATGAAGTCCAACATTTAACAGTTTTCCTATAATATTCGCTAGCCAAATAGGTGAACAATAGTATTGTAGGTATGTGTTATGAATATATGTATTGTAGGACAATAAGAGTATGGTTGGAACAATCATGTCCAACCCTTCCAAGTTTTCCTATAATATGCACTGGTCTAATAGGTTAACAATAGAACTATAGGTGTGAATTTTGCATCACTTACCTAAATCCAACACCTTCAACATAGAAATTTCAAAGATTGGCTTGATTGTGTCTAGAGAAGACTAGATTCTTACATTGTTCAATGTAAATTCATGACACTTTTCCAAGCTTAGATGGAACAAAAAGGAACCAAGCTAGAAGGTTATTTAAAGAATCCTTACTTAGCCAGGGTAAAATGTTAGACCCTTTTTTTCGAAAAGCATAAATCTAAAAATATTGCTTTGTAAAAGATATATTCATGGACCTTTTAGCATAGTTAATGCATTAGTGCTCATGCCATAGTGTTCCAGGGCATGCTAGGGACTATAGGGAGCGCTCATGTACCTCTAGAGAAGAGGTGGCGAGACATCGAGATGTAGTCAGGAGGACTACAGGCGATGAGGGGCAGGATCATTGAGGTACCCAACCTCTTGGATTATACCTTGCTACAGGAGCTCCAAAGAGATAGTAGCAGGATTGGCGGATGTGGGTAGAGACAAATGTGGATGAAGCAGAAGAGAGTGCTATAGTGCAAGAGTCCCCAGGAAGCATGAGGCTAGCAAGCTACAACAATGCGAGAGGCATGAGAGTGTTGCACCAGTGCAGGATGGCATAGAGAGTTGTGCAACGGTGCGAGATGCAGGGAGTTGTTGTAGCAATGTAGAGGTTAGTAGAGGGAGCACTTGTTAGCAACAGAGAGAGCTTCAACATCGGGAGTATTTCTAGCCTGACAGGGATGTCAAAAGTTTGGGGGATTAATTACTTACTTCTTAGTAACTGAGTTGTAGAGCATTAGCAGTTAGCAGTAGCACGATGCAGCATGGTGAGAGGGGGTTGCAATGTTTGGAGGATGGACCAATAGAAACATGGATATAGAGGGAGTTGCCGTACCGATGCAGCAGTGGGAGTCGAAGGGCCATGGGCAGAAGTCCAAGATGTATCTGTGTAGAGGGATTTTGGAGGGGAGGCCTAACATCAACATAGGTATCAGTGCTGGATAATCAGTGTAATTCTCAGTGAGGAGTATTACTAGAGAAAAGTCCTCGCTATGATGGAGTGTTGATTTGGGGTAGCGTTGGATGTGATATAACCATGAAAAGTGGTGGAGAGGCTAAATCACATGAGATCTCCAAGACCCAGAAATAGTTTGGGAAGATTCTACCCGCTTTAGAAGATATTAAAATAATTAATATTTTTAATGAAGTTCTTAAGTCTAAACTTAGGAAAAATAAAATATTAATGGGTATTAATATAAAACTAGGTTAGAAGGTTCCAAAAGTCATGGATAGTGAAGTGTCAATGATATTAGAGCATAGGTGAGGGCAAGCCCAAGTAAGAGAGAAAGAAATCAGTCAACTGCATGGAAATAATTTCGTCCCTCTCTGCACATGGAGTAATTTCCTCTTCCATTTGCGACAAGAAGGGTCTCGATCTGTGTAAGTTTTGAGCATTAATCCCAACCTCTTTAATATTTCTGAAACAACTTCTTTATGTTTGCGTCCATTTCCTATGGATCTCTTGGCATCTAGTTTGGTTTCATAATTGCAAGGAGTAGACTTTCAACCTCTTAAGGACATCAACTTTTACACAAGGATTTCCTTTGCAGCTAGTAGTTTGTTAGGAAACTCACTCACAAAAAGATAAAAAGATATATCAACGCCTTAGAATTTAGCCTATTCGAGGGGACAACCTCATTTACATTACACAAATGAACAATTCTTGGATGATTCAAATGACAAAACCTCCTTTCTATATATAGGAGTCTAAGGGGACACAATATAACCAAGCCGACCTAACAATAATAATATAAAGGCACAAAAATAGCAATTGTGGGATTCTATGGGGCACAATAATAAAAATATGGGGACAATAGGGCACCACAATAACAATAAGGGATATAATGGCAATAGTAATGGGGGAATCACTAGTATTATAGGGACCTAACATGCCCCTCTGCTTCAAAAAAGTGTTGTCCTCACCGCTTGAGTAGTTCTGGGTGCTTCTATATAAAATTCCCATCCTCCCATGTGGAATCTTCAACGGGTAAGTTCTTCCACCTGATGAGATACTCTGAAATTGATCGATTTCGTAGCTGTCAAGTTCTTGTTTCTTTGATTGCTTCAGGTTCCAATATGATTTTTCCTTCCTCATTAAGTTCTGGAAATATTGTTTGAACTGGAACCTTGTCACCTATAACCTTATTTAAGCATGAAACATGGAAAACTGGGTGCACTCGGGAAGCTGCAGGAAGTTCCAATTTGTATGCCATAGTACCTATCTTTTGCAACACATTGTACGAACCATAATACTTTGGTGATAATTTATTATCCTTCTTAGCTTGCTTGAGGGACATTTGTTTATATGGTTGTAGCCGTAGGAATACCCAATCACCTACATCAAAACTTCTTTCATTGCGATGTTGATCTGCCTACTGTTTCATTCTATTCTGTGCCAAGGTAAGGTTATCCTTTAAGAGTTGGAGAACTTGTTGCTGATGCTCAATGTGATCTTCCACTGCTTGAACCTTAGAATTTTCTCTTAAATATGATGTGATGGATGATGGATGATATCCACAAAGTGCCATAAATGGGGTCATTTTTGTTGTAGTATCGAAGGAAGTGTTATACCACCATTTAGCCAGAGGAAACCATTTGACCCATTGTGTCTGTTTATCAGATACAAAGCACTGAAGATATCCTTCAAAAGATTTGTTTACTATCTTAGTTTTCCCATCAGATTGAGGATGATAAGATGAGCTATGAGCTAACTAAGTCCCAAGACAAGAAAATAATTCTGTCCAAAAATTTCCACTGAAAATGGGATCTTTGTCACTTATAATAATCTTTGGGTTTCCATGTAGCTTTTGAATTGTTTCCATAAATGCAGTAGAAATTGTATTGGCTTTAAATGGATGAGATAATGCACAAAAGTGTGCATACTTGGTAAGTTTGTCAACTACCACCATGATAACACTGTTTCCTTTGGACTTGGGTAAACCCGTGATAAAATCCATTGAAACCTCCTACCAACGTTGGCTTGAAATGGATAAGGGTTGTAATAGTGCTGGGGTCTTAATTGCTTCAACTTTATTTTGTTGGCAAACCAAACATTCTGCCACAAAATTTTGAATATCTTGATTTAAGGCCATCGCAAAAAAAGTCCTTCTTAACCCTGTGGTAGGTTTTTAGAAATCCCAAGTGCCCTCCTAAGGGAGAGGTGTGCAATTCCCTAAGAATATTTTGTTTGAGTTTGGAATTCTTACATAGGTATAACCGATCCCTGTACCATAATGAATCATTTTTCCAACTAGATGTATTAGATGTACTAGGATTTTGTTATATCTTTTGAATGAGTGCCCGCACTTCCTTGTCATTTTTCCATTCATCCCTTGATTTTTTTATCGAATCTAGTTGGATAATAGAAATGGCACAAAGAAATGATTCCACATGCTCATCCTTTCTTGAGAGTCCATCTGCCACAATATTTTGATTCCATTTTTTGTAGATGATTTCAAAGTCATAGCCCAACATCTTTGTGACCCATTTTTGCTGCTCTTCTGAAGATAATCTTTGTTCCAAAAAGTATTTAAGACTATCATGATCTGTTTTTACCTTGAAGTGTCTTCCCATTAGGTAGGGTCACCATTTCTTAAGTGCATGTAGTATTGCCAGCATTTCCTTCTCATAAATAGCTTTGTGTAAATACTTTCCTTTCATTGGACGACTTTCGAAAGAAATGGGTCTTTGTCCTTGCATTAAAACAACACCAATTCCATTTCTTGAGGCATCACATTCCACAATAGAGGATTTTGTGAAGTCCGGTGTAGCTAAGACTGGTGCTTGGCACATTGCCTCTTTAAGATGTTCAAAGGCCTTTGTTGCTTTTGGAGTCCATGAGAATGCATATTTCTTCAATAATGTTGTTAGAGGTACTACTATTCTCCCATAATTCTAACAAACTTGCGATAATACCCTGTAAACCCGAGAAATCCTCGTAGATGCTTTATGGATGTGGGGATTTTCCATTCCTTAATGGTTTTAATTTTGCTAAGGTATACCTTAATACCTTCATGAGATACAATATGACCCAGATATTCCACCTCTTGTACTCCAAAGAAACATTTGGACATTTTTGCATATAAGTGTTTCTCCTCCAATAGTTTTAGCACCATGTCAACATGTTGGACATGATCCTTCCAAGACTTGTTGTAGATTAGTATATCATCAAAAAATACTAACACAAATTTTCTAAGGAAGGGTTTGAAAATGGAATTCATCAAACCTTGAAATGTAGAAGGTGCATTAGTAAGGTCAAAAGGCATGACCAAAAATTCATAATGACCCTCATGAGTTCTAAATGTTGTTTCTGGAATGTCTTCAATCTTCATTCTGATTTGATGATATCTTGAATGAAGATCCAACTTGGTGAAGTAAATTGATCCATGCAATTCATCCAATAATTCATCAATGACAGGAATGGGAAATTTATCTTTAATAGTGAGCTTTTTGAGCTCCCTATAATCTGGACACATGCACCATGATCCATCCTTCTTGTGAACCAATACTACTAGAGCAGAGAAATAACTTTGACTAGGTTGAATTATACCAGCCTCTAGCATTTCTGCAACCATACGTTCAATTTCACTCTTTTGGACATAGGGATATCTGTAAGGCCTCATGTTTGGAGGAACACTTCCTGGAATCAAATTGATAGCATGATCATGATCATGAATAGGTGGGAGGCCTTTGGGAGTCTCAAATACCTTGGAATGTGTTAGGTTCCTATACCAATAGGAGTCATAATTTTTGAATGGCTAAGATTGAACCTGTAATATGTACATACATTTGCTTTTTTGCAAATGTTTTCCATATTCAAAAAATTAAAAAATGTGAAGAGGGTATGTGATAAAAGAAAAATCAAAGGACAAAAAGAATAAAAAGGTAAAAAAAGATGAAAAATGAACCCCAAGAAAAGAAAAGACCATGAAAGTGTGCAAGTCAAGATGCCACTCCTAGTTACTTTTAATGCAGAATAAATGATTGTGTGCAACTTGTTACCTGTGCCACAATCCATGATAGTAAAAATGTTTAAACTTGACTATTTCATGCTTTCAATTTTATGCTTATAGATAGAGAATAAAATCTGACCAAACAGTGTAATCTTGGCAAATAATTAGATTAGGTAGAGTGAATAAAAGGAGCTCAAATGTTTAATATGAGCCCTTGGATGTAATAAGCTTAGACTTAGATAGATTACTATTGTAAAATAAAAGAAAATGTTTTGATAAGGGTTTGCCAGCTTAAGTGCACCCTAATAAAGAAAAGAAAAAATGGTGGGATAAGTAGGTGGGTAAGTAGAAGAAAGGTTGCAGAATTGTGATGATTGTTAGATAAAAGCACATTGATCACCTTTATCATCAAAGTTCTAAGTATGGATGAAAATTGGGCATGTATCAAGTTCACAAAGTCAATTTGATTCACTTCCCTCACTCATTACACCTTTCACTTAACTAATTTCCAATAAAAAGTCTTAAGTACCCAAAATCTTAAGTCAAAGGGGCTCAGAGCATTTCTCCGACTTCTGGAGGGATCGGACCCTTGGCCTAATGACTTATAGGTCATAAGTACTAAAAGTCCCCTCATGAACATTCACCCCCTTCAATTCACTCATAGTCCCAAACAAACTGCTTTTCCTAAGAAAAATACCATTTTTCCTAAGGAAAAATCACTTTCCCCTAATAAAACCATTTTCTCTAAAGATAAAACCTTATTATCTTCGGAAAAGTGATCATCCCCCATGAAAAGACCCCTTTCCTCAAAAAAACAAAAAAAAAAAACACTTTAAGCCTAAGTATAATGTGTTTGTGACAAAACAAAGGAATGAACAACATTACACTTAGCGCCTTAATTTTCATTATTAATTTCTAACTTTATATATATTAAATCCCTAAAGAAATAACCCTTCCCGTATAGTTATATAACAAATCCCTTATATTAATACCCCGCCTCTAAAAAGATTGAAAAATAAATTTTATTAATAAAATAACACAACTTATGGGTTAATTAATCGATGAGTGATTAATTAATAGCCAAAACACTCGACCAATGAAATTATCCCTGACACCCTAAACCCCGTTTTAATCCATTTTTTAATAAAACGCTCCACGCTTAATCATTGGCCGGGCCCCTCCATTTCCCTTTGTACAACTCCCCACCCCAACCATCATGCGATTGACTTCTCGTTAATCTAACATTGGATGATCATATCAGGCACCCTCCGAAGAATGACCTTTATCTGCCCGATATGGATAGGTTTCTTTTGGGCCCCGATGCTACGTGGCACCCGATAAGTGGCATCGAGCGGCTTTCCCCCGAAACCACTCTAGCCCCAAAGGCGGTGGGATCAAACCCGCTTATCGCCTCCCGCTAAATGACAAAACATCCCATCTCCCGCTAAAAGCCAAACGTACCCTTTTTCCCCATGTGCCTGCCAAACAGTTCACTTTGAAAATAAAACTAAAAAAGCTCATTATTTTTTCTTTTATCGTGAAAAAGACGCTTAGACCTCCATGTAAGCGACAGACGACGTCCAATTGCCAACCCACGTCCAACCGCCAAATTACAGTCACCATTGAACTTCCAGTCTACCCTCCAGCTCAAATAAACCACCTGCAACCGTGCATAATCGCCCGCTGACCTGTCAGAGCCTAAATTCCAGGTATTTATCCAAATACACCAAGAAGCCCTGTCTCATTCCTAAAACTGTTACTCAATTTCTTGAAGTTATTAAGTAATTAAGTAAAAGAACTTTTGCAAACCCACAACTGCTCTGTAATTGAACCAAATTACCACAATTTGACTAAAAACCATTTGCCCCATTCTTAAATACAAAAGAACTAAGAATGGCCGCTCCAATTGCAATTGATTTTTGACCAATTACCGCTCCCCATATGGATTTAGACCATCTTCCTTTGGTGGAAAAAGACTTTAAAATCAAGGACACCTCTGTCCATGAATCCCCATTGAAATTAGACTGCCAGAACAGAGACCAATACTTAAACCATGCAGACAAAATAGGTCTTTGGGAGTCTAATTTGCCCAAGTAGCAATTCCTTTCAGTGCATATCTTTCCTGAAATTGTTCACTATTGCCATAAAAACTACAGTCCCAGCCAAAGAGTAGTGATGTCCCCTGACCATGATGTACTTTTCACCATCACTTCTCAATCCGTCAATGGATTGCTGTAGTTACCACCAGGACAAAATCTGACCCCAATTTACATTGGAGATCTGCTAGATAAATTCTCCAAGATTACTTCTTCCAGACTTGCTAAAATGCTTCAGACCTTCAATAGGGACGGAAAGCATGTCCCAACAGAACCCCCTCCATATGTAGCTACCATATTTTCTAAACTTGGCAGGACATTGTGTCAACGATATCTAGTGTCTTAGGCTGTACTACAAGTGAGTATGTTGATGAAATCACTATAGCCTTCATGTCCATTTTTACCACAAGACAACCCCCTCCTATTATATATGATTATGAAAAATTCATGATAGATAAAATGCATGATCAATTCTTGAGAATGAACAATGAAAGAGTATTCAAGTATTCCTCAGTTCTATACCACCTTTTGTTATATTATCAAGTTGATAAATTCCCATTTACTCTTCAAAAACTTGATACCAGAGGCAACCCTAGGTCAGTAGCATTTTGGACTCCTTTGATCCACAGATGTCACCATATCCATACACAGACTTCATAGACCTTTTTTTCATCCTGTAGTGACCATGTTGTTAGGAAGTCCTCCTCCAAGGATCAATTCAGATATCAGGAGGATCCTACACCTTACAAAACAACACAAAGTGGGAGATTGGTATTTGTACCAAAATCACACTAAAATTAGGATCTATGGCTGTGAGGTAGCACCATACAAGTTACCCAAATACTTCCCAATGAGGTTATTTGCTCTGGAGTTTAGGCAGATAATCAATTCAGATGAGGTACATTTTGTAAAAGCCAAGAAGAAGGCTCAACTCAGAATCAAAGATCAACTAGGCCCCTTTGTGTGCAATAGTCGAGAAGTTGGAATAGAATCAGAAGAGATCCTTCAGAGGCTCAAACTGAAACAAAGCTTCATATGGAGATATGAACCCTTTGATTTCATTTGCAATAGAAGACAGAAAAACAAGTTGTCTCCCTATATCCACCACAAAATCCCTGAGGTAGAAAAATATGAAAATAAGTTGGAATGGGTGGAGAATACTCTAGTAGACAGAGATAGCACTAATATTGCTATTGAAAATGCATTAATTGATCTAGAGAGGAGACTTAATGAAGATTCTTTCATACATGTACCAGAAGAATCCTAAGCCCAAAGGGAATCACAGGCACATAGTGAACAACAAGCAGAAGAAGGACCCTAGGTTCAAGAAGAGTAAGATCAACCAGACTTATCAGAAGAACTGACTCAAACAATACTGCCAGAGCATATCATGAGTGCTCCCCCTACTGTTCAGACTCCTTTAAATGAGGAGAAGAGCCCAAAAAAAGATAGGGAGCAGGCCACTCCTTCAGGCAGAACAATTTCATAGAATTATATCAAAAGGCAAAGGTTAAATCCTTTCTTTGAGCAAGAATTCACAGAAGAGACAGTTGGAGCCACAAGCACAGAAAGAGAAGGGAGAAGGCATGATACTCCCTCTGGAGGAACAGAAGAACCTTCTGTTGGCATTATGATGCATGTGTTGTACTTGATGGCAACCCCTTGTAGAAGAACAACTCACTTATATATAACTAGATGAATCTACAGAAGAGATATCAGATGTGACAGAATACATGGGATGCAGGACAACTCAAAGGAATCAGATGACAGTTCTCCGTATGAAAAGTTAGCTTCTCCATCAAGTCCAAATGGGGAGATTGTTGGCATTATGATACAAGTGTTTTCCTTGATGGCAACTCACACAGATGACAGATCATAGTGCAGCAGGTCAGTAGCAAAGAGTTGATGATTAGATTACAAAGAATGAAGAAAGAAGAGTATATACGCAGGTTCACTATATACCATGTCGCGTACATATGCAGGTTATACACAGGTTCACTATATACCAAGTAGGGTATACACGCAGGTTCACTATATACAAAGGCGTGTATACACGCGAGATTGCTGATCAAAAGTCATGTATGCGTATGCACACACTTTCATGCACAGAAAAGCGCGTACATGTGGGAAAGCTTATTTTTGGGTCCGTGGTATTTAGACCTATGGTTTTGGTCCTTGGTATTGCGTCCAAAGTGTTGAACCCAGGTATTGGGTCCCTAGTATTGGTTCTCAATGGTTTTGGACCATGGTATTGAGTAAGGCCTAAGACTATAAAAGGAGAAGAAGATCATTAGGCAAATGCATTGAGAAAGTCTTGAATATCTGATGAAGTATGAGATCCAGTATGAAAGTTATGGGTTCATGATGCATTGCTTGATCTAAGCTAAGGAGGAATCTCAACGGTTGATGGAGAACAAGATCTAAGGATAGATCGGGATCTAATGGCTTGGAGTGAATCATCTCTATATGGTTTGATCATGTTTATTCTAGATCTGTATACTACCGCATGTAATGTTTTGATCTGGGTATAACTTATGTTTGAAATAGCTGCAACTCATGAATGAATATTTATAGATGTATACGCTGGTTGACTATGATAGAAGCACGTACATATGCAGGTTAGATATATCTAAGTAGCGTATACCATATGAGCTATGATGTTTGAAGTTACAGGTGTTTCTGGTTGTTGATGAGTTATGATGACTGTTTACTGGTGTCAGTATTCTACATATTCAGATTGGTTGATTATGTTTAGCTTCAGTATTGATGGATGAGATCTATAATGGATCAGGATCAGAATGACTTATCTTTATGTGATTTGATGAACTAGATCTGGTTGCTAACATATGTATTATCTTTGTATATGTAATGATCTGGGTATGTCTGAAGTCAGGAAGTGCAGCAAAGTTATGAATAAGTAATTAATGACATATACACTGGTTCGCTTTGGTGAAGTTGCGTATACACGCTGGTTCAGCACTTCCAAGTAGCGTATGCACTCTGATGCATGATTTTTGATGATACAGTTGGTTCTAAATATTGTTGCAGAGTTCAGTGTTCTGCTCTGTGTTCTGGTGACTGCATTTTGTTGACAAGGTTTCAGTGATTCAGTATTGGGTGATTCAGAGATTGATGATGCTAGTGTTGATTGATTGTGTGCTTCAATGATATTGATGGGTCCAGTATGAAAATTAGATGAAAAGTGGCCTTCAGATTATGATGTTGTGGTCCATGAGTATCCAGTCTGAAAATTTATGAAACGTGGTACCTGGAGGAAGAAAGAGAAGGTTGTAGCCTTCTGTAGGTCGGTACCTACGTACTAGTGCATCAACTAGTACAGGAGCTAAGGGGGTGATAGCTCCCTTCCAGTAGCAGCTGGAAAATGAGTAAAGGTTGGAGCATTTCAGTAGGCCAGCACCTACATACTAGAAAATGGATCGGATAGTACAAGAGATAAGGGGGTTGTAGCTCCTTTCCAGGAGAGTCTGGAGAACGAGAGAAGGTTGTAGCCTTCTGCAGGTAGAAGCCTACATATTGGTATAAGAATGCACCAGTATAGAACCATTGTAAAAGAAGTTTTTTATTAAAAGGAAGATTGAGATGACTTGCAACAGGTGGTTTTCACCCACATTGGGTTTCCACCTTACATCATGGTGTTCATGTGTGCTTCTTGTGTGTTATGATCTATTCTATTTTACTGCTCCTATTTACTGTTCATATGGTTAATAATTTTCTGATGCACTCATTAAGGATCAACTAACTGAATCATAAGTTTACTGGATATACGCTTGTTGCATTACACACAGTTCCGTATACATGCGGTTTACCTTAACTAAAGTAGCGTATATGAATCTTAATATGGAAATGAAAAAGTTATATTGGTTTAATAATACTGATTCATCCCCCCTCTCAGTATTATTTCCAATGATTGGTATCAGAGCAAGTCCTTTGGTAGAAGCTTGATCACTTGAAGGAGATCCGTAAATCAATGGGAAAGAAGCTTAAGAAGAAAGCACCTAAGAAAAAGAAGACATCTTAGAAGAGCTATGACAGTGGGAGAATCGATTGGGGAATATGTGGAAGAAGCACCTCGGATTCAGAGTCACTTCAGAATGAAGATGAACAAGCAAAAGAACTAGCAGGTATGAATTTGTTATACTCTGGTGATACATTTATCCATCCATTTGAAGATGATGAAAGTGATATCGAAACAACTGAATTTGCTCTTATGGGTGAGCAAGAAGGATATCAAATAGAGGTAGAATTTAAAAGGCTTACAGACAAAATTAGAGATCAACAAGATCTATTGAACAAAAGGGAATGTGCCTTCAAAGAAGAAGCTACCAAACTAAAAGATCAACTAGAGGAAGGAAACAAGGTAAGGAAGTTATTCAAGGACAAGGAAGATCAATGTCAAAAGTTGCAGGATGAAGTGACATCATTAAGAAATGAAGTCAATGAAAGGAGCACAACAATCAAGAAACTCATAGATAAATCAAGTTACTATGAAAGTCTTGAAGCTACGATCCTCTCGCTAAAAGAAGATCTTGAAGAATCAAATAAGCAGAATAAAGAACTACTCCAAGCTCTTGAAAAACAAGAAAACGAAGTTCTTGAACTAAGACATCAGTTGGAAGAAGGAAGAAAAGCTAAAGAAAACATGAAGAAGTAGTATCATGAAAAGGAGGAGCAACATCAGGTTGAGGTAAATATTCTTAAAGATAACTTAGAAGAAAAGGATAAGCTCTTACGATTTCAAGATAGTACTAAGATATTGGATTATATTCTTAGTAGTCAAAGGTCTCCTGCTATCAAAACTAACCTTGGTTTTTATGAATCTATTGAAGATGAATTTAGCTCACAAGGAGAGGCAAGGAACTCTAATGTAAAATCTAAAATAATCAACAAGGAGATGAGAGGACAACCCCATCAACAACCAAGGAAATAAATTCTTCAAAGAAAATCTTTTACTCCTCCAATGAATAATGTTGAATGTTATGTATGTCATAATCTTGGACATGTTGTAGCTAGATGCAGAAGAAGAATGGTTCAAGACCATCACACAGAAAGATCATCACGTTCTAGGTACTTTAAGGGATATTTTTTTCCTTGCAATATGTTTGGTCACAAAGCTGTTGATTTCTACAGAAGGAATATGAAATATATGAGATGTTATGCATGTAACAAGCTTGGAAATATAGCTAAGGAATTCAGGAACAAAGTACGGGCACCATACCGAAAGGAGAAAACATCATCACACTTGAAGATATGGAAGAAGAAGGAAGTACAGTCAGGAAAATGTGGCACAACACAATGTACAGACATAACAGACTCAGAGGGAGTTGAAAGTGTAAAACTTCAGTATCCTAAATCTCATACGCAAGTTTCATAAAGGGAAGTCACGTATATACGCGAGTTAGACACTGCAAAGTTGCGTATATGTTAGCTTGAGGAAAAGCAATGGGACAGACTCAGGAAAAAGAGTCAAATATTATTCACTCCATTATTTGCTCTGTTTGGTAATGGTTACAATTTGCTGATGATGTGTGAAAATGTCTTGATACTTGTAAGATGTTTTAAAAGTGTTTTAATCCTAAATTAATGACAATGATGCCTTGATACTTCTTGCTGATGTATGCATGATCAGATCTAACAGTAAGCAAGATGGCACAGGTTTAGGGGGAACATATGATTTTAATAATGCATTGTTGGCATTATGGTTAGTAGTCCTTGATGTTGATGCTTATATGGCTAAATGATATATCTTGCTATGATATGAGTGTCCATGACAAAATCTCATATGATTCTTGGGATTACATAGTTGATGTTCAGATCAGTTTTGTGGTTGATTCTCTGATGATGCATATATGGTGTTTACATGGTGATCTTCATAAGGATAAGGAGAAGTACAAAGCTTGAATACACATCTTCATTACTTGATGATGAGTCACTCATATGTTGCTGTCGTCATATGCATAAAGATCATATAATACAGTTATGATGCAGGATTCCTATAGTTCTTGGCGCTCACATGGATGAGGATTGCTGCTGTTACATAGTGCTATATACAGTATGCTGGATACATGGATGATTACTCAAAGTTACATTGTTGGAGACATGATGATGATGATTTCTTGCTTATATGATGATAGGTTGATACTTACATATGTTGATTGATGCAGATGTTCCCAAGTGATGATACTTGGATGATATATAAGATCATGCAGATCTTGATGTTGATGAGAAGGCTATGGAGTCTTTCACATATGATATAATGTGAATGATTCAGTTGCTGGTCTAGATGCTGTTGACAGATGCTTATGGAGCAGATCATACATTGTGTATGATAGTTTCTGATGACTATCATGGTCTTGTTTAGATATTTGGTCTCTGTTATAAATGTCATGTATATCATTCAATGTAAACGTCATATCAAGACTCATGATGTAATAGTTTGTCTCTGTCTATTGTAGTCATTTGATGAATCCCTTTTGGTCACATGATGTAAATTGTACCCCCACTATGCATGGGAAGAATGATGTAATATTTCAATCATGTATAAACAATTGGTATCTGGTATATCCCCACTTGGTTGGGTGGATGAGTCAATACTGGTATATCCCCACTTGGTTGGGAGATGGATGTATGTATGAGTCTTTGGTGATAGGAAGGTCATTTATGTTGTATAGAGTCATGTTCTTTTTGTAGAACATCTTTTTGCAGACCTTTCTTACAGTCAAGGGGAGCATGAACAACACACTTCAGCAAAGCAGAGATTTCAGCATGTACTCAGAGGGAGCATGGACAGATTGGTACACCTTGGCATATACAAAGAAGGAATTCAATAAGAGATTTCAGCAGGTACTCATGGGGAGTATGGACAGTGGAATGTATATCAAGGAAGAGAATATCTTGGTTCACCCTTTGCCCTTGATGTCAAAGGGGGAGAGTGACTTGGTATGGTTGCTGCCATCAAGTCCAAAGGGGGAGATTGTTGGCATTATGATGCATGTGTTGCACTTGATGGAAACCCCTTGTAGAAGAACAACTCACTTATATATAACTAGATGAATCTACAGAAGAGATATTAGATGTGACAAAATACATGGGATGTAGGACAGCTCAAAGGAATCAGATGATAGTTCTTGGTACGACAAGTTAGCTTTGCCATCAAGTCCAAAGGGGGAGATTGCTGGCATTATGATACAAGTGTTGTCCTTGATGGCAACTCACATAGATGACAGATCATAGTGTAGCAGGTCAGTAGCAAAGAGTTGATGATCAGACTACAAAGAATAAAGAAAGAAGAGTATATACGCAGGTTCACTATATACCAAGTCGTGTACATATGCACGTTATACGTAGGTTCGCTATATACCAAGTAGGGTATACATGCAGGTTATACACGTAGGTTCACTATATACAAAGGCGCATATACACGCGGGATTGCTGATCAAAAGTTGCGTATGCGTATGCATGCACTTTCATGCACGGAAAAGTGCGTACATGTGGGAAAGCTTATTTTTGGGTCCGTGGTATTTAGACCTATGGTTTTGGTCCTTGGTATTGTGTCCGAAATGTTGAACCCAAGTATTGGGTCCCTAGTATTAGTTCTCAATGGTTTTGGACCATGGTATTGAGTAAGGCCTAAGACTATAAAAGGAGAAGAAGATCATTAGGCAAATGCATTGAGAAAGTCTTGAATATCTGATGAAGTATGAGATCCATTATGCAGGTTATGGGTTCATGATGCATTGCTTGATCTAAGCTAAGGAGGAATCTCAACGGTTGATGGAGAACAAGATCTAAGGATAGATCAGGATCTAATGGCTTGGAATGAATCATCTCTATACGGTTTGATCATGTTTATTCTAGATTTGTATACTGACACATGTAATGTTCTGATCTGGGAATAACTTAAGTTTGAAATAGCTGCAACTCATGAATGAATATTTATAGATGTATATGCTGGTTGACCATGATAGAAGCGCGTACATACGCAGGTTAGATATATCTAAGTAGCGTATACCATATGAGCTATGATGTTTGAAGTTACAGGTGTTTCTGGTTGCTGATGAGTTCTGATGACTGTTTACTGGTGTCAGTGTTCTACATATCCAAATTGGTTGATTATGTTTAGCTTTAGTATTGATGGATGAGATCTATAATGGATCAGGATCAGAATGACTTATCTTTATGTGATCTGATGAACTAGATCTGGTTGCTAACATACGTATTATCTTTGTATATGTAATGATCTGGGTATGTCTGAAGTCAGGAAGTGCAGCAAAGTTATGAATAAGTAATTAATGACATATACGCTGGTTCGCTTTGGTGAAGTTGCGTATACATGCTGGTTCGACACTTCCAAGTAGCGTATGAACTTTGATCCATGATTTTTGATGATACAGTTGGTTCTAAATATTGTTATAGAGTTCAATGTTTTGCTCTATGTTATGGTGACTGCATTTTGTTGACAAGGTTTCAGTGATTCAGTATTGGGTGATTCAGAGATTGATGATGCTAGTGTTGATTGATTGTGTGCTTCAATGATATTGATGGGTCCAGTATGAAAATTAGATGAAAAGTGGCCTTCAGATTATGATGTTGTGGTCCATGAGTATCCAGTCTAAAAATTTATGAAACGTGGTACCTGGAGGAAGAAAGAGAAGGTTGTAGCCTTCTATAGGTCGGCACCTACATACTAGTACATTAGCTAGTACAAGAGCTAAGGGGGTGATAGCTCCCTTCCAGTAGCAGCTGGAAAATGAGTAAAGGTTGGAGCATTTTAGTAGGTCGACACCTACGTACTAGTAAATGGATCAGCTAGTACAAGAGCTAAGGGGGTTGTAGCTCCCTTCCAGGAGAGTCTGGAGAACGAGAGAAGGTTGTAGCCTTCTGCAGGTAGAAGCCTGCGTACTGGTATAAGACTGCACCAGTATAGAACCATTGTAAAAGAAGTTTCTTATTAAAAAGAAGATTGAGATGACTTGCAGCAGGCGGTTTTCACCCACATTAGGTTTCCACCTTACATCATGGTGTTCATGTGTGCTTCTTGTGTGTTATGATCTATTCTATTTTACTGCTCCTTTTTACTGTTCATATGGTTAATAATGTTTTGATGCACTCATTAAGGATCAACTAAATGAATCATAAGTTTACTAGATATACACTTGTTGCATTACACACATTTGCGTATACATGCGGTTTGCCTTAACTAAAGTAGCATATATGAATCTTAATATGGAAATGAAAAAGTTATATTGATTTAATAATACTGATTCACCCCCCCCCCCCCTCAGTATTATTTCCAACACCTTTCACATCACATGTTCAGATGTTAGAAAAACAACAAAGTGTGGAAGAATCCTCATTAAAGATTCGATCTGATGAAGACCAGGATATCAGAGAAAAGTATAAGGAAATAAAGGCTAGGAATGATAGGTTAAAAGCCCAAAGCTATGCACAGTACCTCAAAATGGCTCCCACCAACCAAACAAGGCTTATGTCAGCCATTGATATGAAAGAAGGAAAAATACAGATGAATTTTCTAAGCCCACCACTCAGCAGCCCAGATCAGCAACTAACTACCAGAAGACAGATTTTGAAGTGCTGGCAAAGGACACACATCCTATTGACCAGATTGAATTTCATAAATAGATAAGAGAGATGGTATATTCCACTCTAACAAGCAAAGCCATTGCAACCCACCAGTTACAGAATTTTTTGAATAACATATCAGCATAGTTTCAACTAGAAAAGGTCTCCTCACAAGCGAAGGATACCGGTATCAAGTCCTTAGAGGACTTAATCATAGAGTTGGGACATGATCTCAAATATGTTAACGCTACAGAAAGGTTAATTAAAAAGAAGAATGATGACATAGTTTCTTTGGAAAAGTAGCTCAAAATTCCACATCTCCATCATCCACAAATAGCAATAGTGTTAGAGACTTAGAAGGAACAAGAAGAGCTTATGGACTTGGTCCTTAAGCTAAATAATCAGCTGAAGGAAACTGAGAAAGAGTTGGACACATTGATTTAGTCTAAACAGAGTGAGTTGGTCACCACTCCACAGACTGTTATTCCCACAGTCTCTACTGCAGTTCCCTCAACATTGGCAGCCTCTTTAGCACCAACAACTCCACTTGCTACATCATTTCCAATCACAACTAAGTCTATAACTACAGGTACATCAACAGAAAAGACAAGAGAGTTAGTAAAAGCCATGGAGGAAATATCCATCTAGGCTACTGAGCTAAAACAGCTTAAGGAGAAAATAGAAAGCCTAGAAACTGACTATAAGCTTGCTCAAATATAATTGAAAGAAGAAGCACAGAAATCCCTAAGGATGGGTGAGAGGATAAAGTTCCTTGGAAAAGATTTAACATTGTAAAATCCACTAGGAGAAACTAAGGAAATGTTGTGGGCCAACATCATTGCCTCTATCAATGATGTTTGGCCATCAATTCAAGCCATATTCGAGCAAGTAGAACTGGTGAAAACGGCCACCGAAGCAATACAAAATATCAAGGAAGACCTAGGAGACCACCCTGAAGAGGCTGATCAACTCATCCAATTCTTGAACAACACGAACTGGGAGGAACTAAGTGAAATTGGTGTGGAGGACAGAACTAAAACCATCATCCAAGTCAAAAAGGTTATGACTAAAAGAAATCTTATGCTCAATCTAGAGAAAAAATGCCATAACATGCAGATTGGTATTGACAGATTCATGGCAAAGCATCAAATTTTCAGGGATAAAGACCTTCCCAATCCAATGTGTTATAGACATTTTTGGGCACTGCAACCCCAATCATAAATGTCCATAAACCAAGGGCTCTTAAGTCCCTAAAAGTGTTGTTCCAACCCCTAAAAGAATAAGGTCAGCTGATTACATCATCTTCCAGAAGTTCTCCATGAAAAACTACTCAAAACTGGTCAAAATTGGACCATCTAACCTGCTCCATGGTCAAGGTGCACTGCATCCCACCTAAATGCACATGGGAGGTGCGATGCATACTGAAAAGCCCTTCTATGGGGTGCGATGGGTGAGAGTGGACAAATGGTAGGGTAAATCTGCAAGGAGGAGGATCATGTAATCTTCCAGAAACTTCTCCTGTGACACTTGCGTCTCTACATTCGCCCAGGGATGAGTAAGAGATCATCAATCTCCGAGTGGAATCAAGAACTATCAGAGAGAGGACACTAATCAAATCTCAAAAGCTGACTCACCCCCCTTGCAAACATCTATATATGGATCCCTCATCCCAGAGATCCAGAGGCTGGAATTTTGTATCTTGTAAGGAAGTGCTGCTGGTTTCTTGGTGTAACATCATAATGTTGGGTGATCTAAGCTTTTCATGAGGTGAAGAAGGGCTTTCTTGCTGAGAGGATGACGCTGGGTCAGAACAATTGGTTGTAATCCTCTTTGCTATTCTTGATTATTAATAAAGCTATTCAAGTTTTCCTCCACATTCTTGTATGATTGAAGATATATGCATTTGTGTGGTCAATATATTGTTTATGATAGTAGATATATGCATTTTTCTGGTCCTATATTGTTTATGATAGTAGATCTATGTTCTTGGATAGTGTTATGCTACTTTGCTTATACAGGTGCTCTTTGAAGCTGGGTAGACGAGGAAGCGAGTGGCAAAGATCTATCGGAAGGGAGAGGAATCAAGCAAGGAACCAAGCGCAAGACAGAGGTTGGTCTCCTTTGTTCCCCTCTTATCTACTTCTCATAATGGAAAACGAAGGTGGTTTTAGTTTGTTTGTTTCTAAGGTAGCTACTAGCCTTAGTGGGACTAGCAGCTCTGCATAGACACTAGATTTCGCGATAACAAAATGGAGACTCCGCTAGGGAACGAATAGATTGTTTGTTTGTCTATATTTGTTTGCTTTATAAACTTACAGACAGAGCCTGAAGTCAAGCCAGCTAGCCTTCGAACTGCATTTGCTATGCAATTGCAAAGTAGATCAATGTTGCTTCAGTCTATATCCGGGTTTTGTTTATGAACTGAACAATTCATTTACAAACTCTCTAATTGCCCTTGTGGTGGCTCTAGTAACCTCTTTAGATCTACCCCTATGATTTATTTACTGATTACCACTTGCTCAACCTAAATCCCTGAACTGTGCTGCAAACTGTGATCAAGAACTGGATCAAAAGTCTCGCACTGTACCATCGCACCCTCTCTTCAAGGATCTCAGTATGCATCGCACTTCCCGTGTGCTGTAGGTGGGATGCATACTAGAATCCCTGTGTAATAGGTGCGCTAATCAGAAAGGGCTAATTTTGCCTTCAGACTTTGGTTTTTTCACTCTTTTCAGCTCTATTCGGGAGTTATGCTGTCTGTAATCAGTATACCTCTGTTGGAAACCCCCTTCCTTGCCATTATTCCACCTCCATTGTGCAAAGAACTGTAATTTTTTTTATGTATTGTGAGCCATTTTCAGTTCTCTTTTACAAAGAAGTAGCGTAATTGAATTGTCGTTTCTTGATTTGAAAGTGTCGCAAGTGTCGTTTTCAGTCATAGAAGACAATCCGATTGTTCTTGATAGTCGATTACAATGTTACTCTTGTATTTGATTTGAATTAGTAGTTTTTTCAAGTGTTGAAAGCAAGTTTTCAATTCCAAAGAACAAAGTGTCGTCATTGTCTTCATTTTGTCTTGAAAAGAAACTTGTTAGTAATGTCGCTTTGAAAAATAATTCAGATTTGCGCTTAGCTTTCTTTTTATCATTCACACATTAAGAAGGCTGAAAATAAATACATGCATGTGCATTTGCATTTAGACTGTTTGTTGGTTTGATTTAGGACAATGCATATAGTGTGTGCTCTCTGCTCTATGTTGAAAGAATATCGTCTCTCTTTCCTTAGTAGCTAGGATTTTCATTGCAAAAAAGAATATTAAACGATTGTTTATCATCTTAGATTTCATTTTAGGAATTGTATATCTACATCATGCGGTGAACCTGAAAGGAAAATTTCTTAAGCAAGATCAACTGTAAAATAAACTTAATGAATCTAAAAATGATTTGGAACCTAACGCACAACATTTAGAAGTCTAGGCTAGAGACGTATTCCGACATTGTAAAGCCTGGTAACTGTTGTTTTCATTGCTAGTTGGGTGATTCCTCCACTTTGAGACGATAAGTGCTAGTACGGACTTGTGCTCCCACGTACCGTCGAGTATATATTGGGAGACCACAATAGGATTTATCCTTTATCCATAGGAAGCCGTGTTTGCCGCCCTATCGATCACAATGCACTGAACACAGCATTCAGGAAGATTGACTGCCATACTGTAAAAAGTATTCTGCAGTTTTGCGATTGGTTTGGTAATCCCTCTGTCTAGATTTCCAGAGTAGTCTCTTTCATTCCTTTTTAGACTCCTTAAAGGAAAAGGTCCATCTGAGCACTTGTCACTTCAAGCTCATTAAAAATCGAAGGCGACTATAGTCATCTTTTGTTTTTTCTCAACTCTTAAAAATTGAAAAAACAAGTTGTGTCAAAGCATCTAAAATTTATTTTAATCAGAATAAACATCACCTTTCCTACGTTGGTCTTGGGTTGAGAAAAATGGAGTCCACCAACCAAGGATTTCCCCTTGGAGGAAATCCTAGTCCTTTCTCCTCTTGGGGAGATGTTGGTGCACCCCATATGGCCACATTGTCACTTCCAGGATTGACAATCGGCTTGCCCGTATGGCTCTTCTCGACCTCTGTCGTTCAGAACACCGTGATTCTTGAACAATCAAGTCAGCAACTAAACGATACCAAAGTTACCCCCCAACCTTCTACTTCATCCAATTCTCCCTCTCCTCCTTCCTCTTCGCTTGATAAAGCTGGTAAAGCCCAAAATCAAGTAACTGAGAAGAAGAAGGAGAAGAAGAAGAAAGAGAAGAAGAAGAAGGAGCCAAAGGCAAAAAGGGGCAACCAGGCATCGTCTAGCGAAAATCCACACACTGCACCGTCCAGGCCTAAATCGCCATGTGTCATTTGCAAAGGAGACCACTATCATCGAGATTGTCCTTGCATCCCTCAGATCTTAAGGGGCTGGTCTCCTCGTTTGCACAATCCAGTGTCATCAACCTCTAATGATCCTGTTGAAAATACACCGTCAACTAGTGAAAGTGAGGCCCTTGGACAAAAAGGAAAATGTAAATTTCCTTGTAAACTGTGTGAAGGCGATCATGCCATCCACCATTGTCCCTTCTTAGATGAGGCTAAAAGAGTTTTGGACGACCGTCCAGTTTCACCGTTACAGCTTCCTCTTGGATATAAGAAGCTCTTGCCGAGTCCGTCACTAGTTGAAAATCCGGCTGACATGCCATTGTGGTCGGCCGAAGCGTCTATCATTGAAGATAAACCATCTAAATCCACACCAGACAAAAGTCAAAAGGTCGAGGTGGCAGTTGACCTGGTCTTGCCTTTAGAGGATCCATCTTCAGATGATACAGTCACCGGAGAGAACAAGAACGACACTGTCCAAATTCTCTTCATAAGCACAGACTCCGATGAACATGGGGGTAGTCTACCCGTTCCTTTACTGCAGGAAGGAAGTTCGTCAGAGTCGTATCTGGTCGTCTATTCGGTCCCACCTCCAAGCAACCTAGTTGTTTCCTTCAATTGGAATCTACTAGGCAGACCCTGTTTACCGGCTAGTGTACCATTTCAAATCATTGCTCAAATATATAGAATGGTTATGGCCGGTACCATCATAGATGAAGGGGATTCTGTGAGTATCCTTTCTTCAACTGCTTGGAAAGCGCTTGGTTCGCCATCGCTTTTGCCTGAAATGAGAAATCTAACAGGCTTTGACAAAGGAACGAGGCGATCGTTAGGGATCCTTCCCAATGTGACAATAACATTGAGAAGGAAAACTGTTCACATGAATGTAATGGTAGTCCAAGGACCCTTGGACTATAATCTACTCCTTGGACGCGACTATATTTATTGCATGGGAGCCATTGTCTCCTCGCTCTTTAGAGTAATGTGTTTCCCACATGAAGGAAGAGTGGTCAAGCTCGTAGACCAGCTTTCATTCCCCGGTTCACACATAGCAAATAGTGAAATACCATCCCTGAATGGTCTTTTCACGCAAGGAATGTCTCATCAATCCCTAGTCTGTCCACCCGATGAGCGCGAGTGATTCGAGAGGACATGACTGAAACCAAAGGGGCATGCACCTTGGTCCATTTCGACAGGAAAACCTTGGGTATAGGGTAGGTTTCTGCAAAGGATATATGACCGGCTTATGAGATTAGACCGGAATAAGATACCTATGTCAGAAGGTAGGCCTTTCCCAGTAAAACAAATGTTTTGTCTGCAAATTGAGGGGTAACCTGGGAAACTCTACTTCACTATACCCGAGGGCATGCAAACCTTTTGGCATGCAAGCAAAGAGCGACCATTTATTTTTTAAATTTTTAGGTCCTCTAACCCTTTAAACTCGTAGGATTGGTCTTTCCTAACTTGCATAAAGAAAGGATGCGGAGCAAAGCTTTGAAAAAATGCCATCTTAAATGAGACATCCTTATTATACGACTGGATCGAGCAGTTTTAATGCGGAATTCAAGCTCGTTAAAAAATAAACATAAGCAATGAGCAAATGTTCCCCCAGAGTTTAAGCTCATTAAAAAATGAACCAATTTCCGGTAAATAACCATCGTGAATGTATTATCATCAACCTTTGAAGCCTTGGTCGTGTTCTCATCATCACCTCCACTCTATTTTGGCCGATCATTCACCTCCGTTTGATTGTTTACCCTTTTTGAGGAACAGCTGCGAAGAGTGATCCTGTTAGCCATCCTTGTGACACTGCCATGATTGGAAAATTCCAAACCTTACCTAGAATTAGCTGCTACCCAAATTTATCACTCGTTCCTCAAAAAACGAGTCTCCTTTAAGCTCTTTTCAACTGACTCGTAAAGCATGAAAACATTGCCGAGTAATTGACCTCTCCAGCTCATTAAAGTGACCAAAAGTGTTATCCCTCCTTTAGATTTTAATCTTTTTGGACTTGAGGGATTATTACACAAAAAGATTGAGCGCTTGTTTTGTTCGGCTCGTTAAAAGTACCGAAAATTCATCCCTTTTGTATTGTTTTATACTTTTTCGGACTCAAGGGATTATATGACGAAAAAGGATTATTGGAGTTTTATTTACGTCCCTTTTCAGACTCTCTAAAATTGAAAAGGATCGAGTTATCTTTGTCGTTAAACTCGTTAAAACCAAATAGCGACAAACTTGTCCATATAGACAAGAACGAGTTTCACTATCGCTAGGCTCGTTAAAACATAGCGTTGGGTTTGCCCGAAGGGTAAATTATAGAACAAGCATATGTTATCCTCCTCAAGCTTGACAAAAATAAAGAGGTACTGGTTAGCAACGACTGGGGAAAAATTGGGAAGAAAACTTGAAAAAACTTTATTGGTAGCAAGTCGCTCTTGAACATGACACTTTCACTCTGCATCCGAGTCGGGTTGGGTTGTTCTGTTCACTGGTCATATCACCATGGGTCCATCACACCATACACATTTGGGGTTAACGCTACCAATCCATCATGTCAGTGTCGCCGATATGTTCAAGAGAAGTCGCTCAGAGAATTCACCTATGTCTCATCCACTGCAATACATTTACGTTCCATTCTTTCATGATCGCCACCCTAAACCTTATATCATCAGATCATTTTCACCTTCATTAAAATCATTTGCTCTGTTCCGTGTCATTGATGTGGGAATCACTAAGGCCCTCCTATGACAGATCGCTTCTTGTCGACATCAGCTCATTATCCAGGAAGTCGATCTAGGAACAACCCTTTCAGGACTTTGAAGCTTGCATGCCTCAATGGCAAGTTTTTCACTTCCGGCGACAGGTTTACATCAATGGCCTTCGACCGAAGGATTTTGCGTGGTGTTCGATGCCAAGTCCCTTATTCACACCACGTGAATTGTACTATAGTACCTTGAGGGTCATCATCATTATCGGTGATTCCTCTCGCACCTGTTAACAACTTACATCATTGGCTGGTAATCAGGTGATGTCTTTCCATGTTCGACTCCAGAACATCTATCACATGGATCGACTTGTACTTTGAGTGAAGATCGAATGAGATTGAAGACCCTGGATCTAGTTTCATCCATCTAGGCTACAATATATATTCAGGAAAATAAAGACATCAAATGTACATCATTACTGCACAGATAATCATCCAACCTAAGGGATGATGGCTCTACCAGAATCATCAGTCTGCACGCAGACGATTGTCTGTCTTATGTACATGAAAATGAATTTATAAAGCTGAGCATGGGAATGCTCGCCTCAGTTAGATCGTGAAAATATTATGAAGATAATGTATTGTATTGTATCTTATTACAGGTCGCCTTCCAGCTCGAAAAAACTTCGGATCCTCATGAAAAAGCATTTCACCCTACATCAAAAAGATTAATGACCTCATGCTTTAGGGGGCAACTGTTATAGACATTTTTGGGCACTGCAACCCCAATCATAAATGTCCATAAACCAAGGGCTCTTAAGTCCCTAAAAGTGTTGTTCCAACCCCTAAAAGAACAAGGTCAGCTGATTACATCATCTCCCAGAAGTTCTCCATGAAAAACTACTCAGAACTGGTCAAAATTGGACCATCTCACCTGCTCCATGGTCAAAGTGCGCTGCATCCCACCTAAATGCACATGGGAGGTGTGATGCATACTGAAAATCCCTTCTATGGGGTGCGATGGGCGAGAGTGGACAAATGGCAGGGTCAATCTGCAAGGTGGAGGATCATGGAATCTTCTAGAAACTTCTCCTGTGACACTTGCCTCTCTGCATTCGCCCAGGGATGAGTAAGAGATCATCAATCTCCAAGTGGAATCAAGAACTATCAGAGAGAGGACACTAATCAAATCTCAAAAGCTGACTCACCCCCCTTGCAAACATCTACATATGGATCCCTCATCCTAGAGATCCAGAGGCTGGAATTTTGTATCTTGTAAGGAAGTGCTGCTGGTTTCTTGGTGTAACATCATAGTGTTGGGTGATCTAAGCTTTTCATGAGGTGAAGAAGGGCTTTCTTGCTGAGAGGATGACGCTGGGTTAGAACAATTGGTTGTAATCCTCTTTGCTGTTCTTAATTATTAATAAAGCTATTCAAGTTTTCCTCCACATTCTTGTATGATTGATGATATATGCATTTGTGTGGTCAATATATATCTGGTCCTATATTGTTTATGATAGTAGATCTATGTTCTTGGATAGTGTTATGCTGCTTTGATTCTACAGGTGCTCTTTGAAGCTGGGTAGACGAGGAAGCGAGTGGAAAAGATCTATCGGAAGGGAGAGGAATCAAGCAAGGAACCAAGCGCAAGACAGAGGTTGGTCTCCTTTGTTCCCCTCTTATCTACTTCTCATAAAGGAAAACGAAGGTGGTTTTAGTTTGTTTATTTCTAAGGTAGCTACCAGCCTTAGTGGGACTAGCAGCTCTGCATAGACACTAGATTCCCCGATAACACCATGGTAATCAATGACAAAATTATGATCAAATCGGACTATGTTGACAGACTAGAGAAATTGTCTAGAGAATAGGCAAGCACTTCAGGAGTCAAAGCATTGCTAACAGGGAAAGTATTATATGATACTTTAGAAAATTTATTCTTCCTAGAGTATGAATTTAAGCATCTATTTGTCACCAAGCCAATTTTTTCCCAATACACTGAGGCATATGAGATATATAGAAGGATGCTCAAAATAAAGTTACCTGAAGATGAATGGTGGAAAAATGTGACAGATTTACTATAAGTTACCACAGTAAATCTAAATGGTAGCTAGATGAAAATAGGTAAACAGGGTCAAAGAGTAACAGGTAAAGAGTATCAGTCAAAGGTTAAAGACAAATAAGATTCCAGCGTACACATATCAGCCAGCTTAAAAGGGCTCAAGTTTCAACTGCAACAGCCAGCACAACCACAATAAAAGGGACAACATGATGTAGTTTTCCATCTGTCTCTATCTTCATGCTTGAAGATATTTTGATTTCCTAGATTAATTCTCATATTGTTTTAAGATATTTTGTAAATACTTTTTGTATAAATACTTCACCTTTCGAAGTATTGAGTGTGGATTCAAAGACATTTCTATAGACATTTTCTTCTCAAGTTAAGGAGCTATTGTAATCAAGACTAGATTGGCTTGCTGGATCAAGGAATAAAGTAAAGACATTTCACAGGATTCTTGTGTAAAGTGGAACTCAAATAAGTATTCTCTATATTATGTGTATTATTGTTTCTTTTCATGTTTATAAATAATCATATGTGTCTCTATGAAATCTGAATGTTAAACTAGGAATGATATTTCAGAACTGGCTTAAATTCTCTCTGTCTTGACTCTTTACATTCTTAATGTTTTTTGCTAAACTATCTTAGTTTGGGAATTCTTAATTGCTCCCTTACTGCCATATTTCCCCCCCTAGGTCTATAGTAAAGGATTCTTAGTTACCCTTTGCTCATGATCACCTCCCGCTCTTCATCCTTATCCTGGTTTAAGGATTCTTCATTTCCTTTTCACCCTGGTTAGGACTACCTCATCCATTTGAAACTGAATATTTG